>BSBM01000696.1:10845000-11445000 GCA_027924585.1 Larix kaempferi | reverse complement strand
TCCAAGAAGGATGCATTCACTACTTTGAGTTTGAATTGCTTTCCTCTTGTTGGAGAGGATTCTAGCCCATGCCTTGGATCCAAAAACCCTCATGTGAGAGACATCAGGTTTGTGTCCCTTCAATGCTTCAAATGGAGTGACCCCATCAACAAATTTGTGGGGTACCCTATTCTGAATGTATGTGGCACAGTTCACTGCTTCTGCCCAGATATTTGATGGGATATCTCTTGCTTCAAGCAAGCATGTAGCCATCTCTTTCAATGACGTATTCTTCTTCTCTGCTACACCATTTTGTTGTGGTGTGTATGGGACATGATGTTGTATTTGAATACCTTTGGAAGCACATATTTGTTGCAACTCCTTCTTGGTGTACTCCCCTCCATTATCTAATCTGAGTGCCTTGATCTTCCTTCCAGCAATGTTCTCAACTAAGGCTTTGAAAACTTTTAAGCTTTCGAATACCTCAGATTTATGTTTGAGAAAGTAGATCCAAGAGAACCTAGAGTAGTCATCAATGAAGGTCATAAGGTATTTGGATCCATTCATTGAAGCAGTGGGAATCGGTCCTGAAACATCACTATGAATCAGATCAAGTATGGAGTAAGCTCTCTTTTCCTTCCCAACATCATACTTTCACTATGGGTGCTTCCCTACAAAGCAACCTTTGCAGATTCCTTGAGAGAACTTTATGTTCAGCAAACCTTCAACCATCTCTTCCTTGTGTAACTGTTGTAGGTACTTGAAGTTTAGGTGTCTGAATATTTCATGCCAAAGTCTGCTTGTCTCATTTGCATGAGTCAAGAGAGCACTTTGATGTGAATATGGAAAGAAGTAGGAGAACTCATATGCCTTGGAGCCATGGTTTGCAACTCCTTTGGCTATTAGCTTCCCAGATGAAATATCTGCAACCTCAATTGTGTCAGGTCCAAATACTACTTTCTTTGGTGAACTTGTGTGTGTCATTTGATAAATAAACAACAAATTAGCTGCTAGAGAAGGCACATACAACACATTGTTGAACTTTCCATGCTCAAGTTGTATTGTGCCCTTCCCTTCAACAAATATTTGAGATTCATGTCCCATGTGTATGCTAGGGCCATCGGTGAGATCTAATGATGAAAATGGCTCTTTGGTGGCATCCATGTGGTTGGAGGATCCATAATCAATAAGAAAAGCATGGGATTGTGAGAATCCAGCCTTCAATGCATGGCATCTCTCATGATCTTCTGACTTTCTACCTGGATCAGTCTTCTTTGTGCCTTCTGGGAGGGAAATTTTGTGTTGTTCAAGGAGTTTTTCCATTTGATCTATGGTATTCTTCATATAAGAACTCTCAGGATGGTTACCCTTCTTGCAGTATGTACACTTGGATTTCTCAAATTTATTTTGCTTGTCCTTCTTGGAGTTGGAGGCTCCTTCCGATGGAATAGACTTTGCATTCTGCTTGGGTTCAAATTGCTTCTTCTCCCTTCCCTTTTGCATCCCTTTTGCATTCGCACTTTTTGACTCTCCAGCCATAAGAACTTGATTTTTGCAGTCTTTCAAGGTGCCCATCTGAATCAATTTGTCTTGTTCTTGGATGAGATATTTAGTGAATACCTCTAAGGATGGCATTTTCAAAACAGGGATTGAAAATCTCCCCTACTAGAAGGTAGAAACAAAAATGGAAAACTCTGGACCAAGCTTTCTTAGAATGGATAGCACCAACTGCTCATCCTTCTTCTCAATGCCACATTGCTTGCATTGCATGACCAAAGATTTGAATTTAGAAAAGAATTGTTGTATAGTTTCAAAACTGATGACTTGAAGAGAAATTAACCCATTCTCTAGAATATGGCCCCTCAGCTCATCTTGTTTTCCGAAGAGGGTTTCTAGCTTCAACCAAGCCTCTCTTGGAGTCTTCAATCCATCGAGGTGGAAGAGTAGATCTCTAGAAATATGAATACACATGAAACCAAATGCTTCATCCATTTTTTTCAGATACTTGGCCTTCTCAACAGCTGCTTGAGGATCGACCTCCTTACCCATTGTGACCCTATACAGTGACTTGTTGCGCAATACCATCTACATATCATCCCTCCAATCAATATAATTGAAGGGTGTCAGAATCCTCAGAGACAGAGGAACATTCAAATTCTCAATATGAACTGCTGGAGCGAATACAAACTGAATTGTTGCTACTGTTGCACTGAAAAACCTTCGATATCCTGCAAAAAACTCTCAATTTTTGGAGATAGACTACTACTGAGCACTGCTTTAGGACAATAGTCACATTTTTTCAGGTCCTTCACACCTGGCTAGACCTCAAAGGATTTCTCCAATGAATTCAATGCAATGGCACCAAGATTTGCTGTGGAAATCCAAAGGATTCTGGTGCACTACTGAAAGTAGCTTCTCAACCTATTCTCATTGAGCTCTGATACCATGTGAAATTCTAAATCACAGCAGATTATGGAGCTGAGTATACCTCACAAAGAAAGAATGAGCATAAAAGATTAATTACATTGAAAATCGCAGTAAAAATGAGCAGACATTTAATCATGCATGAGAACTCAGATAGGAACATAATAGTGTGTAATCATTCAATAATCAATATAGTCAACAATGATGTTACAGTGGAGAGAATTCGAATTTCCTAGGAGAATTCAAGTCTCAGTCTGTCTAGCATAGAAATTGTCACCACTGGACTGCTCTGGAAGACCCAAACTCAGCTCAACTGAACCTAAACTCAGTTAACTAAAGACACAATCAGTTAATTGACCAAAAGGGGCGTATTAGTGATTTTGTCATGCAAATCACTTGGAAAAGGGCGCATGAGGCCACAAACAGTGGAAATCAGAGCATAAACCCCCCACAAGAGTCATCTAACTCAGGTGGACTGAACTAGAACACCGAGTTGGCTCCTAAAATGTAGGGAGCTAACTCATGTGGTCCTAAAATGATGTGTGCAGGGTGCATTAGGTGGCTAATGGGTCCTAGATGACATCTACACACCACTAGGGAGAAAATGTCATCATCAACTACTAAGAAAAAAGAAATAATTCTAAGTAGGACAAGGATGGAGTATTAATTATCCTAACACCTATGAAAGGGCCAGTGTACAACTAATAAAGGGTATTCCTCCCATAATATCACCCTTATAAAAGAAAAAAATTTGCTTTCAAAGGTAAACTAGAGAAAAATCGATGACCTAAAATAATGACACTGATTTATTGGCTTAGAGCATACAACATAAAAAATGAGAAGAAATTTGCATAATTGTTTTATTCAAATGGGGAACCTATGTTCATTGATCCTTAATTTTTTGACACGCATGTTGAGAAAATGCCCATTGGGATAAAAATGAAATCTATATTTTATGAGCTTCCATATTGGGAGCATCTTAAGATTGCCCACTTTCTAGATCCCATGCATGTATTTAAAAATGTTTCATCTTCTTTATGGAGGCACATATCATAAAAAAAACAAGGCACATATCATCATATTTTTAGAGAGAAACATGAAAAAATTGAAGGGTTTCATTTGACAAAGGGTAAAACCCCAAGGGGTTTATGGTGGAGGGGTACATATTGTACAAGTCATCCTATTATTCCAATGGGTACATCAAATAAATCAACAACACACTAGGCACGATGGTTTTGGGACGACCAATGGGATGAAGACAAAAGGGAAGGGGAGCTACTACAAATGAATGTAAAAAGACACATGATATAGATAAAGTCACTTATTTTTTGACAAATTTCTACATAGTATATGTTTACATTGAACTCGATCATATGTTTTTTATCTCATGCTATTGTATTTTATTTCATGAATACATCAACGAATTCAAAAATTAATGTTTCCAATAAATTCATTCTTTATAATATAGAGGCAACGCAATTGTGGTTGCATTGTATGAAGAGAGGAGAATGGAATGGGAGATGTTCAAGAAAGAATTTAGGTGGTTTTGAATAGTAGATGCATGCCTTATCCTATACATTTAAATAAAATATGCCATTGATCTGCCCAAACAATTGGGTGGCTAACTATATCACCGAGGAATATGGGGCTTCCAATCATTAACCACGTAGTGATGAAGATGCACTAAACAAAGGTATCAGGTGCAACAACTCAATAATAATCTATTTGTGTACATTTCTAACTTTATAATGCACATTTGAATTATAACATCTATATTTTTTTATTAATGCTCAAGTTATTATACATAGGACACTATCATTTGTTCACATTTTTACAAGTGCAATTGTTCCCATCTATGTGGACATATGGACATCATTTTCACACTAAGGATGTCATTAAGGTACGTGTCACAATTTCCTATGGAGTGGAATTTGAGTTCGGAAAATCTAGACATGCTAGCCACCATGATCATAACATAATAGAGGGGAAGTTAGGTTATGTCGAAAAAATACAAGAGATCATGCAAGTGGACTTCTCGTCTTTCCCATGTGTTATTTTTAGGTGCAAGTGGTGGGATACCTTTGATCAAAGTAATGTAAAGGAAGATCATGATGTTAATGTTTATGTAGCATCAAAACATATTCTTAAGAAGTCCTGGATAAAGTGGAAGAAATGAAGAGCACAATTACCCCAATAAAATGGGTAAAATAACTCTAGAAGATAAAAAGACAAGTCAACTTGAAATATAGAATAAAAGATAAAAAAAAATTAAATTAAATAAAATTAAAGTCGACCTAATTGAGGAAACTTCTAGTGAAATGAAGAATATAAATAAAGTGCTTTCACACTTCATTATTACAACAACAAGTTCATCTCTCTCCCTCAAGTGGTGCGCAATTTCCTAGGAGGACAAGTGAAGAAGACAAGAAGGAAGAAGAAGTTCCCTCTGGGTTGTAGAAGACTAATTTCTGAGGCTCTTATTTTAATATCTTCTATGTTTGTGATCCATATTGATATAGATCACTTTCATATTTGATGTATTAATGAATCTCTGAGTAAGAAAGGTTTGTTGGGTTTTTTCCCGAGTTTGGGTTTTCCCAAGGTAACTATGGTGTCTCTTGTGTTCTTGTGATTGATTATGTGAAATTATAATGCTATATCATTAAAATCTAACAGGTTATGGGACCACGCACATTATCTTGTTGTGTGTAAAGCACAAGATTTATTTTGAAAATCTAGGACCTGGAAATCTAGGGGCCAAAAATCTAGCGACCGAAAAATCTAGGTGCCAAAAATTAGGCGCCGAAAATTAGGGGCCAAAAATCTAGGGGCCAAAAATCTAGGGGTCGAAAATCAAGGGCCGAAAATCTAGGGTCCGAAAATCCGGGGCCAAAAATCTAGGGGTTGGAAATCAGGGGCCGAGTCCGAAAATTTAGGTTCGGGAAATTGTAGATCTGAAATTTTAGTTTTGGTGAAGTTTGAATTTTCTGCAGAAACTACATAAATTAGGGTTTCAGTTTATGAGTTGTTCTGTCCATAGATCCAGAATAAAAGGAGGTCTATCCAACTAGCCTTGGGAGGTTGCATTAGCCTATGTGTTAGCAACTAAAACGTAATGGACTTTTGAGAGCGTTTTTTATCTCTCTTTATTACTTTCTTCAGCCTCTCAGCAAATAAAACGCAACCATCAGGACACATGCAAAGATGCCACGAGAAAAAAAGGATGGATGTTGTTAATAGCGTGCAATCAGAGCATATAGAGACAAGTGCAGCACCCAATTCTTCGAATAGACATTTGGAAAAACGCTTGATCTGCAGACAGAAGATTTGTGCACAGTTATTCTTTGTTGATGATTAGAACGAGATGCAATCTTAATGGACTACAGCCTGTTGATTAAGGGAGTAGCGTTGAAAATCAGAAGCTTGGGAGGAAATGCATTTTTGTAATTTTGAAAGCTATTTTCAAAACAAAGTTTTTCGGTGGTTTAGATGGGCGTTTTCACAATTGTCCTTAGCCCCGAAAGCAGAGCTTTTGATGGCTCGACCATTCTAAATCTTGCTCCCAAACCACCGAAAGCGCAGGTATTGGCAGAATGATATTCTTTTCGCCCAAATCTCAATTTTTTGTCTTCCAACGGCATGAAGAGGGTTTTCTAATGGGAGATAATAATTAGAGGCATTTATTTTAGTGCTTTGTTCCAGTTTTAGAGGCATATGGTAAGGGAATGAAACCAAATGGCATTTCTTTTCTTAACAGAAATTGCCCAGCTGTCAAAGATGTGGTATTAGAATATGGTTTGGTTTCTTTTATATAGGATCGGTTCCTATTATTTTGCTGTTAGTTTCAATTACATACTATCTTTAGTTATTTGATCCTTTTTTATAGGATCTTATTTTCTGATGTAAAAGATATAAAGCTAAAGTTTTCAGTGAGATTGAAGGGGGGGGAAGCAGTCCCGAGGACTGGGATTCGACTTTGAGAATTTTCCCACCTCTTTGTAAACAGATATTTTGAGTATATATCAGGATACGAGATTGTTTCACTATGTTTTGCAGATCTTCATTCTTCTATCTTTTATGTGCTTGTGAGTGATGTTATATACATTAATCCATGTTTATCTAATGATAGATAGTTGTCATCTTGTCTCTTCATTGATAGACTAGGCTCATAAGTGTTTCTTCCTTGTTATAACTAGCCATTCGCATATGCTCTGTGTATGTTTTTCTGCTAGTATAATAAATATTCTTCATACATCCATTATATACTTAAATCATCTGGAAAATGTAGTAGAAATCCTCGTTTGTCTAAGTATATTCATGCGTCTCTAAATGAGTGAGTTTGTGAGCAAGTTACTTGACTCGATTCATCCTTTATATTATTGAGCATTTAAATTACCAGGCTCATTCCCTTCACAGTCAAGGAAAGACTCCTGGAGTGATAACAAAATGGCGCCGTTGCCAGGGAACAAAAGTGAAAGCAGAGTTTCCCTGGGAGAACGACATAGATCTGTTTCTTGATGGCAGACAATAGATAGACATAATTTTTTACTGTAATCATTTTCCTGGTGACTCCACATTAAAGACTCCACTGGGGAGGACCCGGTTGATTAAAGTTGAATAAGCTGAATTCAAAATCCAGGTACCAATTCATAAGTTTACTTTATGAACTATTGTTATTCTTTATCAGCTACTTTATACTTTTCCCTTCACATGTTAAAAGAATTATCCTTTGTTTTGTATATTATGAAGATTATCAGCCATCTTTTATAAATCCATCTTTAGAAGAAGATTTGCAGCCTGCTTGTATTGTAGAAGTTGAATCAGTCTTTGTGCCTCAGCTCATTTATAAAAATGACTTTTGTATCCAAATTCCTTTTATTGAGCATCCATGTAACCTTGAGGAAGCAGAGCTTGTTTCAAAACCTGTGCAGATCATAGCACCTTCTTCCCTTATCCCTGATCCTCCTTGTCCAACTATTAACCCTCATGATCAGCCCACTGCTTTTCAAGTCAAAATCAGAAATAGGATGTTTAAGCCTTTGAGGATGCCCTATCTCCTTCATCCTTATCCTGTTGATTGTTATGAATATCTACCTTGTTTTTCTGGAGACAATCAAGTTTCAGTCGAAAGACACTTCGAATCCTTTGAGGATTTTATTGATCAGTTCGAAATTGTCCATGAAGATGTGATCATGAGATTGTTTTCCAAAACTCTCATCAGAGATACTGTTGTATGGTTTAAGGGTCTGAGAACTGACTCTATTGACTCTTGGATCGAGTTCTCTAATGCTTTCTTGAGGTATTGGGCTGAGTAAAAGTCTTTAGATTCATACCTTGTTGATTTCTATGCTTTGAAGCGAGAGCAGGATGAAGCCTTGCCTGTTTTCAACAGAAGGTTCTACCGTGTTTATCATGACATGCCTTTGGAGGTCCGACTTACAGAGATAGCTGCCATGATATACTATGTTATGGGTCTTCATTCAGAACATGCCCTTCTTTTGCTAGAAAGGAAGTCTTCATCCTTAAGGAGCTTGCTTGAAGATGCTCAAGAGGTAGAAGAGAACATTCATGCTTCCAGGATGATTAGAGAGCAGGATTACTCTGAAAATATGCATGCACATGAGCAGACGGAATGTCAACATATTTCAGATTCGGAGCATGAAGCTAATGAGTTTGAAACAGATACGGAACAGCAACATGAAGGTGAGTATATTTCTGATTCAGATTCAAATTCTTCAGCAGGTACAGAGTACTCCCGAGACGGGTATGAGTCTTAATTTTATAATCAGTTTGTAAATCAGAAAGAGCCTATGATAACTGACGATTGTATAGGCAATTATATGTTTTTAGCTAATCCTAATCCATATGACGTAAACCCTGTTTCGTTATCCTCTTGTGAGCACTATTCTGATGAGGAAATTGTAATTTTTGATGATCACCAGTTGATCTCAAGAGGACAAAAAGATTATCAGTCTTCCTGTAGAAGAACAATCATGGCTGAGCAAGAGGCTGCCATAGATGTGCAGCTGTTTCCCGAGGAGCAGCATGTTTCTAATCTTCTTTTCAAGGATCCGGTAGCAGCATTCATGGAGTTATACCTTTCAGAAAGCTTCAAAGTTTCAAATTTCTTTACCTCGCCAGTGTTTCCGGGTAAGTATGGTTTCCTGAAAGACTTCTTATCATTGTTATTGCATGTCAAACATCATTTGCTGAGCAGTGATAAAGATGAGATTTCTTCAGTATTAAAATTGCTTGGATGGTTGTTATGGAAATCAGCCTTTTCCTAACCCAAATGAAAATCCGGTTAGAGTAGGGGTAGGAGAATAAGCTCATTTTATGAGCAAGCAGTTTCTTTTAGTTGTTGGTTTGTTAAATAAGCAGAGCAGGCTACAGGTGTACAGAGATCAGTTGCACAGGTCTTGAGAGTTTTCAGAGAGCCGTCTCACAAATCAAATGACTCCATAATCCCAAAAGATAAGGCGACTGGAGCTACTAGGTTCTTGGAACCTCACAAGGAGAATTCCATCCTCGAGTTGCAGCCAGATGTTAGCAACCAAAACGTAATGGACTTTTGATAGCGTTTTTATCTCTCTTTATTACTTTCTTCATCCTCTCAGCAAATAAAACGCAACCATCAGGCCACATGCAAAGATGCCACGAGAAAAAAAGGATGGATGTTGTCAATAGCGTGCAATCAGAGAATATAGAGACAAGTGCAGCGCCCAATTCTTTGAATAGACATTTGGAAAAATTCCTAATCTGCAGACAAAAGATTTGTGCGCAGGTATTCTTTGTTGATGATTAGAACGAGATGCAATCTTAATGGACTACGGCCTGTTGATTAAGGGAGCAGCGTTGAAAATCAGAAGCTTGGGAGGAAATGCATTTTTGCAATTTTGAAAGCTATTTTCAAAACAGAGTTTTTCAGTGGTTTAGATGGGCATTTTCACAATTGTCCTTAGCCCCGAAAGCAGAGCTTTCGATGGCTCGACCATTCTAAATCTTGCTCCCAAACCACCGAAAGTGTAGGTATTGGCAGAATGATATTCTTTTCGCCCAGATCTTAGTTTTTTGTCTTCCAACGGCACGAAGAGGGTTTTCTAATGGGAAATAATAATTAGAGGCGTTTATTTTAGTGCTCTGTTCCAGTTTTAGAGGCATATGGTAAGGGAATGAAACCAAATGACATTTCTTTTCTTAACAGAAATCGCCCAACTGTCAAAGATGTGGTATTAGAATATGGTTTGGTTTCTTTTATATAGGATTGGTTCCTATTATTTTGTTGTTAGTTTCAGTTACATACTATCTTCAGTTATTCGATCCTTTTTTATAGGATCTTATTTTCTGATGTAAAAGATATAAAGCTAAAGTTTTCAGTGAGATTGAAGGGGGGGAAGCAGTCCCGAGGACTGGGATTCGACTTTGAGAATTTGCCCAACTCTTTGTAAACAGATATTTTGAGTATATATCAGGATACGAGATTGTTTCACTATGTTTTGCAGATCTTCATTCTTCTATCTTTTATGTGCTTGTGAGTGATGTTATATACATTAATCCATGTTTATCTAATGACAGATAACTGTCGTCTTGTCTCTTCATTGATAGACACGGCTCATAAGTGTTTCTTCCTTGTTATAACTGGCCATTCGCATATGCTCTGTGTATGTTTTTCTGCTAGTATAATAAGTATTCTTCATACATCCATTATATACTTAAATCATCTGGAAAATGTAGTAGAAAGCCTCGTTTGTCTGAGTATATTCATGCGTGTCTAAATGAGTGAGTTTGTGAGCAAGTTACTTGACTCGATTCATCCTTTATATTACTGAGCATTTAAGTTACTAGGCTCATTCCCTTCAAAGTCAAGGAAAGACTCCTGGAGTGATAACACTATGGATTCAGTTTGATCAAATTCCAAGTTTCAATTTTTGACCCTCTTCTGCTAGGGTTTATGCACCATATCTGTCAAGAAGGTTGTTGAACTCAGAAATATTCCAGAGCTAGAGGGAGCCCAAGACAAATTAAAACAATAAAAAAAATCCTGAAAGATTACCTTCTTACTACTCTCTTAGGATCTATTTCAAACAATGATGCTCATGATTATTCTCCACAAAAGAGGTCAAGGAATGCAAAAGATGATATCGAGGGAATTGCAGAAGATATTCGAAAGGAGTACTTCCACTAGTACACTCTATGAGTGCACCAATGATTGTAGTATCAAGATGATGTGATTATCATTGGTGATGTATGAAGATCCAGGCTGCAGAAAGAAGTTGAAGATATGAGGACTCCTATTATTTTTGCAAGGAGGCAGAGATCAAGAGGGATCCCACAAAAACAATCAAAGATAAGTATTTGGATTTGGATTATCATTTGTCATTATTGCTCTTGTAGATCAGATCTGAATGTTCATAACAATTGTATGAAGATATGTATTCTTAGAATCAGGAAGTGCCATGTTATGCATGTTATAATGTAGCATATTATACATATGACTCAGATTGACGAGCAATAGGCTCTTATAATGAATTTTATGTATATGTTGAGTAAGCAGCCTGTAGTGTTGCACAACATTCCATGAACCCTAGATGGAACTAGTCTAGGATGAAACCTCTTTGCTAACATACTGGAGCAGTGCACGCTCCTAACAGTATGTTCTAGTGGAGATGGAATCCATCCAGATAGTCACCAAGTATGTTTGGGATATGGATGGATGTTGTGTTGAAGCATTGGCTAAGATGCTTACATTACTGTGTGAACTATTGTCATTGCATTGAAATATATTTTGATCTTTGTGATTATGCAATGTTGTTGACTATTTGACAAAATCTTACTTGTAGGGAAAGATCATATGCTATGGCCTACAAGAGAATGATGATGGGAATTTTTTTGAAGAGCAAGTGATGGATGTATAGTTAGCCATATTAAGATCTTGTTGATATTTAGTATTTGAGAGCAAGCATGATGCTCAGATGCAAAGGGAGCAAGATGCTCAGGTGTAGAGCAAGTCATATGCTTGGATGCAGAGGGAGAAAGATGCTCAAGTACAGAGCAAGTAAGATGCTTCGATGTAGAGGGATAAAGATGCTTAGGTGCATAGAAAGAAGAGGCAAAGGGAGCAAGATGCTCAAGTACAGAGCAAGTAAGATGCTTCGATGTAGAGGGATAAAGATGCTTAGGTGCATAGAAAGAAGAGGCAAAGGGAGCAAGATGCTCAGATGCAGAGGGATAAATATGCTCAGGTGTAGAGCAAGCAGACGCAAAGGGAGAAAGATGCTCAGATGTAGAGGGAGCAAGATGCTCAAGTGCATAGCAAGTAGACACAAAGGGAGCAAGATGCTCGGATGTAGAGCAAGTAAGATGCTCGGATGCAGAGGGAGCAATATGCTCAGGTGCAGAGAAAGTAGAATGCTCAGATGTGGAGGGATCAAGATGATCAGATGAAAAGGGAGTAGGATGCTCAGATGCAGAGGGAGAAGGGAGCTTTACCATAGAGGGAGATGTGATAAGCTTGAAGACGGATGTTTGCAGCATTGGGTGGAAATTCCCCCCAGTATTAGCCATGTGACTTTGCTAGAGCTGAATGGTCCGGAGGTATGGAAGTATCAGCTCCCAGCCACCCTGTGAGGAGGTGGGGATATTGGCCCTTGATGAGTAGTGTTGATGAATTGAGCATTCCCTCAGTATTAGAAATGCGACTTGGCTAGAGGTGAATAGATTAGAGTAGGGTAGTGCCTTCTTACGGACATCCTGTGACTGGGTGGGAAGATTAGTCCTCAGTTGTATACACTATCCTCCTATAGGTTCAGCATTGAGCATTTCCCCAGTATTATCCATGTGACTTGGCTAGAGGTGAATCAAGTGGGATAGTGCCTTCTCTCAGACACCAATTAGGGTGGAGAGATTAGTCCCTAAGACGAATGAGAACGGGGGAGTTCCTTCTCTTGAACACCAAGTGGGGTGGATATATTAGTCCCTAAATGCTCAGAGTGATGCAATGCCTTCTCCCATCCATCTTGTGATGGGATGGGGATATTAGTCCCTAGTTTCTCACTCATCAACTCATGACTCGGAATGGGGCAGTGATTTCTCCTATCCATCCTGTGATGGGATGGAGATAGTAGTCCCTAGATTCTCATGCAAGCTTATGATCAACCTCTTTGGTGCAAGAAGAATATGTTGATACTTCAAGATGTATTCATGAGAATGCCTCCCTCATTGAGAGGGAGTGTTGATGATTGCAACAACAATGAGACATTGATGTGACTCTCTCATGAGAAGGAGAGAGAGGGAAATTGATACTTCTCGACGGATTGTGTTGTGTTGAAGACCTTTCTTATGATGATAAGATGTATGAGACAAGCCGTGACTATCATATGATATCCAGATCTGTTCTAGAATGATGATACACCCCTAGCTGAGAGGGAGTTTTGATGTTTTCATGAGTTCTATCCTTGATTAGACATGTGGACTAATTAGTAGAGGGCTCAGATGAAGAAGAACCTCTAGAAGACAAACAATGTTGAATATCGTGCAAGAAGAATACATTCCTTGCTAAGAGGGAGTGTTAATGTTTATGTAGCATCAAAATATATTCTTAAGAAGTTCCTAGATAAAGTGGAAGAAATGAAGAGCACAATTACCCCAATAAAATGGGTAAAATAACCCTAGAAGATAAAAAGACAAGTCGGCTTGAAAGATAAAATAAAAGATAAATAAATAAAAGTCATGTTGACCTAATTGAGGAATCTTCTATTTAAAATAAGAATATAAATAAAGTGCTTTCACACTTCATTATTACAACAACAAGTTCATCTATCTCTCTCAAGTGGTACGCACTTTTCTAGGAGGGCAAGTGAAGAAGACAAGAAGAAGAAGTTCGTTCTAGGTTGTAGAAGACTAATTTCGGGGGCTCTTGTTTTTTGTATATTCTCCGTTTGTGATCTATATTGATATAGATTACTTTCATATACGATGTACATAATCTCTGAGTAAGAAAGGGTTGCTGTGTTTTTTTCCCGAGTTTGGGTTTTCCTGGGGTAAACTATTGTGTCTCTTGTGTTCTTTTGCTTGATTATGTGAAATTATATTGCTATATAATTAAAATCTAACACATGATAGTGGGATAATATCGATCATCTCTAGAAGGATGTGGAATGGAACTAAGGAGCCTTATGTTTTTCTAAAACACTACAACCAATTGTTTGTTTACCCTGATGTGTTGCATAGGGATTGGTGGTTCATAATAAGACCTAACCCTAGATCAAAACATTTTTTTAATAACAAACATGCTATAATTCGAAGAGAAGAATATAATCAAGGTGATGGCAATGAAGAGTGATATGTATGTGTTTTATTTCAACACTTATATTGTGGATGTATCATTTTATCATTGTTATTTATAATTGGCCAAATATGTTCTTAATTCATTTAATGTTGTTGTAAATAGAAAGTTAACAACAATTTTGAACCATCATGTTGAAAATAAATTAAATTATTTTGGAAGATTTTAATAAAAAAATAATAATAATGAAGATGCCCCTTCCATTTTTTATAACCTTGTATTTATACAGATGTGAAGCCACATGTTAAGAAAAATAAAATTAAGTACTTAAGTGGTTTAATTATGAATGTATTTTTATCTCATTGTATGTTTAATATAAAACTTTAGAAATATTTTAATGATTTAATAGAATATAAATTTAATCAAACAAATTGACGTAAAAAAATATTCAAATCTGACTTAGAATCGTTTTCGTGATCATTTAATAAGCCCGATGTTATCACTACATATAAAAAGTTGTAGGAATAATAATTTTGATAGATTCATTTATTCAAGTTTGTAATCATGTTTGATTTGTATATAATTATGTCGATCTTGATGTAAACAAAGAATTCACATTATGGTTTGTTAAACACTATATTACCAGCCTAGATCCAAATCCTGGGCTCTATCAAGCGCCGAGAGGGATCAAATCTCCTCAGGTGCAAACCTCGGCTAGGTATATCATTCTTACTTCTTATATTTCTAGTTTTTATGTTGGCTATATTTTTTTTTTACTTCTTTATTTTATGTCGGGAATAATATTATGTTTCTACTTTTCATATTCACTATAATATTTTTTTAACTTCTTTATTTTATGTCGGCTATAATTTTACTTTTACTATCGGCTATAGCCGACTATAATATTTTTTTAACTTCTTATCCACTATAATATTTTTTAACGTCTTATGTTTTTACATTAATGGCCGACATAATATTTATTACTTTTTACTTTGTAATATCCACTATAATATTTTTTTAACTTCTTATGTTTTTACATTAATGATCGACATAATATTTATTACTTTCTACTTTGTATTATTCTTTTTTGTTTATGGTCGACAATATGGACAAACATGGACAAGCGTTACAAGATATCCCTCATACTGGGCTGTAGAGCGCCTCTCGGCGCAATGGCATAAATGATTATCACGTAAAAAATCACATCATAGCAAAAATCAAAGTAGTATGTTAACTTTAATGTTGAAAATCCTTAAAAGGGAAAGTAAAGGTTAAATTTAATAATCTCATACTGGAAAGAGATATTTGTGTCATCCATTTTACATATCTATGAGGCTTATTGTAATTCCAACTAAGTTAGACAGCAAATAGATAGAGATATAATTTAAGTGAATTTTTCAGTATAGTGATGTTTGATCTGTATATAATTGTGTCTTCTTGATGTAAACAAAGAATTCACATTGATCGATTGTGAAACATTATATTATGACATAAATGATTATCACATAAAAAATCACATCATAGCAAAAATCAAAGTAGTGTGTTAACTTTAATGTTGAAAATCCTTAAAAGGGAAAGTAAATATTAAATTTAATAATCTCATATTGGAAAGATATATTTGTGTCATCCATTTTACGTATCTATGAGGCTTATTATAATTCCAACTAAGTTTGACACCAAATAGATAGAGATATAATTTAGCCAAATTTTTCAGTAAAAAGTGTTGTTTTCCATAACCTATAATCCTATTTCATTAATAAATGTATTTTAATATTATAAACATTATAATTAAATTAAAGTATTATGAGTATAATTACCTATAAGTTTAGGTGTTTTTGGATATTTTAAAGACATATTTCAAAAAAAATGTTGTAATTTACATGATATATAATTTGTAACACTTTGTTAAAAAAAATTACCATTAGGTACTAAACATTGTTATTTTTTTCCAATGAAAAAATCACAATTTCATTCTATGCAAATCA
The DNA here is from genome assembly GCA_027924585.1 of Larix kaempferi. Classification (NCBI taxonomy): domain Eukaryota; kingdom Viridiplantae; phylum Streptophyta; class Pinopsida; order Pinales; family Pinaceae; genus Larix; species Larix kaempferi. The sequence continues at coordinate 11,429,328 of BSBM01000696.1, read as the reverse complement.
AAATTACATTTGTCAAATGCTCATGAGCATTCAAAATTTAGAATCCTTTTTAGGATCTAAAATTTAAGGATAGAGGTGCCTTATATCAAGCCAAGCAGTTCATGGATTCCTTTTATACAAGGTTTAGTTACAAAATTGTAGGTAAGTACTCACATAAATATAACAAGAATATATAAGGTGTATAGTACAGATAACATAAAAGGCACTTAGATAAAAGGAGTATGCAAATACTTCGATATCATATAATTACTGGTTTCCAATAAAGACCAAGTCCCCCAAGGAAAATATACTGTTTCTTTTGAGAGGGAGTCAAATTCCTAGTTCCTTTCTCTGAAAATATGGCTAACAAAATTAGCAATTTGTAAGGAACCAAACAACAAGATGGTCTCATCTAGAAATGCTTGTAGGTCAAAATTCCACATCATATATTTACTTGTGATCCAGTTGATAACCAATTAAGAGTCTCTAAAATTTTGAATAGAATTTAGACCATGCCCCATTGCCAAGGTATAAGACTAGTTTTAGAGCCTATATAGCTTAGTAGCAATGTTCATTACTTGGCCTAATCCTACATTGAAACTAAGAGAATGAGAATATAATATATGAAGAATACCACCAACTCCCACTAAAAGGTTATCCCTTTGGGAGGCCCTGTCAAAGTAAGCCCATGGCATACTCTTATCAATCAAATACTTCACCTACACCATTGGTGATTTGATAAGGATTGAGTTTTGTATGAATTAGCAATATTGATACCTCATATAGCAATAACCAATGGAATCATCATCTTGTCCTTAAACTTAGTTGAGTTTTAGGCCAACCAAACGCTCCATACGATGATCAAAGGAAGAGCGTCAATAGATTTGGTTTCTGCATGTTCATACCATTACTTATGACCATCCTCAAATGTGTCTCCAATCCAAAACCCATCCAATCTAGTGATACAAGTGATATCATCCCATACCCTCTAAGCAAAGGAGCATGCCATGACCAGATAATAGTTTGATTCCTCATGGTATTGGCATAGACTACACCTCCCATGTTTAGAAAAGGATCTCCTTTGAATGATATCCCGCATTAGAAACTTGTTATTTAGGAGAATACACATCAGAATACGAGCTTTTAAAGGACATGAAAAGTGTTAAATCGGTTTCCACCACCATTTTGCAGTCATCTAAACCTCTTGTTCATTCAAGACCCTATATCATATTTAGGACTATATTCACCATGTGGGTTCTTGCTTCAAAGGAGAGTATCATCCTAATCATTTATTCTTACAAGGTTAGCCCATAACATATCAATGCAACTATCCCAAATTACATCATCATTTTCATTAAATCCTAACATTCTGCTTGACAACCAAGCCTAGTGTCAAATAAAATAATTGAGATGGTCTACCACCAGCAACAAAAGGTAGATCCCTCTATCACACAAATGAATGATTAAGAAACTAGAAAATTCAAAGTCATTTTCACAACCAATCTACTGTGCTAATCCAATTTAGACATTATGCCTTTAGCAATATTCTAGTGCGACTAGTTTCGAACCAAAGGGAGTGCGTTAATCAAAGGCTTCCATATTGAAGAAGCATTCTACAAATAAAAATTAGGTCTATGCATCCAATCAACCATTGACTCCGAATAAATATATTACTCGTGAACACATATACACTAGAGACCATTAGATTTGATCAAATTCCAAACACTTTTTGTTGTCAAGGTTTTGGAGAATAGAAAATTGTTTTTAAAACCCCACCCCCTAGGATTTTTGGAGTGCCACTTGTTTCCAATTTACTAGTGGTAATCCCCTTTTGTCCCGATCACCAAACTAGATGAATTTAACGCATAACCTATAAATCTTTTCAAGAACTCCCTTTGGAATCCATGAAAGGATCAACTAATATATGGTTGCGCTTCCAACATAGATTTTACAAGAACTAAGTGGCCACCTTGAGACAACCATCTATTGCACCACAAATTGATCCAATCCTCCACTCTTCTTATGAGCCATTTCCGGTCACATTTCCTAAAATCATTTACCTTGAGAAAAAACTTAAGGCATTTAATCTTGGATTCAAGTCCACTACAACAAAGAGTAAATTATATGTCATCAACAAACAATAGATGAGTAAGAGAACAAGAATTGGAAATCATTATTCCTTTGAACAATCCACTCATTTGAGTAGCATTCACCAGTCTACATAGTCCTTCCACGACTAAGAGAAAAAAAAAATGGGAGAGAGAAGACACCCTTATCCAAACCCCCTCCACGAATTGCAAAACTAAGTAGCAAAGCCATTGATTATAGAAAAGAGGGAGACAATTTATATGCAGCTAATAATCAAGGGCACAAAATGAACACAAAACCCCAACTAGATCAAGAGAAGGTGCAAATAAAGCTAATTCACTCGGTCAAAAGCTTTGGACAAGTCAATTTTAATGGTCGTTGCCTTATACTATTTTTTATCTCAACGGAGTGTAAACCCTCATGGGATACTCCAATGGCATCATTGAGAGATAGGATAGGATTCAATATCCTAGCAATGAATTTTGGATATGATCTTATAAATACAAGTACACATGGATATTGGCCTTAGTTGATCGGAAGAAATAAGATTATCTACCTTTGGGATGAAGGAAAGGAATGTACAACTAAAAGCTGCTAAGATATTACTAGTGATCATTGATTCCTTAACAACACCTCTAAGATCCTCCCCAATGAAGTCAAAACAACCCAAGAAAAATTCAATAGGAATGTAATATCCCAAGACTTTACCCCTATTTAATAAGTCGGAGGACTTGGATATATTATCTTAAAACAGAGGATTTGATTATGTTTTTAAATAAGTCAGTAGACTTGGACCTATGTGTAATGTTAGGCATCGTGAACAAAAGAACATTTTATGTGATTAAAGTGGTATTTAAATTATAATGTTTCTACTAACTTGCTATGGGACAACTTGTTGAAAAGAAAGACCAAGATTACTAGGGAATATGACTTGTGTGAGTGATTAAAACTTAAAAAGGGAAAGATAACTAACTTGAGAAAAATAATAATTATTGAATTCAAGAAATGTGAGGAATTAAAATAAACCCTAACTACTTTCCTAAATCAAGAAAAGATAAAATAAGAGGAAGTAAAGGGGGAGGCTGCTCTTTATTTTCTTTTCACAAGTTTTAATTCTGAAAATGATGTTTGAGCCCAAAAGAGAGAGGAAAGTCATTCTGTAAAATGGTTAAACAAGATAAGAATGAACAGTAGATAAGGGAGATTGCAGGAGGCAAGTCCTCACATTTCCACAGTACATGTCCATCTTGGTTTCCTTGTTGAGCGCTCAGAGTTTAAAGCCCAGATTGTTTGGGGCTTACGATGAAAAATCCTGAAGAGTAAGGGAAGAATTATACATGAGCCACAAAGCTGATTAAAGCAATCCTATTGGCAAGTCTACTTAATTAAATATTTCAAATTATAACGACCCTTAAGTCTTAGTCCTTAGTAAGATTGGTCTAGCTTAGGGGTGATCTCTACAAATGTTGAGAGGTTGTGAACTGTTGCAAAAATCTACAATTGGGTGGAACAAGCTTGTTCCATAGCAAGTTGGCTAAAAGTATAGATAAGTCTATTTATTTTCTATTATTCAAATTCACAGTTACAAGTTCTTTGTATTCTGGATATTATATGTGTTTTATATAAAAATTATCTCGTTGGGTTTAGGGATTTAATAAAAAGTAGTTTTAATTATGTCATTAATTATAGACTTATAAAGAAGACTTTATTCTTTTATAAAAATTCTAATTAGGTTAATAATGGTTAGCACTTATAAGATTAAGTAAAAAACCATAAAAAAATAAAATAATAAAAATTAAATTAAGATTAAAAATAATAATAAAACATTTATTAATTACTATCTTCCTTACCTATTTTAAAACCGTGAGACACTCTCTCTTGATGATGAGCCCTACTTTGCGGCTCGAAACGTCGAGAAATAACTTCACCAACGCAGTTCTCGTCTTTTTATCTCTCACTGCGTGATCATGAACAGCTATGTCATTAAAGTTCTTTATTATGAAAATTTAAATATGTAAGATTAGACAACACTTAGGAAAATTTTCCATTGTACTGTCATTAACTTATCTTTTTAAATTTGAGGAGTTAACATCTCTGGTTGGGATTGGGTGTCATTACAAAGCTGTAAATGTATTCTTATACAGCTAGGATATTTAATTAAATTATAATATTTGATGTAGGATGTTTAAACAATTTATTTTATTTGAATATTATATTGATGTATTTGATTAAATCTTAGTTAGTCTCTTGGTTAAGTAATATGAAGGATGAAATGATTAACCTCAGTACTTAAGGAGAAAACTCCTATCATAAACCCTAATATGATGAAAGGGTTTTAACCTTTGGCTGTGCCTTAATCCCCATGTGCACGATAGGGAAGTATAAAATATGAGTATAACATCTAAATTAAAGTATATATATAAATTTAAACTGATACTATATATATTAAAAATCGAACTTCCTCTTGAATAGAGTAACCATATTCAGTAGCAAAAATACCGAAGGTAAATAAATATGAACAATGGCATTGTAATGAGATAAAACTTAACTCTGTTTCAGATCGAATCTCAAGGATTCGAATACAACATGTATATAATCACATAGATTTTAAACATGTATATAATCACATAGATTTTAAAAAAAATAGTATTATTAACATTTGGTTAAGACCATAGGTTGGGCCCTTCGGCTTCCACTCTTATTCAATAGACATTCATAAACAAATAAATAGGATGCTAGGATCGAATAATCATTTATTTGAACACAAAACCATATCCTAAATTTACGAAATTGAAATCGCTATTGTTTCTTAAATTCATAAGGGAAAAACCAAAGTTGGTTTATAACTAAAATCTTCAGGATATCAACAGCTTACTTAGGATATCAACATGATTTACTAAGTCCTTTATATATATATAGATAAAGATACACAACTACAAGCATAATTACATTCAAAAAAAGCATTAATTAACTAAAGACTCAACTCAACAGAACCATAAGCTCGGATTCAGTCAAAGGGCATTTCCAATGCTAATATAATTTTACAATAGTCATAATATAAGAGTATACAAAATGGCCATAGCAGACATTATCCAACGAACTAGGGTATAAAGCCTTTCAGTATAATGTTAATACCATAACTACTACAGGAATAAAAACCATGGGAGTAATTTCTCTCTTAACAAGAATTACAATGGCGTCAAGGAGCCAAGCTTTTAAAACAAAGAAAAAGATTATTCTTGCACAGAGGTAATAAACCCTCTCTCTCCCTTTGATGGCGAACGAGCTGTTAGGTAGTGAGCTTACCTGGGAAATGAGACCTCTTCCATTTCACACTGTAAGCTCACTTCTTCATGAACCAGGTTAATGTGAATTATTCCTACAAACAAATCGCTGCCCATCAATTTGCTTTCTATTTATCGTGCTTGTCAAAAAGGTTATAAGTTTGAAGCTTGGCTAGATAAATGTGTTCTAAAAAATATCAAACATATTTTCAAAGTTGTTTCTTCTGGTCATGTTGATCATATTATTGGTTTATATAAATTTACTAGTTTTAATTCAATTAAAAATCAACCATTTTATTCCTATGTTGTTCAGGTTAATGAACAAAGTAAATTATGGCATGAAAGATTAGGTCACTTAAATTATGTAAAATGCAAATGTTATCTAAAATGTTATTGGGCTTACCTTCAATTTATTTCACTAAAGGTAGTTTTGAAGGTTTTGTGCTTGGTAAACATCATAAGGAAATGTTTGATAAAGGTAAAGCTTGGAGTGCTAAAGAACAATTGCAATTAATTCATGTGATATATGTGGTCCTCTTGAAACTCCTCCTTTGTCTCGTGTTGTCTATTTTCTTACTTTTATTGATGATTATATTAGAAAATCTTGGGTTTATTTTTTCAAACATAAAAGTGAAAGTTTTGGTATATTTCAATAATTTAAATCCTTGGTTGAAAATGAATTTGGTAAAGTATTAAGACATTGAGAATCGATAATGGAGGGGGAATTCACTAAAAATAAATTTATTACATATGTATATAACCATGGAATTCAACATCAAAAGATTGTTCCTTATACACCTCAACAAAACGGGGTTGCCAAAAGGAAAAAGATAACTTTGGTTGGAATGGCTAGATGTATGCTTTATTCTAAAGGATTTTGGGCTAAATCTATTTGTTGTGCTAACCATATTTTGAATAGAATCCCTACTAAAGTAGTTTTGCAAGTTACTCCAGAAGAAAATTGGAATGGAAGAAAACCCGATATTAGTAACATTAATATATTTGGTGTGAAATGTTGGGCCCATATTTCGAATGAAAAATGGAAAAAGTTAGAGACCAAGTCTCACAAATGTATTTTCATTGGTTATAGTGAGGATTCTAAAGCTTATAGGTTATTTAATCCATCTACCCAGGGTGTTATCATCCGAAGAGATGTTCAATTTAATGAATTCTCTCCTCCTCCTAAGTCTGTTGAACTTCATATTACCTTGAACTTGCCTTCATCTTTTGTTGCTCCTATATATGTTACCCCTTCCGCTACTTTTGTGCTAATCTAGATCCTAGTTCATCTTCTTCTTCAAGTGCCCCCCCTAACCTTTTCGAAGAAACTAGAGTGGTTCCCACGGCTACTCTTCCAATTTGGCCCCGAAAAACACTTGAATCCGCATATTTTGAGGTTGGTATTCCATCTGATACTCGACGGACTAGAACTGACTTTGTACTCATGACAAAGGTATTGGCCCCAGATGATCCCTCCACACATGCTCAAGCTAAAGATAAACTTGAATGGGAAAAAGCATTGACTGCAAAGTATGACCCATTAATGAAGAACAAGACTTGGACTCGTGTTCCCCGTCCTCCTGGAAATAATTTAGTTGGTTGATAAAATAAAGTTTGCTTCAAAAGAACATATTGAAAAATATAAATATTGGTTAGCAGAAAAAGGTTTTTCTCAACAAGAAGGTATTTATTATATTGACTCACTTTAGCTCCAGTTGCTAAAATGAACACAATAAGAACCATGTTTTCTCTTGCTACGTATTATCAATGGGAAATACACCAAATGGATGTCAAGAATGCGTTTTTGAATGGTGATCTTCGTGAAAAAAGTTATATGCAACAACCCACTGGTTTTATTACTATTGAAACTTCAAGTTTGGTATGCAAATTAAACAAGTCTTTATATGGTATTAAGCAGGCACCTAGAGCTTGGTACGAGAAAATTGATACGTATTTCTTAAAGAATGGTTTCAAACAGTGTAGATCTAATCCAAATATGTATGTTAATAACTTTTATGATGATTTCCTCATTGCGGTAATTTATGTGGATGTTCTAATCCTTATTGGTAGCCAACTTGTGTTAATACAAGAATTGAAGAATAATCTTAAACATCAATTTGAAATGACATATTTAGGCCTATTGCATTATTTTTTAGGTATTCAAATTTGGCATATGGCTTATGGTATACTCCTTTGTCAGCCTAATTATGATACAAATTTACTTTCTTGGTTTCATATGAGTGATTCTAATCCTTCACCATCTCCATTTCAGTCTAGTGTAAAGTTAGTTGTTGATTGTGATACTCCTCTTGTTGATGCCACTTTGTATCGTTAGCTTGTGGGGAGTTAGATATATATGACACATAGAAGGTTTGATCTCTCTTTTGCAATCAACATGGTCTTGAGGTCTATGCAAAAGCCTCATGAAACCCATTGGAAGCAGCAAAAATAATTCTCAGATATTTACAGGGGGCATTGCATTATGGTATTTTCTATTCTAGTAGGGATACGGTTTCACTTCTTGGTTATATAGATTTTGATTGGGTAGGAGATACAGTTCCAACCAAATCCTTTTGTATATCAAGGGAGGTGTTTTGGAGATTTTGAGAGATTGCTCTTTCCAATGGTTTAAATCTTTCATTTCTAGGAAGAAGCCCCCAAGAAATTCAAGAGATAATGAAAATCCATGGTAGGCATCCACAAACTCTTCAACCACTTTGTCAAAAACTTCAGGACAAATCCATGCAAATAGAAGATGTCTTCACATTTTTGTGAATCTAGTTCTGTTAGATTATGAATGATTGAAGATTCAATTCCTCATTTTCTAAAAATATTTTTATTGCGAGATGTAGCTAAAATTAAACAACATGAATGAAAGACATATTCATCTAACAAAATGAAGGCATTCGTTGTTGAATATGATCCACATCATCTTGTGAGATTCTCTATACATTCATCGATGTTCTTTATTTGAACATTCGATTGAACCAGGTCCTTGAGATGCATACTTATGCAAGGAATTTTAATATTTTTTCCTCTCATCAAATTAAAAGAACAAGATTAATTGTTATTTGAAATATGAAGGTTATTTATTTTGCAAGAGTGGTTTTTCCAACCCTGCATCCCACAATTCCTATAACTCTAGTTTTCCCATTGTGTGGCCCATTGTGATGCTGCTATAACATTTCCCTTTCGAAATATTCTAATCCAAAGTGATTGCATATTTGGATAGATGGAATTTTATTAAAAAAATTTACATCAAATTCTCATATAAGTATCAAATTAACAAATTAAATCCAAGGGTAAAAGAGAAGGTTGAGTACTTCTCACCCATTATGAGTTTGCATGTCGAAGCCTCTTATGTCTGCAACATTACACGGAGCCTTCCACCATTTTCCAATAATGTTGGGCTAGTATCAATGCTTCTCTTTGACTAGTTTGGGAGTCGAACATATCCATAAAAGTCCCATTTTTGCCATGCATCCACTGAAATTCTAAAGGCTAGAAATGTTGAAAGATAAAAATGATTACTCCACTCGAGTCTCGACTACTACAATGTCACTATGAGATCCTTTAGACATAGACTTGATTCTGCATATCAATTTCATAGGTTGAACTGTCTCACTCTTGCATTTCGTAGTTGTCCATAAATACTTGTCATGAGTTGTCCCTCAACCGAATTCAAATTCACCTAAGTCGTTAATGAACACCAAAAACACTTCCGACCCTGCCATGCATAATTAATTTGGGTTATAAACTATAGTATGGATCTGGTGTAAGCTATAGATATTAAAAAAATTATGACGTGTAACCTAAAAAATGAAACATCAATTTGATGGTTTGGAAAATCCTTAACCTGTACCAGTTGACGTGCTAATTTTGTATGCACTTGTCAAATATGTTATACATCCTGCAAACTGTCAAAATCCAGGCCTACGAGGAAGACATAGTAGGGTGGGACTTGCTCCATGCCTACAAGTTAATGCAGAATACGAGGCAAGCATGCAGAGAGATTTGGAAAACATTCTAGGGTAATTCTAATTGTTATATAAAAAATATATAACATAATAAGATATATAAATATATATAAACATTAAATATCAATATTAATTATTAATATTTTATTTTTTTACAGAAACGGATATAAACATTGTATTAAAAGAAAAAAGGAGCTACATCAAGGTGGGGAGACTGCACCCACAAAAACGAGGGAAATAGGCACCTCCAACCAGTCTTCTTAAGTTCAAAATTTAACAGTAATTCTTAGGATGACGAGACAAAACATAAATTAACTACATATGCTATAAATGCCGCTACATAATAGATAAAAACATGCAGGGTGACCTGTGCTTAGAAGTTTTCTGAGAGACGAATATTTTTCATGCTGCCAGTTTCGGAGTCCTCCTTGTCCTTCAGCCCTGTGATCGCAGCTGGACTGTTTTCTTTGCTGCTCCGAATGCAATCAACCTTTGCTTCTACAATTCTCAAACAACTATGCAGAGAGTCAATCTTTCCCTCGAGCTTCTCGTAGTATTCCTTAGTTTTGTTGTTGTTTTTGCTGGCTTCCGAGCTAGAGATTTGCGTGAGGTGAGAAAGAGCCTTCTTAAGCTCCGCGTTTTCCCCCCGAAGCCAATTGACTTGAGCTTGAATATCCTGGAGATGCGAGAGCACCCAAGGGGAGGGGATTTCCCTGCCAACCGGGGAGTCCAAATGCACGAGCCCCAAACTGTCTCCCACCACCTTCCAAGCTTTCCCAGCTTCGCTTGGACTACTTCTCAGGTTGTCGTGATGCTGCAACCCTTCCTGCAGGGAGCTCTGAAATTGAAATCCCCCAGAATTCTGGATCTTATCAACCTCTATGGGACGCCAGAAGCGACCTCCATCAAACATGAATCCATTCCGAACCGGAATTGCAGTATGTCCGCACAGACCCACTTCCTGATGGTTCCTAGATTGGCCATTATCTTCATTACGGCGAACATGCTTCATAGGGACTCTGGAGGGGTGGAGACCTTATGTCTCGCCATTCCCAGGACCCTGCAATTCCTCAATGACAAAGGGATAACGATTCTGCCCAATATTTGTCCTGCAATGCTTGCACTTCAACCCTGGAGGGCAAACGCCTGTATTCGAACCACTATTACCGCAATCCATGTTGAGCCAAGGTTTTGTTTGTTGGAACCAGGGTGAAATCAGAAGCTAGAAGGAGCGTAGGAGAAAGCTGGTGTTATGTCTGCCACCCCTGTGGTTCATATAGCCCGTGTCACATCTGCTGCCTGCTCACAATAAAGCCTCGCATGCGAGCCAGGTGTGGACAGTCTGCGAGTGCCGTCAAAGGAGCAAGGTAGGTGAAGAAAGGATCTGATGGAGATTTCACCTCTGCTTGAGATTGATATGGCTCGATAGATGACGGTTCTCAATAAATGCCATGAAATAACACAAGATCTAAGGTACCCAGGCCTTTAGAAGTTGGTTTCCATTGCGATTTAGGATCCCACAATTCAAATTGGCTCTAAGGTTAGCCAAGGTGTCTGCCACATGGTTGTTTCGCCTCAAGATGTGGTAGAGGGAGATGGAGGCCATGTTCTTAGCCAAAATGAGGAAGAGAGTATGAAATTTAAAAGTTGGAGTGTGGTACTTCTTGAGGAGAGCTTGGGCTTTCTTGATTACTAACAAGGAGTCTCCAATCACTAGGACACTCTGAATATTATTTTCCTTGACTATAGTTAGGCCTTGAATCAAGGCAAGCCACTCCGCCTCGTTGTTCGTTTGTCTACCTAGACCCCAAGCATAATCAATCTTTTTGTTTCCTTCGAGGTCTAGGAGGATCCCCCCCGCTTAATTATTAATATTAATAATTAATAATTAATAAATAGAAATAAATAATTAATTAATTAAGAAAAGTCAAGAGACGTGTCCTTATACTTGAAAAGACATGATAAAGCTTATATAAATCCCTATCATTGTAATTGTAAAACATCATCAATATCATATCTTATCTCTTATTCATATTTTTTACTCATGGCTTATCCGATATTCCAAATATTTTGGTAATCTTTGTGTGAGCTAACTTTTTGTTCGGATCATTTGTTATCAGAGCTACATTCATGATTCAGGCCTTTGGCCATATTGTGGTTTTTAACCATTATCCTAGGGTTTCCCTAAAATTGTGGTCTTTGACCAAGAAGAAAAAAAAAAAGCAAAAGCAAAAGAAAATAAAAAGAAGAAAAGAAGAAAGAAAAGAGAATATAGAAAGAAAAAGAAAAGTAAAAACAAAGAAGTAAAAAGAAAAGAAAATATAGAAACCACAGGTGGTTTCTTAAAAATAGTAGATGGTTTATTTTCCAAGCATATTGGAAGCATTTGTGAAAATAATATATTCAAAATCTAGAAGTGCATAAAAGTCTTAAGGGTGGTTTTGTGAAAGCTAATGATAAAGTTAGAACATAAAAGTTAGAAGTGCATAAAAAATATTAAGGCTACCAAGAAGCAAGCAAGAATTGAATTTGGGTGGGAAAGGTAACAATCATTCCTCCCAACCACCCAATCCACACCATTTTTATTATCCTTCTACTCCAAAAAAAATTATTATAATTATTATTATCATTAATAATTATTATTATCATAATAATTATTATATTATATTTATTAATATTATTATTATTATTAACTTTTAATAATAATGATTATTATTATTATTATTTAATAATTGTATCTATTACAATTATTATTAAAAAAATATATATTGAATAAAGTCATTGAAGCGATTATTGAAGAAGTGAGTGGTGAATTATGGATTCCATATATAGGTCCAAATTTTCGACTTAGTGTCCTTATTGCGAAATGGAATTCCAATATGCGACAGTTTTTCAAAATTGCAATCGCTCATGTCCAATATGTGGTAAATGTTTTTTTATGAAGGACAATCAAGGTCAATCACAATTTCAATCGCAAATATAGAAATTGGAAGGCGAATTAGGATACTATAAGAAAAGCAATAAAAATCTACAATTTGAGATAAGTAAGCAGAGTATTCTTGATCAATTGACAGAACAAGAGAATCGTCGCTTAAAAGATCAAAATCAAAAGCTGGAAAAAGCTAGTGAAGAAATATCTCGATTAAAAAATCACAATCAAGATCTTGAAGACAAAATCAAAAAGTCCGAAAATAATGAAGAATCACCTTATAGAAACGATGACAATCTCGAATTAGAAATAAAGTGTTTAAACCAGCTCGTCATGGACAAAGATAATAAATTAGCGCAAGTCCAGAGAAAGTTAGAATGTCAAGAATCAAAGACATGTCGACATCAGCAATAGAAGAAAGAAATCTAGCAGCAATATGATGACACTAAGAAAACACACAAGTTGGAAATCTCAAAAATCAATAACACCTTATCAAGCAATACGGAATAAATATTTCGACTAAAGAATCATAACAAAACATTAGTTACAAAGATTTAAAAAAATTGAAAAATAGTCAGAAGATAGATCATTCTAATGAAGACTTCGAAGGAAAAATACTAGAAAAGCAAGGAGAAAATCAACGCCTAAGAAATCTTAATCAAGAACTAAAAGAACAAATCAAGAAGTTAACAGAGGACAAAAAGTTGCAAGATGAAAAGTTCTAGAAGATTCAGCATAATAACAATCCATTAGAGAACAAATTAGAACAAATCCAGAAGGAAGCATCCAAACTCTCTGAAAAACAAATTCAAGTTGAGGAAAAAGAAGCTAATTTAGTAAAATAACAAACAACAAGAACACCCTATCGACACCCAAATTATAAAAATCATTTTGACCAACAACAAGGTCAAAATGAACATAAACAAAAGAATTATGAATTCAGAAAAGAAATAACTCAAAATCAACAAACTAAGCGGAATACGAGAATTTCCATCCAACAAAGCGATCAACAAACACCTCCGATGAAGATAGATCTCGGATGGATGTTATGAACCTATGTCAACCCTTCTCTTTACTATGTTAGTATATTGTTGTTGGATGCATATGCTTTGTAAGTCGTCCTGTAGTATTTGTTGATCTGTAGTTTATATTAGCCCATAGTATTGACCCATAGTATTGGACGCATATGCTTTGTAAGCCATCCCGTAGTATTATATGTCCCATGGTTTTGACTCATAGTATTGGGCATAGACTTACTTATAAGTGTGTGTGGAGGTCATTGAAGGCATCGTGAAGTTAATTGTATTGAGCTTGCTCAAAGGAGGTTGCCCCCTCGAAGTGGCCCGTGATCAATATAAAAGTGATTTTGTTCTATTATTTTTGATATCTCGTGTATTTGCATTAATTAATTATTGCAGGTTCATCACATCTGGTATCATATCACTTTCTTGGGCTCGTTGGGTGGAATTTCTGCCAAATTTTTTTTCGCATCTGTTGCAGCTTCGGGTTTGGGAATAATCCCTATCCACTTAACTGTGGGAAGTACTTGGGCATAAGCCCTAAAACTCATTGTGAGGTGTACCACAGGAACCCCAAAGTCGCTGGCCCATTGAGAGGACCTGCCAGCGAAAAGGGCAACGACCCCTACCTGATTGACTAGTTCCCACCCATGAGGTAAACCAAGAGCTGTCGTTTGTGGCAAAGCGATTATCATTTTTACCTGAGCCGTGGAGTGAGGGGTACTGCCCCAATACGCAAGCCGTCAGACAGCATTGGTGGCCAAGTGAAGCACCTGAACTGTTAGGAAGCCGTACATACCTGGGGTCCATATCTATTTTCAGTTGAACTGTTGCCGATCACTTTCGCTCTAGTTCCAACCGTTTCAGATTTATTCTGAAAGTCGTTCCAGATCCAGTCGTCATTTCAGATCCAGCCGTTAAAAAAAAAAAGAGTATAAAATTCAGTTTTTTCTCCATATCTCCCTTGTTTTCACTCTGTTTCCCTTGAAATTTTCGGGGAACTCCTGTCATTCCATTCTGCATCTTTCATTCCTGAGGATCCTATCCCCAATTTCCCTTCCCAAAGCCCGAAATCCCACATTTGTCTATTTTTAGGGTTTGCCATAACTTCCTCAGATTTTATCCAATCACCTTCAAATTTTACCACAGAGTTCCATTCTGAATTCTGCTTCTTTGTCCCTCTCTGTCAAATTTTCTCATTCTATCACCCCACTTCTGAAATCCCCCTTTTTGCTTTCTTGTCCTTTCGACAGTGTCCAAAATCTAGTCAAACCCCAATTACCCATCAGATTGTTTCCCCAATCCAAATTTCCCTTTACTAAATCAACTTTTGTTTGTGTTTTTCTACCCATTCCACCCAAAAAAAAAAAAAAAACCTGGTTATGGTTGTAACCCGTGCAGGAGCACACACCATGGAGGAAGCACTTGCAGCCATCCAAACCAAACTCCAAGATCTGGATGAAAAAATTCTCAGCCTCCATCTTCAGCATTCAGCCATGAACAATACCAGACAGCCAGAATCTTTTGCAGCCACCGGGTTCTCTTCTTCCAGCAATTTTCGTGGGCCGAAGCTTGATTTTCCTCACTTCAATGGTACTGATTCGACTGGATGGATATATCGAGCAGAACAATATTTCAGTCTGCATAATACTTTTGATGTTCAGAAAGTTCCACTTGCATCCTTTCATTTGGAACAGGAAGCCCTTCAATGGTACCGTTGGTACATCAAAGCTCATCCCGAGCCAAAATGGACAGATTTTTGCCAACTCCTTTTGTCACGATTTGGTCCTAGTTCTTTTGACGACTTCACAGGAGCACTCACTAAACTTCACCAAACTGGCACAGTGAGAGAGTATCAGACGGAATTTGAGAAACTAGCCAATCACACAGAAGGATTGTCCAATGAATTCTACAAGAGTTGTTTTATCAGTGGTCTCAAGGATGAAATCCGCTCAGAGGTCAAAATGTTTTGTCCCAACACAATGATGGAAGTCCTAGGGTTGGCTAAGCTGGCTGAGGACAAGATCGCAACTCAACAACGCTCCAAACCCACCTTTGTTCCCTTCAGAAATATGGGTTCCCAACGACCTCCCATCACGCCTTCTCCTCAACCAACTCCTATCAAGCATTTGTCTGAAATAGAAATGTAGGCACGCCGAGAAAAAGGACTTTGCTATAATTGTGATGAGAAATTCACTCGGGGACATAGATGTGTTCAACAAAAGCTCTATCTCTTGGATGTGGATTCTCCGCCTGCCTTAGAACTTGGTGAAGAAGCTACAGATACAGTAGATGATCAGGTCGACATTCAACACCCGCCTATTGACACCCCATCTCAGGACAACCCACCCGAGATCTCTCTCCATGCTATAACCAGCGTCACCACCCCACAAACAATGTGGGTCAAGGGATACTTCAAGAAGCTCCCTCTTACCATACTCATTGATTCTGGTAGCACTCATAACTTCATTGACCCTCCGATTGCCAAATAGGCTGATTGTTTTGTCCATCCTTGCTCCAACTTTGAAGTCATGGTTGCCAATGGGGGCACCTTACCTTGCAAGGGGAAGTGTCACAATGTGCGTATCTCTATGGAAGATTATAACCTACGCTCTGACATGTTTGCCTTGTCCTTAGGTGGATGTGATGTGGTTTTGGGTGTTCAATGGTTACGCACACTTGGCCCCATCTTATGGGATTTTGCTGAACTTTGGATGCAATTTAAAGTCAATGGGGCACAACACAAATTTATGGGCTTACAACCAGGGTCTTTCTGCATCATCAGTTTACATCGCCTGGAAAAAATCCTTAAGAAGAATTCACATGGTGTCATCGCTCAGCTCAATTCCATTCAGATGCACCCATCAACAGTCTCCACTACTTCCTTGGATAGATATGCAGGTATCTTTGCTGAACCAATGCACTTGCTGCCTTCAAGAGACCTTTCCGGTAAGAATTTAGCCACATCTACCCCTCAGCAGGAAATGATGGCTATTTTGCATGCAGTACAGAAGTGGCAGCCATACCTATTAGGGAATTATTTCTGCATCAAGGCTGATCTCCAGAGTCCAGAAAATTATCTGGAACAATGGGTCTCCTCCCCAACACACCTGAAATGGGTTATTCAACTCATGGGTTATCCCTATGTGATCACTTACAAGAAGGGTAAGGACAATATGGTGGAAGATGCTCATTCTCGCACAATTGATGACCCAGTTTCTCTTACGGCTCTTTCTCTGCTTGTTCCAAATTGGTTGCAATATGTTCAACGGGGCTCTCTCTTCTATGAACCCCATGCTTCTTCATCAACAGGGCACTCTGGGTTCTACAAAATGTCTGACCGAGAACAACGTAACTTCTTTTGGCAGGGACTAAAAATGACAATTCAACAGATGGTGGCTGACGCTGATACTTTCCAAGTCAACAAGGGTGAAACGACACTCCTTTCGGGATTGTTCAAACCCTTTCCCATCCCTACACAGCTTTGGCCAACTATTTATATGGATTTCCTAGCAGCGCTCTGGTGGTACAATACCACATCTCAAAGGACACCATATGAAGCAGTCTATGGAAAAACACCACCTTTTCTTCTTCCATACACCCTTAGAAGCTCCCCAGTTCAGAAAATTGACTCGGTTCTTCCCACCCGCGATTAGATTCTTCTCATTCTACAGGACAATCTTTACATGGCCAGAATTCGCCTGAAACAACAAGCCAATCAGCACCGTTCTAAGCGCATTTTCCACGCAGCTGACAGGGTTCTTCTTCATCTACAGCCTTCCAAGCAATTCTCCTTGACACTCCAAAGGCATCAGTGGCCCGAAATGAAACTCGAGGATGCTACCGAGGAACCACTCCTTCAGATTCTGCAGCAATTTCTCCAACCAAAGCTTTGAGGACAAAGCTTTTTCTAAGGGAGAGGGGATGTTATGAACCTATGTCAACCCTTCTCTTTACTATGTTAGTATATTGTTGTTGGACGCATATGCTTTGTAAGTCATCCCGTAGTATTTGTTGATCCGTAGTTTATATTAGCCCATAGTATTGACCCATAGTATTGGACACATATGCTTTGTAAGCCGTCCCGTAGTATTATATGTCCCATGGTTTTGACTCATAGTATTGGGCATAGACTTAGTATATAAGTGTGTGTTGAGGTCATTGAAGGCATCGTGAAGTTAATTGTATTGAGCTTGCTCAAAGGAGGTTGCCCCCTCGAAGTGGCCCGTGATCAATATAAAAGTGATTATGTTCTATTATTTTTGATATCTCGTGTATTTGCATTAATTAATTATTGCAGGCTCATCACAATGGACCACTTCACAAACGATGCGACATTTTTTCTTTGGAATTCGTAACTCATATCACCTTGTTTCGTCAAGTATCAGAGTTACAAGTTCAGAAGATCATGAGAAGAAGTTACGAATAAGAATAAAGGATAAGAATCTTCTATAATTATGCTTTGAGGACAAAGCATCTCTAAGAGGGAGGCAATGTTATATAAAAAATATATAACATAATAAAATATATAAATATATATAAACATTAAATATCAATATTAATTATTAATATTAATATTAATAATTAATAAATAATAAATAATAAATAGAAATAATTAATTAATTAATTAAGAAAAGTCAAGAGACGTGCCCTTATACTTGAAAAGGGACGATAAGGCTTATATAAATCCCTATCATTGTAATTGTAAAACATCATCAATATCATATCTTATCTCTTATTCATATATTCTTTGTGTGAGCTAACTTTTTGTTTGTCTCACTAATGATGATAGTCCTCAACATCTTAAAGAGTTTCGATGGCTACTCCACTCACGTCGATGAAGGACGAGAGGAGTATAATGATGGAAAACAAGAATGCAAAGGATAAAGGTGGCAGAAATCATGACAGGTAATCAACATGTCTTTCCTATGATGAGGCCTATATAGAACGACAATTATAGTTCTTAAATATACATTTAAGGAAGGAATTAGTTATGTCGGCGTTGTTCTAATGTTGAAAGCAATGGAGTTAGAAGATAGTGGGTTGGGCTTTTGGTGTGTTGAGCTTCGGTGGGTTCTCCTTGATGAGGGTCTTCATCTGTTGACCTAACCTTTTCCACAACCACAGTTTCCCATCCTCTACAATTGGACTTAGCTTGACCCTGGAAACATGGTGAGTAGAGGATGAGAACACAAAGGGAGCATACTCAAAGATTCCAGCCATATTCCTAGGGTTATTCAAGAGGCTAAGGCCTCTACAACGTGGTACAAGAGGCACATCCTAGTGCGAATTCAATGGGAAATTGAGGCTATGGAGGAATGGGTGAAGCGGGAGTAAGAAGTGGTGAGGGACAAGGATATGCAAAAGGAGATGGGGTCATGGATACCTGACATAGGGACTCCTTGAACCTATGACACGAAATATGTTAAAACTATTCTTCTATATTGGAAAATGAAATCATTGCTCAGGAAGGCTCGTTTGGACAACAGAGAAGAGCGCAAGGAGATTCTGCTTCAGATGGATGAGCTCTAGGACCATGTTAGAAGGATGTATCCCAAACTCAACCCACTTTCTAAAGCTACCACTGGTGTGGAATTTGGGAAAAAGGCACTAGTAGCTAAGGAGCACTCTGCTTTCTAGGTTCCATAGGCACCCATGATATCAATTTTTGATGATGAACATGCTCCCTAGTCTTCTTTATGTTATGCATCAAATCCCCTAAAGAGCATAAAATAAGAAAGAGAGAATAATCCAATACCTTAAGAATGAAAAAGAGATGAATAAGAAACCTCTTCGAGAGGGCATCCTCCTTGTACAATGTATCAAATACACAAAACAATATGAGATGGTCCTAAGAGTAGGTCTCCTTGGTATATATATAGGATACAAAGGGAAAAATTACAATTATGGTCCTGACCAACCAATAAATACAACACTAATATAATAATGGAAATGAAATGTTAAAATATATATGGCTTAACATGCCCCTATCCTTCAAACAAGTGTTGTCCTCAACACTTAATTAACTGTGGATTTTTTTGAAAGAAGAACTCATTTTCTTATGTCACCTCTTCTATTGGCAAGTTCTTCCACTGATGGGGTACTCAATAATTACTCGATTCCTCAGTTGTTTGATATGTGTTTTTATGATTGTTTCAAGTTCTAGTATGATTTTATCTTCTTCATCAATCGCTAGTAAAATAGTCTAAATTGGGATCTTGTCACCAATTACTTTTTTAAGGCAAGAAACATGGAAGACTAGATGTACACGTGAAGATGAAGGCAACTCCAATTTGTAAGCCATACTTTAAATCCTCTACAATTGTAAGCCATAGTCTAAATTGGGATCTTGTCACCAATTACGTTTTTTAGGCAAGAAACATGGAAGATTAGATGTACACGTGGAGATGAAGGTAACTCCAATTTGTAAGCCATACTTTAAATCCTCTACAACAGCTTATAGGGACCATAGTACTTGAGTGCTAATTTATTGTCCTTCTTTTGTTGCTTGAGGGACATTTGTTTGTATGGTTGTAGCCTAAAAAATACTCAATCCCCAACTTCAAATTCCCTTTCGCTGTGATGTTGATCTACTTGTTGTTTCAACATATTTTGTGTTATAGCCAAATTGTATTTCAATAGTTGGAGAACCTCTTGTTGGTGCTCTATGTGATCCTCCAGTACTGCTTGAACCTTAGCTTTCTCTTTCAAAGATGATGTGATGGATGGAGGTTAATAGCCATAAAATGCCATAAATGGTGACATTTTTTAAGAAGTATGGAAGGACATGTCGTACCACATTTTTGCTAAGGCAAACCACTTGACCCATTTTGTTTGTTTATCAAAAGAAAATAACGTAGACATTTATCACAAGCTGAATTTACCCATTGAACTGAGGATGGTAAGAGGAGCTGTGATCCAATTGAGTACCCAAACAAGAAAATATTTCCTTCCAAAAATTACTAGTGAAAATTAGATCTCTAACACTTACAATAATCTTGGGGATTCCATGTTAGCTTATGAATTGTTTCCATGGACGGTGTAGCTACTACACTTACTTTAAAAGGATGAGAAATAGAGAAAAAAATGGGCATACTTTGTGAGTCTATCCATCACTACCATGATGACATTCTTTCCTTCTGATAAAATCCATTGGAACCTATTCCCAATGTTGACTTGGTATGGCTAATTGTTGTAAGAGACCTGGTGTCTTGACTATCTCTCCCTTATTTTGTTGACAAACCAAACATTTAGTCACAAAATTTTGGACATTAGTTTTAAGACCTTGCCAAAAGAATTCCTTATTGATGTCGTCGTAAGTTTTTAAGAACCTTTAATGTCCTATAAGAGAAGTGTGCAATTCCAAAGGGGCCTTTTGTTTGAGTTGGGAATTCTTACATAAATATAGGCGATCGTGGTACCATAGTGAATCATTCTTCTACACAATTTTATCTAATGAACTAGGGTACTCTTATAGTTGAATTATCTTGCATGCCTTCTGATCCTACTTCCATTTTATCCTTGCTTCTTCTAGCCAATCAGATTGCATATTGGAAATAGCACATAATAAGCCCCATGTGTCTTCTTATTTCCTTGAAAGTGCAGTTGCCACCACATTTTGTTTTCCTTTTTGGTAGATAATTTTAGTCATAACCTAGCATCTTGTGACCCATTTTTGTTCTTCTTCTTAAGATAATCGTTGTTCAAAGAATTACTTACGATTGTCATGATTTGTTCTAACCTTGAAGTGTCTCCCTATTAAGTAAGGGTTCCATTTCTTAATTGCATGCAGTATGGCCAACATTTTATTTACATGATTTGATTTGAGTAAGTTTTTTCATTTAAGTTGGAAATTTTCAAAGGCAATAGGTCTTCCTTCATGCATTAAAACTACACCAATCCCATGCCCTGGGGCATCACATTCCACAATAAAGGCATGGCTAATATAGGAGTTGTACACATAGCCTCTTTGAGTTTTTCAAAACCTTTGATTGCTTCTTGATTCCAAGAGAACGCCTCCCTTTTTAATAGTGTTGTTATAGGTGTTGTTATTTGATCATAATTCTTGACGAACTTCGGTAGTAGCCTAACAATCCTAAGAATCCTCTAAGATTCTTCAAGGATTTAGGAACTAGCCATTCCATGATAGATTTAATTTTGTTGGGGTCCACTTTGACAACTTCATGAGATACAATATGACCCAAATATTCCACTTCCTGAACCTCAAAGGCACACTTTGATGGATTGGCATATAGTTGATGTTCCTTCAATAGTTTTAAGACCATGTCAACATGTTCTACATGCTCCTCCCAATATTTGCTATAAATTAGTATATCATCAAAAATATTAACACAAATTTTATGAAGAATGTTTTAACAATAGAATTCATGAAGCTTTGAAATGTGGAAGGTGCATTGGCAAGGCCAAACAACATCACCATAAAATCATAATAACCTTCATGTGTCCTAAAGGCTATTTTCATAATGTCTTCTAGCCTCATTCTAATTTAATGGTATCCACAAAGGAGATCCAACTTGGTAAAGAAAATTGATCCATGTAATTTATCTAATAATTTATCAATGACAAGAATAGGAAACTCAATCTTTAATGGTCATCTTGTTGAGCTCTCTATAATTTAGACACATATGCCATGACCTTCCTTTTTGAAACCATTACCATTGGTGTGTAGAAAGAACTTTGGTCAAGTTCAATGATGCATGCATCTAACATTTCTTAAACCATATTCTCAATCTAACTCTTTTGTGCCTATGGGCACTTGTAGGGTTTGAAGTTAGATGGTACAGCTCCCCAATTGCAAACAAATTGCATGGTCATGATCTCAAATACTTGGAAGACCTTTAGGCATATCTCCAAATACCTTGGAATGATTGTCAATAACTCTTTGTAGACCCACTAGAACAGAGAGTATATATGCTTGAACATTTAGTGAACAAAGTTGTGCAATTACAGCTCAGTGTCCACTTTTAATAGTGTTGTCTTGTTGTTAGATCTTATCACTTTAGAGGGTTTCCTTGGAATACATATGAGTTCAATTTCCTTGTCTTCGAAGGAGAATATCATGAAAAATTCTTGAAAATTAAGAACCATTGTTTCCAATTATTGTAACCACTGGACCCATAATGCAACATTAGCACCGCCCATTTGAATTGTAATCATTGTGCTATCCAACAAATACTCCCCCATAGTAATATTAATACTATGGCACTTCCATGAACATGTTATGTTACCTCCATCTGCAACCATTACTTGAAACTCTAGTGCTTGATATATACGCAATTGAGAAGTTTCTCTAATTTGCAATTAATGAAGTTAAGAGTACTACCATAATCAATCAACACCGTTACCTTTTTATTTTTGATATATCCTTCTATCCTGAGAGTTTGAGGAGTACTAATGTTGGATAATGCATGACAAGATATGGTGGGAGTAGTATCTTATGATTATGCATCTTAAGAATTTTCTGGTTCTGGATCTTCCTCTCCACAATCTATGTAGAATAACTTATTCTCATTGCATTTATGCCCCTTACTATACTTGTTGTCACAATTGAAACATAGTCATTTTTCTCTTCTTTCCTTCAATTGTTGAAGTGTCAACCTTGTAGTTTGAGTGGTGTTAGGAGTGGAAAATTTTCCCTCTTTATAGGTGTTAATAGTAGCCCTTCTAGTAAGCATATTTTTTCTTTTAATTTTCCAAACTAAAAGCATTATCCAATGACTTAGGTTCAAAGAGACGTACCTCATACTAAATGCTCTCCTTTAAAGTGCCCATAAAGAGATCCAACAATTTATCATTTGGAATGTTCTTCACTCTAAGAATCAACTTTTGAAATTTCTTATTGTGCTATGTCACTGGACCTCTGCCTGGGATTTATCAATTGGGTAAAGAAGGTGTTTCTCTTAATATTCCCATAATTTTATAGCAATTCATCCGTAAATATAGACCAGGAGATAATAGAGTCTTTTTTACAATCACAGAGCCATTGTTACCACACAAATTGATCAAGATCTAGATACAAGGATCAAAAGTTACCTTTTTAAAGTCAGCACTTGGTGTATATCAAAGAAATGCTCCATCTGGAATATCTATGTTATTAGATCATTTTTTTTTACAAGAACAAGTGATAAGCTTTGTATTAAAAAAGGATAAGCAGAGTTACAAAATAGAAGCTGGAAGACTGTTTACAAAATTGGAGTGTTGTCATAGCAGGCTCATCCATTTCATTTCTTAGCATTTCACACTTATGCTTCAATCTGCTACAACTATAGAACCTTACAAACTTTCCTAACAAGAGACAACAAAAGAAAAACATATCTAGAGTGTAGACAAAAACTAGCTTCTTGAGCCATTACAAAAGGACAATAACTTTGCAATTCTGAAAAAGATCATGGCATATTAGACCGACCACTGATGACCAGTTTTCTCCTTGCTTCCATGCACAACTCCGAAGTTCTCCTCGTTGTTCCTAGCTTCGGACCTCAATCCGTCCAGCTTTGATTCGACCACTTTCATATTGTTGTGCAACGAGTTAATTTGAGTGCTGATATCCCCCGAGTAGGGACAACCGTTATCCATTTTCCCAACAAGCACATCAAAGTACTCCTTCATTTTGCTGCAACCGTTGTGAATTTATGCAGTTGAGAGCTGGACGAAGGTGGCCAGATGAGACAGGGCTTACTTCTGATCAATGTATTCACTCTTGAGCCATCGAACCTGACTCTTCAGCTCCAACAAATGGGAATGAACTTTGGAAGGAATATCTTTCCCACGTGGATATTCCAAGTTAACAAACCCACTGTCCAAACCATGTGGGGAGGTCCAGTTCTTGCCGTTTCCAGGCTCACTAGAGTGCCCACGAGCAGAGTGTTGAACTATCCCTCTCAAGTTTTGGTTGTCGCCCAAGTCGAGAGGGGTCCAGTTCTTTCCAATTCTTGGCTCGTTGAAGATACCACGAGCGATAGGTTGCACTACACCGCCATTGCTCTGACCTGAGCCTGGCTCCAAAGGAGCCCAATTTCTTCCAATGTCGGGTTCGTCAACTTTGGTGAGACCACAAAGGAATTTTTGAGCCGATACACCGTGAACCTTCCCGTTTCCCTGTCCCTGAACCACGTCGAATGCAAACCGGTAGCGTTTCGGTCCAACCCCCCCTGCATGGTCTTGGATGTTTTTCCTGCAATGACAACACTGCAGATAAGAGGGATTCAGACCTTTTTCCTCCATGCCTATCCTGAGCGTACCCAAATTACACAGAGCCCAATTCACAGGAAGAACCCAATTCACAGTAGAATCCCAATTCGCAACAATTTGAAATTGCATACTGCTGAACTTATCACCCTGAAGTGTGTTATATGGAAGGGCAAAGGGAGGTGGAAATAAATGCCTGCATGCGAGGTAGGTGGGATGAGACCGGAGGGAGCGCCAAGTGTTCAAGGAGGACGTGGGAGAGGATCAATGATGGGAGGGAGATCCCAAGGCAATCTTTCCTTTAATACAAAAACACAAATGCACAACTCTATAGTTTAAGCGTTGAGGAAAATGGCTCCAATCCATGAGAGGGGTATTAGGAAACATGATCAAACTAGAATGGGGGCTAGGGGACCCAATTTATCACAATTTTTCGACCATTAATGGTCTCCAAACCACAATCCATACCAGCACCGATGTTTTCCATGCTATCCGCTTCTTTGTTGTTGCTTCTCAAGATGTGGAGAAAGGAAATGAAGTTAAATTCTTTGGCCACATAGGTGAAGAGGTGTTGTAGTTTGGTGACTGGTTTTTTTCAATTGATAGCCAAATATCTAGCCTCCCTTATGACTAGCATGGATTCGCCAAAGGCCACTAGGTCCCTGACTTCGTCATTCCTGGAAATTTCCATTCCTTTGATCAGAGCGATCCATTCCGCCTCATTGTTGGTCCTCCTGCCAATTCCCCAGGCATAATCTTTCTTTCTGTTTCCTCTATGTTATTAGATCATTGCCATCAAACTTTCTCATAAATAGATTTGGAATCTAGTAGTTCCTTGGTCCTAAATTGAACCCATGATAATGTGGATTATCAATTGTTAGGGACTCAAAACTCTTATTCTCCAACTATTTTTCAATTTTCTCAATTTGTAACTAGGACAAGTCCTTCTTGTTCTCCTTATCACCTTCCAGAGGAGCTGACTTTTGGTTAAGTAGGCCACTTATATCCTTCATAAGTTATTCACTCATGTTTTCAAGGTTCTTTTTGAGGTCTTGAATATCCCCTTTGAATGTTTGGAATTCAACTTGCATATCTCTTTTGAATGCTCGGAGTTCATCCTTATTTTCCATATTCATGATTCCACCTTCTTAGCATTGTATTTTTTGTATCCTACTCTTTCAATAAGCTTGGACACCTCAAAGTTCATTTCATCATGCTCATCTTGTGTCACGGTTGAACCTTCAAGAGGTTTAAGGGGCATACAAACTTTTTCTCTTCCTCTTGTCATTTCATTCCACTAAAATTTACTATAGTTCTTCTCTATTTCATCTTTATAAACACCTTTGAATCAACCAAAACAACTACTCCAATCAAAAGTTATGCAAGTTCCAAGTTAACATACCTTTAAAAACCCTAGTTTGTAAGTTGTCTTGGTGTCCGAATTGCTCATGAATTATCTATGAAATTTTGGCCCCTTTGAGTCTGAAATTCCACCCTACAATAACCTAGTATGTCTCCTTTGCAATGCCACAGGTTTGGCCCAATTTTGATGTGTCAAGAAAGACTTAAGGTAACTTTTACAAAACTTATTATTTTTTTCCTTTTCAAGAGAGTGAACTTGTACGACCTGCCACTGTCCAATTTTCCTTCTATGATTTTGAAATTCTTACTCCAAATAACAATTTGGATCTCTCAAGTTTCAGATATAACAATTTTACCCAAAACATCTGTTCAAGACTAGTTTTCGGACTAGTAAAAAACCCTAATTTCCTCATACTACAACTCCAAAATTATAATGAACTAGGACCTAAAAATTTTACCATAGATACTTCACTATGTCCTATAAATCTCCTCCAACTTTCATTTTCTGATACTCTCCGGAAAAAAAATCTATAGCAAAACTTACTCTGATACCAAATGTTATGCACCAAATTCTCAAAAGAGCATAAAATCAGAAAGAGAGAGTAATCCAATGCCTTAAGAATGAAGAAAATAGATGAATAAGAAGCCTTTTCAAGGGGAAAACCTCTTATTATACAATTTGTGTAATGATCCTAAGACTAGGATTCATTGGTGTATATATATAGGAAACATGGTAGATCGCTCCACTATTAGAATGAAAGAGACCAATCTCAACATGCCACATGGAAACCCATTCAAATGCGTTATCATCATGGCAATTCCAACAATGGTGACTTATGGGGATTATGGACAAATCCCTAAAAGACACATGGACAAGTGATCTAAATAGGAACCATGTTAGGTACATGTGGCTCAAGGAGAGGACACCACATGAAATATTCAAAGATGGCATGTCTTTATCCAATCCAGATGATGGCCAAAGTTAAAAGTACACATAACATCCGCATTTCTAAAACATAGATATTTTACAATAGTTTCCCAATTCCAAACTCCCACTCATAGGTATTTATCAATCAAGTTTCTAGTGTATAAGCATCAACAAAAATGGGCTCCTTGCTAATTTATTTTATTCCAAAGCTACAAAGACCCAATGTTTAATCACAAGAACGTTGGATGGTATATTTAGGTATATTGGCTTCAAGCAAGTCAAAAAGACTTGAGTGTTCTAACAAAAGAAAAAATTTAGTATGAGCACCCAAGTTAATGCCACATGGAAACCTAGAGAGCCTTTTAGAGCATTTGCAAGATGGGAGGATGTGACCTCAGTTGTTGTGTGCTAGTAATAGAATTCCACATGGATTAATCCTAGCACACTACCATATCATCATGGTGAAATTAGCGTGGCTATGCATTGGGATACATGGACCAATAGGGAGGTCATACAATAGAAGGATGATGCAAGTAAGAATACATTGGCGTGTATGTATGGCAATATGTAGATGATTACATGTGGCATTCAATTTTGGGGGACTTAAGTCTTTAGGCCTAGTTTTCTAGATGTCAAACAAATTCTTGGGTTTATTTTGATATATTTGTGTCATTTAGTGGAATTATCATCCCCTTACCAATTTTTAGGTATGTTGGAATTTTAGCTTATTTGGAGTGTGACAAGGGTCTTTGGTGAAGACATGATTTTTCAAGTTATAACTGAAGATTCTACCACATATTGACAATATAAGATGCCACACAAAGGACAAGTGATCTTGAAGGGGCATAGCTAGCCGAGTTATAACTTGACACATGAATATATAATAGTATTAATATTTAATTAGGACATGTAACATGGATATGAACTAGTTGATGAAGGAAACATGGCAAAAAGCCTTGATAAACTTCAGTAGTTTGAAGCTTAAGTATCTAGATGTCAATTATTCATCTCAATTGTTATGGATGAGGAGTTGAGTCTATATGCATCAAGGGAATGAGTATCCTACTTTAATGTCTAACACCCCCACCCCCCGGTCGGTCGATGGACGTTTGATCCTTGATCAAAACTAGAGATCATATAATTCTCAAATCATGGGTGCTCCAATGGGTGATAATTAAAGAAGATGAAACAATCTTCCATTCACCCAGCCATGCAATCATGAGATAATCTAATATCCTAAGTACGCAGTATTCAAGTGGATCACAAAACAAGTTCTCATTTTATTTGTCACAAGTTCCAAGGAACACTTGTGGAATTGACATATTCTTTTCATACACCAATTATAATGAAGGCAATGATATCTAAAAATATTTAAAGGACCAAAACATTAAAGGTCCCTCTAATCACTAATAAAAGTGAAAGTCGGTGAAATGTTATATACCTTATCTCAAATTTATTTTATATGCCTTATAGATTTGGATGTGACTAAAATACTCTGGGCTTGTTTGCCCTAATTATCTCTAATCGTTAGATTAGAAAATGAATTAAAAACAACCAACTTCAAAATAATTAGAATTGTATATGTAACATCCACCAGCATTGCAATTAGTTATGATAGCATGTCATTAATTATCATAACAGGTGGATGAATTTATCATTTTTTCACTTTCTTTCAAATCAAGATAGCCACTTTATTCACATGTATATAGATTGGTGACTTGGTCTATAATGTATGTATTATTTTTCATTTATTCTTTGTTTCCAATTCACCCTCCATTTCTTCTCTTGGACAAAATGATGGAATGAAAAAATGATGTTCCATCATTGCTTCATCTTCTATTGTGATCAACCTCTCAGGGATGAGAGGTAAGAGGTGATTTGAGCACAATTCAAGTCATACTAGTTCATATTGGCCTCAAAGCTCATCACTACTAATAACATATTTTGTATAATAGAACATTGACATAATGCATAGGACTCATGAAAGTACAAGAGCAATAAAAGAATAATAAATAGAGAAGATTAGAAAGAGAAGGATAGGACAAGAGCAAGACTGAGCAAGAAAGATCAATCTTACTAAAATTAATACAACTAGGCTAAATTTTTAAAATTGCAAACACAATGAATGAATTGTTGCAAAACTTGGATCATGCATGTATGTTCTGAAATGAAGAGCCTTGAATTATAACTTCAAAATGATATGCAAGGTAATTGATCCCCTGCTAATATATTGCCACCACCACATGAAAAAATGGTGTTCCATCATTGCTTCATCTTCTATTGTGATCAACCTATCAGGGATGAGAGGTAAGAGGTGATTTGAGCACAATTCAAGTCATGCTAGTTCATATTGGCCTCAAAGCTCATCACTACTAATAACATATTTTGTATAATAGAACATTGACATAATGCATAGGACTCATGAAAGTACAAGAGCAATAAAAGAATAATAAATAGAGAAGATTAGAAAGAGAAGGATAGGACAAGAGCAAGACTGAGCAAGAAAGATCAGTCTTACTAAAATTAATACAACTATGCTAAATTTTTAAAATTGCAAACACAATGAATGAATTGTTGCAAAACTTGGATCATGCATGTATGTTCTGAAATGAAGAGCCTTGAATTATAACTTCAAAATGATATGCAAGGTAATTGATCCCCTGCTAATATATTGCCACCACATGTTCCTCTAGATGTTCCTCACAAACCAATTGAGGAAATTTGAGAAAAGTGATGCACATGTACAAACTGTGACCATTGTGACAATATATCTTTTGGAAAGCTTCCTTATTATTGCTTTCATTATATTAGAAAAATGCATACATTCTACAATAATTATAGAAATGCTTGCGAATATGACCTTTTGGCATGCTTTCTTGTGCTCTTTAAAATGCTAAGATGACATTTTGGCATGCTTGCTTGTGCTATGTGAAGATGTGTTATGGGATAAATAGTGCATCGACAAGATTGAAAACAACTTGAATGCTTTCCTAGAGAGTAAATTTATCATAGGTTGTGATAGAACTAATCCTATGCTACTGAGGCATAAGAGATTCAATAAGGGCACCACAAAAATCATGAGATTTTGATGCCCACCTACAATTCCATCCCCAGCAGATTATAGAATAGAATCCCTTTCCATCTTTGCAGACTTGAGAATCTTTCTCGAGTTTTGCAAAATTGCAAAATGGATCACATAGCAGATTCTCAATAGAAGAACATTCAATCCTTGATTTCAATAAAAGGACAAGCAATAAAAGCACATGCAATCCTTAAATTCAATAAAAATAAAAGAATTAAACATTGTGTAATGGATATAAGCTAAGAAAATCTTACCCACATATGCAAATATCGATACTCAATCACACAACAGGGTCCCAAATATTAATAATTCCCATGGAAGTTGTCGCCTACATTGCCAAATCCACGAATCCTTTTCCATTAGAACCCAAATTTACTTATAATATGTTGGCCCATTAGTGATTCTCATTGATCCATCTGCTTACCTAACTGGTGTAGCTCATCTCCTTATCAGTCTCAAAGTTAAAATCCCAACTATTGATTGTTAAAGAAATGTAACTGCGGAAGATATTCTACTTGTACTTGTCTATTGTATTATTGTATTCCTCCTTCGGGAAATCACATTGATGTAATTAATAATGTAAGAGTCATTGAAAGAGTCAATGAAAACCCTAGGTCTTGTGTCGGCCTAGAAGAACCGAAAAAATATTATTATATTATGTAATTGGGAGGTCAGCCCAGTCAGTTAGGTGAAGTCGCCCAGTTGGGGAAAAATCACCTCAACAAAATAATATAAATAGAGGAGTCTCTCATTTTTATTCACTCATCTCACCCACACAAGTTCGCATAGGGAGAGAGAGAAGTTCGCACAAGTGGAGGAGTAGTTGATTTTGTCTTGGGGTTTATTTTTGTACTTTGTGAATTCTATATTGAGGAAGATTTTGTCGGGGTTTTCTCCCTTGTGGTTTCCCCGAGAGAGATATTGTGTTCATTTTGTTCTTGTTGTGCTTGTATTTCTTTCAGTGATAGATTGTTTAATGTTATATGCTAAACAAGTAAAAACTAACATTGATTTATCTTGTCTTTGATTTATGCCAGTGGAAAGCTCCAAAAATGAATTTCAGCGTTTCCATTTCATCAACAATGACAAATGCATGTAGATATTAACTTTAGGGGTTTATGGGAATCAAACCTAGCAATGACAAATGCATGTATATATTAAATTTAGGGTTTCCTGGGAATTAGACCTAGGACCTAATTTGCTTGGATACCTTGTTGTTGTTGCTTAAACTACTTCATGCACTTTTGCACGTTATGTAAGTTTTGAGCCTCTCTGCCGTATGTTGAGAATCTTTCTTATTAAATCATCAATGGGAAAATCTAAATGAGGATGGAAATAGAGCAAGTTGTCGATGGTAGTAATTTATCATTAGATTCCTCTTAGAGATGGTGAGATAGTGAAGTGATATATCTATATCAACAATGATATATCGAGGCACAATTCCCTTACATTGTTTCAGTAATGACCTCAAAACTACCTTGATTACCAATTACTTCAGTTATAATCTAATCATGGTAAGAGGCATCATTATATGGTGATTTCTAAAATAAACATATGAACCTTGGGTATTTCCAGATTAAACATCTCGAAGGGAGCGCACGCAAAGAACATGGAAATGCAACTATCGAGAACCTTGGAAACATGATATAGAGACATTGCTTTATTGCACCGAGAGTAGTGGGGTTCTCTACAGCCTAGTATGGGGAAGCTATTGTGACGTTTGTAACATACTGTTACCAAAAAATAAAAATAATTTAAAAAATTAGATGTTGGCTTAAACAACAACAAAAATTAACATGGGTAACACTAATGTGGCAACTATAACTGACATCACAAAATAATAACATGTATTATACATCTTAAATTTCAATCTTACAAAAGTTATAAAAATTAAAACCAACATATATCCATCTTAAATCTAGATCTACCAAGTACCAAGAGGGATCAAATTTCTTGAGGTGTAAAATTTTTATCTTAATTTTTTTACACATTAGAAAAAACACCTCAAGAAATTTGATTCGTCTTGGTTCTTGGTGGATCTAGATTTACGATGGATCTATGCTGTTATATATATTAAAAGACATAGATATAAAGATCTAATTTTTTTATAAACTAGAACATTTACTAAGCACTTGAAATCCCTTTGAATATTGATTTTACCTGTATCTCGACAATGAGACACTGTGATAGCTCTTTCCCTGTAGCTAAAAGTGACAAAACACAGTGAATTCTTTTTCTTCTAGTGGGAAACGTATAAACACGTCACAAACACATGTCGGACAGGTGTCCTAACATGTGTGTCCAACATGAGAAATACAAACACAAAATCCTTATGGGGCGTGTCTTGTTTCACAAGTGACAAGCATAACACCTTAAATTTCATTTTACTCAAAATAGAGGTGTATTATCAATAGATTCAATTCCACACATGTGATATATAGATACTTGATGTTGGTTGTGGAGCCTGATCTTCCTTATTTAGAGGTTGTGTTTCAGCCGTATATGGATCCCATCCCATTATGGGGGGGTTTGGGGGGGCTTTCCCCCCCAAAATAGTCGCCATGGGGGGTCCAAGGTGGGGCGGTGACTAGTTTGGGATCCCCTCCTTGGAGGGGGTTTGGGGGTAGCACCCCCGTAGCGAAAATTTCGGAAAAAATGCCTTGTAAAATGTTGTAATTTCATAGTCATGACTTGGTCAATAATGGGTGATTTATGGGCCCATGGTATTGGGTGTTCCATAGTATTTTCCCATGGTAATCACTCTTTAAAAGGAAGGAATTGTAATACGGATGTGTATTGTAGCATTGTAAAAATATCTATGATTGTGTAAGAGAGACTGTGAGAGAGTGAAGAGGAAGTTGCAGCGGATGTGCTGCAGGTTGTATCCCTTCATTTGTTGGATGGTATAATAATAAGGACTGGCAATTTCTATGTGGATGTAACCCATGTTGGGTGAACCACATTATATTGGTGTCTCTCTTGTATTGTGTTTATGTGATTTATATTTGCATCTTGTTTATTGTTATTTCTCTGCGATCCTATTTTTCTAACACTTGATTGCGTCAATTGACCAAGTAGTTCATAGGTGTCAAAATCGGAGCTAATAACGCAAGTTCCACCTTGTTGATGTCTCTCAAGTTACAAACTATTGAGATTTCAACACATTGACCTTATTATTGTAATATCTACTAAATGCAATATACCTTAGCTTAAATCTATGTCTAGGACTTTCTTTTCAATGTGTTCATTCTAGAACCATAATTGTTTTAGAAACAAAACCCTCTAGCTAGACTAGCAACTTGAAACCCTTTGTAACCATTGGTTTAAATCCCACATTCTACTTACAAAATCCTACAAACATGGAAATAACTAAGCCAGTGAACATCGATAACGTCATAGGCATAAAGAAATATGAATTTGAGATATGAGATTGTTGGTGATAATTTCAACTTTCCCAAAAATAGATTCCAAGTGACTCAACTAGGTTGGCCTCCATTATTCCAAGAACAATGGTTGATGGATGAAAAGGAATATATAGAGAGCATTAATAAAAATAAAAGGAATAACACCATTGATGCCTTGGATTCCAACAAAAAGAGAAATATTGACATTATTATTGGGAAATGGATCCAAATCACGAACCAACCCTTCCTATATAGGACAACACTATCCCTAATACTTCTAATGAAGAACCCCCATAGAGTGAACAATCCCGCAACATTAAGCATAAGATATTATATAATATCAAACAGAAGGATGTGGAATTATCAATCATTGCATCCTAATCCCAAGATTTTGATGCTAGGAGAATACATGATTTAAAGTATGATTGCACCAAGAAGGCCATCACTATCAAGCCTAATGAGCTCAAGATTAGCAAGAGTAGGAATAAAATGGGGAAGGTGGAAGAGACTATTTAGCACATTGGTGTTTCAAAACTAGAGGAAATTGATGTTATGGACCTCAATCTAGTCATTGTTATGGTTGTAAAAGATGAAGTGTTGGAACAAGGTACAAGAAACTTAACATTGGAACAAAACATATGAAATATTGAAGACAGAATTGGTAGAGTAAATGGTTTGCTTCATTGCTCCCCCTTTTCTAATAAATCCACCATCCACCAAGGCCACTAACAAACTTAACCCAACTGGAAGAGTCAAAAGGGTATGGTTCACAAAGAAATAACTTGGAAAAATCCGCTTTAGGAAGTGTCAATAAGTGAAACTTGTCATTGAAGGTTACAGGAAATAGAAAAGAAAAAATGAACATCATGGAATCCAGTCTTGGATATGTTTTCACTTCCTTAAAGAATAGATATAGAGACAACCATTAAGCTCATTAGTGAATATTCACCTCAATATATGTCACTCATAGCCACCATCCTAAAGAAGTATAGTCCATCCCTTAAATTGATTATAAAAATGGACCTAGAACTACATAATTGAAATGTTGAAGAAGTTGAAAGGAAAATAAGGTAAGTTAGAGCAGTCGAGACTAAGCCTTTAGAAAATTTTAAATCATGAAGTGACTCAACTTGGTGGTCCCTCCATGTTCCAAGATGGTATATAAACAAGTGGGATTATTTGGAGGGTGTTAACACATCCATAAAATACTTTATCATAGAACTACAAAATAAGTGAAGCGTGTAGGCATAGTAAAGTGGTTGTTGAGAACGCTAAATTGAGGAACAGTTTGAGGTTGGTCTAGTATGCCTTCACAAATCTCAAGGTAAAGCTTCACTAAAAAAACTAGCACTATGGGTCCTCTAAGAGGAAAATAATTAGTTGATGATATTAGACAATATAATTAATCTATCTTAATAATGTATGGGATGATCTCAACATGCAATCACACCACAACATCATAATCCTCCACCTTTGTAGACTCCATTTAAACAACAAACTCCCCTACCAAAATGACATGTGATAGCCATATAATTTGGATGTTCATGCATAATTAAATATGTTTGTGGGCAACTTGAAGTCATCCCCATATTTCTTAAAGGTAGATAGAAGCTAAATTTTGTCAAGAAAAATGTATATTCCAAGCTGCTCCATGTTTAAAAGGAAAGATATAAGAAAGATAAAGGATTCTAAAATATATTTCTACACTTGAGAATCTCATCCCATCTCCTTATTGTCTAACCCCTTTTTCTTTTCACCTTTTAATTTATTTCGACATTCAATATCTTTCATTTGTTGTTTTCTTTTTAATATTATCAATGTATGTGGTGGTTCTATTTCCCCATTATTTTTGCATGTAATTAGATTTCATGAAAATCCTTGTGAGATCCCCCTCTCTTTAGGTGAAGTGTAACTCAACCACCTATCAAAATAATGATGAGTAATTCCATGGTGGTTAATCCAATGAAGAGAGGGGATCTCACAATGATTTCCATGGAATCTAATTATAACATGCATAAACATAGAAATAAGAGAATATTAAAACTGGAACTGCCATAATTCCTTTAAGCGAGCTTGAAATCATAAATAATATAATTGAATTGGAAAAGCACTCATTCTAATTAATATAACTATCCAGAAAAGCACTCATTCTGGAATAACTTATAATAGTTTAATTAATACTAAATTTCACTGCGAATTTTGGTTGAGCTATTATATTTTATTGGGCTTACTATTAAAAATTGAAGAATTTGTTTACTGTCTTTTTTTTTTCTTGAGAGGGAAAGCTTCCATAAATCAATACATTTAGCAGTATTTTTATCTAGAATTAAATCACCTTAATAAATAATGTATTAATCCCATGACGGAGAATTAAATAAACTTAATAAAAATGACACCCTAAAGTTAACTTTCTTTTAAAAAAAACTTGTATAGCAAGATTTAAAACAGCAAAAATTATGAACTACTTTGTTTCAAAACTAAAAAAAAACTAAAGTTATTATATTTAATTTTTAATAACAGAAAAGATCTAAATACCTTTAAGTTATTAGCTTTAAGCTTTACTAATGCAATTTCAAAACCTCAATAACAATATGCATTATCATATATAAATACAAAACATTACCAATTGAAATAACATCCACTTTCAAAACCTCAATAACAACATGCATTATCATATATAAATACAAAACATTACCAATTGAAATAACATCCACTTCAGTCTACTTTAGAATATTTATCTTAAAATAAGAAAAATACGAATACATAAGTTTATTAACACATTTTTTTAACAACATGCATTATCATATATAAATACAAAACATTACCAATTAAAATAACATCCACTTCAGTCTACTTTAGAATATTTATCTTAAAATAAGAAAAATACAAATACATAAGTTTATTAACACATTTTTTTGGTAAATTACAAATCCAATCCACTTCAGTCTACTTTAGAATATTTATCTTAAAATAAGAAAAATACAAATACATAAGTTTATTAACACATTTTTTTTTGGTAAATTACAAATCCAATATATCAGGGAGAAACTTGTTTCCCACATGGATGAGCCATTTCATACAATACACTGACCACCACCAGTGATTTTAAAAAAAAATCTAAATTGGACAGTTACAGGCTGTAAAAGAAATCCAAATTGGACAGCTACAGGTCGTAAAAGATCGTGCAAAATACAACTTTCTCATATTTATTTAGATGTTATTCATATATCCACTCTTGTGGTACAAGATGCCAAAAATTAATCATGGTCGCCCATTTCCCGTACTACAAAGCATGTACTCGCACCAAGTTGAACGAACCACGGATGAGGTGGACACCTAACATTGGACAATTAAATTAAGTTTTATAACAATGCTTGAATTCAAAGCAAACACTTAAAAACAAATCCTAAAATAGAGAAAATAAGATAAAAATTGAGATTATAGAGAAAACACAGATTAATAACCATGAAAGGCATGGCTACACAGTTCTTTTATCATATTTTATTATAGTAAAATAAAGCAAATAGTTATAACTTTAACGTTTAAATTTATTTAGCCTAAAATTGAATAAAAACTCAACCTATGGCCAACACGATTTCAGAGTTTATAAATTAGCAAAAAAATGTAATAAAAACTCAACCTATGGCCAACACGATTTCAGAGTTTATAAATTGGCAAAAAATGTAGGAGAAATTTTAAATCTATATACTAAATAAAGATTACGAAGTTGATAAGTTTATGTTTATGATATTCAGTTTTTAAAGGCAATGTTATTAAAAAACGAGTATTTGAAGTCCTTAATACGTTCGTTGGACTTTTTATTTGACATTATATTTCTATTTTTTTATATTTTTTGAATTTTATTTATATTTAATATTTTGTTTTATTTTGTATTCTTTGTTTTAGTGGTTTTATTTTTAATAATTTATATTTTTTTTAGATTTTATAATATATGTAGTTTTTTGTTTGTAAATTGTTTGTGTAGTTTATAAAGTTTAAGTTTATTATATATATGTAGTCTAAATATTTTAGGTTTTCAACCTTTGTCTTATTTTGTTTGTATATTTAAAAAATATCAAAATCACATAATTTAGGTGTTAAAGTGTATTTGAGTGTGTTGAATTTATTTATGGACTCAAAAACACAATTTAAACAAGTAAAAATTTAAATTTTATCAAAAAACAATTTATCGGATTCGTACCAAAACCAACCTTAAAGTTAAAAACGTAAAATAAATAGACTACTCCATTATATATATTTGATATATATTTTCCTTTTGCATAAATATTATAAGTATTAAAAAATTAATTAAAGATATTTTAAGTTAATTTTTGTAATTATCATGTAAAAGAAAGCTTGTATCTCTACTAATGTTTTAAATGTTTTTAACTATTAATGTTAAATTATATTGATTTAAGTCCTAACTCATTAAAATTGTAAGTAAATCAAATGGCCATATACTTGTTTAAAAACCATAGGCCATTCCTACCAACTTCCATACATTACTTTTTTCACATTTTTAAAATTCTTTATCAAGTATCTTTAAGAGAATTAACCCAAAGTGCATGAATTTTTGGCAATGAGGACTCGAGCATAAAGGTTTTTGGTAAATTTTGCAATTAATGTTATCAAAATCGATAGAGATTAGTGTAAGCAATATTGATAAAGCGTGTTTAAAGTGAAGTTCATGAAGTTAAATCTCCGAACAAGTCCGTAGTAATGTTGGTTGATTCAGAACTTCCCTATTCCAATTAAATCTCCAAAGACTAAGAAGTCATCTACTTTGTTTTATAATAATAATTGCAATTTGAAGAGCCAACATGGTACCATAGTTAGTCTATACAAAGTAAACCAAATAAGCTAAAAACTATCACCTAAACTACAAATGTTAAAGTGGCAACACTGGTTGCATAATAATATAAACAAAAAAAATCTGATATTTAATTGCTTATTGATGCCTTCTCACACCTTTACAAACTCACCGGTATTGAATATGCAGATTTGTTGCTTATTAATCTTATTTTATGCAAGCGATTACTATTCTTTGAACTTGTCCTAGATTCTGGGCCTGCCCATGCACGACTTCCATTGCTCATTGGAAATTTCTTTTTATAGAGATTAGGGATTTTGTTGTGAATAAAAAATTGTTGGTACACGAAATAGTTGTCCTTTTTCATGATCTTCCTTGCATGGAAATCAAATTTGAACCATCCTTATACATTTATGTTAATGCTAAAAGGCATGTGGGTGGAAGCAATAAGAAATAATTTCAAATTCTTATTTGCTAATTTGATCTACACTAAGCATTTTGCAGTATATTGTTCAAGAGAGGAAACCAAAGCTTGTTGTTGGAATTGATCTCTGGGCGCAACAAGAAGATCATTGTCCTTGAAGGGAAAGGCCTCTCCCAGAATCACAACATTTGATGATTGCCTCCATATTTTTGTAAACGACGCCATTTTAGAGCAAATTTAGGAAAATTTGAACCAACTTGTCTCAGCATTGGATAATGACCTGAGCAAAGTAATTACACGTTCAATCTAGTTAGCTCATGGAAAAAGTGTGAGGTCCTAAAACATTAGCAAGCGAGTCAATTGAAGGTGATATCCACACTTTGACATGTATCTATATCTCCTCAATCGATGTATGTTAATGTAACAATGATCATTAACTGCTACTTGAGATATCCCAAGAACACTCGAAATTGATGGAGGATGTGTCTCAGTGGATGTAATTTTGGATGCAAAGCATTCTTCATTGCTTTTTTTTTTTAATTGAGAATATATTCAAAGTATAGACTTGATCTGTTTGTATAAGGAAAATCTATACTAAGTCATCGAATGCAGTTTTCAAAATAGTTATTGTTAATAATGTTGACAAACATTGATAACATATGATGAGAAGAGAATGTAATTTGTTGTCGTTGAATATAGGCATATCAAAAATCATTATGTTCATTGAGGAAAGCGAGTATATGACAACTAAATTGCCAAACCAAACCTTATTGTCCACAATTTGGAGTCTCTGTTATTTGAATATTTTTAAATTAAAAAATACATTTAAATTATAATGAACTTTTACTTGATTTTAAAATTATTTTAATTAATATATCCAAACTTGATTATAAATAAAATAAAATAACACTTAGCTTGTAGTTCTTATGCTACACACAATTCATATGGCTCAAGACCTTTGAATTATAAGCGCATTGAATATTGCATCGTATTCAATAATATACTCATAGATAATATATGTTTTTATTAGTTTTAAGTTTTTTTAAAACCAACCCAAACCAAAATACCATATGAGAGACAAACTCTACTATCACATCGTGTTGAATAAGGTACCCTGATCCATGTACAATGCATCTACGCCAAAACCTTTTGGATTTTAGTGTCCCCGACAATCTTCTTTCTGGACCGATACCAAAGACTTTAACTGCATTTGATTCTTCATTGTTTGCAAAGAATCCCACGCAATGCAAAAGAGACATAAACCAAAATTTCACTTAACATTAAATCTTAAATTTGTTGTAGGGGATCATATATGTATCGCCAAGAACCTATTATTTTGCAGCTAGAGGCTATAAATTTTTCTTCCTATCTATAGTTTGATAATGCATTATATTATTTAAATTATTTAAAAGTTATTTGTTTAAATTTTGATTGGTGCAGATATATGATGTCGTCCTCGTTTTTCCCTTCACAGGAGGGGGCAGCGGGATGACGTCATGACTCACCTGCATTGCATTAAAGTTGGTGTGCTCCAAGGCAGTCATTTCTTCGAGGTACTAATTGGATTATCATTTATTCGGTAGCTGCAATAGTGACCATCAAAAAATTTCCTATTAAAAAATTTGTGTGTATGAGTGTTTATTTTAATGCTCCGCAGTTATAGTATTGGAAGATCCTTGGGAGTTACGCTATTCGCATTATTTTACTTGAATATTTTCAAGTAAACTCTAGAAGATAAACAGAGATCTACTCCACTCAATTTATCCACCAATATATCGTTTGAGAATTCCATGTAGTTGCACCTTGTCTTGGGAATCAAACGTTATGAATATATACAGAGAGTAGCAAAGGAGATAGAGAAAGATGCAATGAATTTAATTGTTAAAAAAATGAGAAAAATGAACCGTTGGGATTCATTTGGGGTATTTCATTGACAATCGGGCATGGCCGTCTAGATACTTGGTTTTGTAGTTATATTATCTTCTCGTTTCCCTTTATACGATGTCTGCAACTTTCAAAAATTGATTAATTAATTTAGTGATTTATTGTGAGTATAAAACCCATTTAAAATTGAAAATGACATCTGACACTTCCAAATATTTGTTATGCTCTCCAATTATGACATGCTTTAACAATTTTGACGGCATTCCTTCATTAAATTTCATCCATCGAGGGGATGCAAGCTAGAGCTTCGTGCATATCACCTCTCAATTGTCGCAATAGGCATCGACCTGATAGCTACTTCTTTCTTGCTCCACTAACAAGAGTCTACTTCATTGATAAATTTGCATCACTACAAATATTATTTCATTGTAGTCAATAGACGAGCTAACATAATCAGTGGGATCCCATCCATTTTACATGTATTTTGCGACATATTCCATTTCTCATGGAATTTCTTGGAAACTACAACTATGATTAGGCTTCTCTCAGGACAATTAATTGGAGAATGTGATGAAATCCTGGAGTGTGTGTGTGAAAGTGATAAACACGGGTCTTCTAGTACGTTGTTGTTCTTTCATATATGTTTCCTTTTATTGCTTGGATTCAGTGTTATTTTCATGGGAATCCATCTCATTGTATTTAGAAGTGAAATTTTTTTATTCATGTCTTTAGAGACCTGGTCACACAGTAATCTCCAAGATTTTTGTAATTCTTGTAGGATTGTTTTAAAGTCATTAGTTTCTTACATGTGCTTCAATGATAGAAAGCATGGTTTTGGACTAAGTAATTTATGTAGACTTCTAATAATTGTTCATGGACCATAACAAATAGCTCCTCCCTTCGCTGGTGGCATCTTGGCATTCCTCTTACAACGTTCCTTTTGTCGCAAGAGCAAGTGGCAATGTCGGGGACATTGCCACCTCGTGGCTCTTGTTTAACAATTTTTTTGGATATTACATTTAAACACATCATGGTAATATCTACACGTTGGTGTTTGGAAAATAGCATGCACACCATAATCATAGCCGACCACTCAAGCCTCACAAAGATTCACTAATCATGTTTTTGCCTTGGTCTCCACACAATGGATATTTACTATGCATTTTAAATTTTGGCAGCAAGGTCATTATCACTTAACCCACCTTGCTTGACATCCATCTAATAATCACCTCCTTACACCGTATGCAATACTAAATCCAATCATAGTAAGGGTTAACACCAAGACATTACATTGATAAATAAATTGATATTCTTGCTTTATAATCTGATAGAAATGCTAATCCATATAGTTATTTTGCCTTCATTATAAATTTTAATCTTAAAAATAAAGATGCTTTCTTGCTTGGAAAAGGATAAATCAGAAATACTTTGATGTGATTGTTATGTTTTTTAAAAACAAGGGATTGTTTCTTCTTGGAAAGGAAAAATATAAATACTTTGATATATCTTAGACACAATTATTAAGTTCCTTGACATACTTGCATTATATGCTAATAAATATTTAAGTTCTTCGACATATTTTCATTATATGCTAAGTAATAATAGTGTGGAATTTATTTTTATATTTTGAAAACACACGATAATGTAGAATATATTGTATGTATATTTTGAATATTTCATGTTTAGTAACTATTTCCACCTTATCCTTACAATTAGATTATTAGATGAAATTATATTTCAAGGTCCATTTTTGGAAGATTCTCTAAGGTTTATAAACAATTATCATCATACCAACACATAGAAGAGTTCCATTCTAGAAGAGTTCAAAAAATATAGAAGACTTATATGTTGACCATATAGAAATTCATCATCAGACAAACCGATGAAGTAATGTGCTGAGTTGATCTTATAAGTTTTTGGCATAAAAAAATTCAATAACAATTCAAGAAGTTATCGATATAGAGGATACATATCCATCACCTTTATTCAATACGAGTTCAAGAAGTTAAAATTGCATTAAAATTTTACTCATTATTATGATGCAAATGAAAGCATCTAAAATATGACAAATAATACACTATATGTGTGCAATACAATATGCACTTTAATGAACTGCTAATTTGCCAACAGTGTCTACTTCAATCTTGTGCATCAACTAGAATAGTGTCTTGCTAAATTATTGTTGCTTATTCTATTTTTATAATAGACGAACCGCTAATGGTGTATGCGTCAATCTTGTGCAAGTACTAGAATAGTGTATTGCTAAATTACTACTTCTTATTCTACTTTACCAACAAAAGGGTATAATATACTGCTACTTTAAAGGATCAAGCAATTAATAACAACTTCTTGACATCTTTAGGCAAAAATGAAAATGAAAATATCAACAACTACTTTCAACTTTTCATCCCATTACTACAATATAATTTATTACTAAAAAAACTTTTCAATCACAAAGAAGTCAGTATGCATAATGATTAAATATTGAGCCAATCATAGCAAGGATATCTACATTGATTATATATGGAACTAATAAAGAGGGTTTTCCTAACATCTCAATGCTCAATGGAGGCGCGGTGGGTGCATATTGTTATACAACATTTCCATATTTATCTGCCATAAACTTACTAAAGTTCCACCTTATTCCATCACTAAAAATCCCACCTTTGATTGACTTCAAGAACCTGTAGATATGAGCAGTATTACTACCATTAACGTCAAAATACAACAAAAAGCTGCCACTTAACAACAAGGATCCAAAGAAGCAACCATATGGACTAGTTAATTTGAAATAAATCATCTAGAATAATAAGAGAATGTATAGGAGGTAATAAAAATTGAATATGGAGACCTTGTAAAATATGGGAACATCTGCTTTAAAGCGAGTGCATACCACTTTCGCAATATGTGCATTATTTCCCGGTTCTTGTTTGCCAACCTGATTGCATGGAAAAGCCAGTTTTCTAATTCTGCAAATAGTTTCCCAAACACCAAGTTGTCAATAAATGTTTCTGGAATTGTAAAACAAAATGAAGTTCTAAAAATTGGTTTAATGAAAATTGATGTTATTTATTGAACCATTCAACATCATGTTGACTTTCAAGTTAAGTCTGAAGTCCTCAATATATTTTCAATTTAAAAAGCATTCAACTTCTTATACAGACTGAGTGATTTGTTAGAAAAATAACTTCCCAATAAAGTGAATTTGATCTAATGTACCCCAATATAAAAGCATACATGCTTGTTCTTGTTAGGGGCCCTATTACACAACTTCATGGTTTGCTCACCAACACAATGGTGAACTAGATTTTAAGCAACATAAATAACAGGTACTGCTCTAAGTATCTGATAACTACCTATGGGGATGAATGGTCATAGACCAAGATAGTAACATAGTGCACTGAAGGAAAATAACTGGGACAACTAGGAAAGGGGCATAAAACAAGGGATCCCATGCTCAAACAACGCAATACAAAAAAATTGCATAATAGTTCTCAGACTCATTTTTCCTAGGAGGTTGAATCTTTATATTGATGTTGTCTAGATTGGAATATTGAAGTCAATAACATCTACAATAATTCCATGAATTCCGTAATTGTAAGCCACCGTTGGCTCAATTCCACAAAGAGAGTATCACATATGAAGTATGGCATAAGCCCCATCTACAAAGCAAGGAAGTAGCTTGTATGAGGTGAGGTGAGATAGTAGGTTTATATTGTTTTGTTTACTGTTAAAATTACTAAAAAGGAGGTGGG
Organism: Larix kaempferi; assembly: GCA_027924585.1. Lineage (NCBI taxonomy): Eukaryota > Viridiplantae > Streptophyta > Pinopsida > Pinales > Pinaceae > Larix > Larix kaempferi. The sequence goes on along the minus strand of BSBM01000696.1, from coordinate 11,385,195 downwards.
GATTTGGGTTTTTTTTTTCTTTGTACCTCTCCAAAAATTGGTGTCACCAATAAACACATATCTAACGATATTTTACCAAGCATTCAAAGTTTGTACATACTTATTTTTTGTGGCGGAAGAATACTGATACTTGTACTATTAGAAAGAAAGGAATTAGCTTTTCTTTATAGACTGCATAGAAAATATCATACATTATCATATCATTTCCCCTACCAACCCCAAAAAAATAAAACATAATATCCAAATCTACCTTTAATTGCAGTACTAACATGGGTTTTGTCTAGAAAAAATCCAGTCTTCGAATACCCAAAGTTTGCCACCTTGACCACACAATTATCATCCAATAAAATGTTCGTTGTCTTTGCATCACAAGGAATTATTCTCATCTTTTCTCTTATGTAAAGGTAATGAAGACCCCTCGCATCCCCTATGCATATATCAAGGCTTTGCTTCCTTTCTACTTCAACTAGAAATGTGCATATTGAATAATACAACACTTGCACTAATTGTGGTTTCTAAGCCAAATTTATGTGTCGTAGCTTCGATATGACTGCCAGTTCGGCCTTGAAGGTCTTTTCCAAGCTGTTGCGCTCGTCGTTTTCGAAAAGGCATTTCATCACAATGAAAGAGCCATCGTCGAGAAAAAACGCCTTATAAACCCCACTAAAACCCCCGTTGCCGAGCAGGTCAGCCTTATTGAAACCCTTGGTGGTGATGCAAAATGGAGGTTGCATGGTAGGCCTGTAGTGGGAAGTCATGGACAAATCGGGTGCACAAAGAACTGGATCAAGCAAGTAGGTGGTGGAATTGAGGGCTTTGACAAGGACAGGGATTCAACAAACTCGAATTTATTTTGCAAAAAAATCTATACGTGTGTTGATTTTGTATTTGCTGGAGGGATGACGAATTTGGCTACAGCAGCCAGAAACTCAACCTCACCTGAAAAACATATTCGACTTAAATATAATATAAGAGACTATGAGAGCAAGGTTCTTTATGTTCCATGTCTTGTGAATAGATACAAATAATATAATTTTGATTTGTGTGATTTTTTTGTTAGCGTTAACAATCCTAAACAAAGGACTGTTGTATTATTGAGTTTATTTGTGATGGAATCCTTCAAATAAGGTCTTAAGTACTTTTAGGCTAAGTCAGGGTTAGGAAGTTAACTATGATTAAATAAATATGAATGATATATTATAAAATTTAGGTTTTTTTTTTTTTAATATAATGATTATTTTTGTATTAATAAAAGAGGGGATGTGGTCTAACTGTTAAGCCATTAGTAAAAAATGGTAGATAATCATGTTAAAATTTGTTTCAACATTTTCATCTTGCTTATTACAATACTATCTATCTGCTAGGAGGTTAGGATTTTACTACTATTATTTACTAAATGGCATGTATAATGCCTCAAGAACTTCCCTAAAATTAAAATTGTCATAAAAAATATGTCCAAAAATATTATATAACATGTATACTACGCCTTTGAGAGGCATTCCTAATATGACTTGCTACTAAAGACTGGTGTGAGAGTTCTGTTGTGATGGTCTTGAGTGATCAATGATCCACCATATTTTCTTCTTTCTTTGCATGTTGTTGAATTTCAAAGGAACCGACTGATGCTGTTGGAGAAGGATCATGTTTTCAGGTTTGAAAACCTGGAAATTATTCCAGCTGGAGAAATTTAACCTTGGATTTGTGAGGACCTGTACCTATAACTCATGTAATTCACTGATAACTGTAGTAATAATAAAAATCTTTGACACCCATAACTATTAACTCATGAAACACATGCCCGAACTTAAGAAAACAATTAAATACTTCAAATTTCATATTCACGTACCCATTTTTAGAAGGTTGTAGATGATCCTCCATTGATGATTCTTGTTGGCTTGTATAACCGTTCTTGAGGTTTTATATAAAGACCCAGGTTCTGTGCGGTTCAAGGAACCAACAAAACCCCTTTTCACCAGCCCTTTCGGCAATAATCTGCGAACAGACTGAGGTCTCACCCGAGGAGAAGTAATGGGGGGGATTTGGAATCAGGTTTCCACAACCATGTGATGAGTGTTTAAACAGATTGGCGGGACAGGAATCGCGCTGCGAACTTCAGACTACGCGAAGTTCAACTTCTTCGCGACGAACTCTTAGGCTATCGCGCATCCAAGGATTGCGCGATGCGGGATGACTCTTCAACGATAGGACAACGCAACTAATGACTGTGCTTCCTACTAACACTTATGCAGCTTAATAGATCTTACTTAGTGTTATAAGATGCATTCAACAAGCATAATAGACAGACTTTGTAACCTTGTACACTATAATAAACAACGAGATCACTGCGCACTCCGGTGCTGCGCTAAGTGCTTAATTGACTAGTTTGTGCATTCGTCTAACTGCAAAATATTGGTGCATCCGACATTCATTCATACATGTGATTACTTAACATATTATTCCCATCATCATCCTTATGGCGAATACATATAAAAGCAAAGCACATAAACTCATAAACAACACTTAACCATTCATCATAAGTAAAGACACAAATGCAACACACATAGCAATCGCATAACACAGAGTTTAACGTGGTTCACCCCCCGGATGGGAGCTACATCCACAGGAACTATTGTTATATTATCTTAGAGAATGGTACAACAGTTCCAGTCTGCGCACTCAGCTGCAGATTCTTCTCTCTCTCTGTAGGTCTCTGCGCACACAGTTGCAGAGCCTTTTTTCGATAGTATTCGGAAATACAAAAACAAGTGTTACTCAAGATTTTGCAATTACAATTCAACATTAACCCTTTCCCTTACAAAATGTGTCATTTTATAGATCATGCCCGTAGGTCACGTCTTTACAATGCATAGGCTCAAAAACCCTAAGGTTCCCCAAAACTAGTGCGGTTCAAGAAACATGCGAGCAAGAATATATAAATGAGTGTTGAGATAGATATATGAAAGCACTTCAAAATAGACCGAGCCTTAAAGTGGCAATGTCGCTAGACACTTGATCATTAGTTTAATGATTTTTTAGGTTTTTAAACTAAGTTTTCTAGATTTGTAAACTGTTGCTAAGGTTGAAGCATTTCTCTTGCCTAAGCAGTAGGGCCAATATCAAAATCACTTACTATGTAAAATATACAACATCAATATACATGCTTTTCAAAGTCACTTAACCTGCAACAAAATACATTTGCAACAAACCATAACAGAGGACACAGATAATCTATGAGGCTATTTCCTTGAGCAAATTGCAACCTTGCATGTGCTCGCACTAGTCTAAAGCAGCATGCCTATTATGTTGTTACGGAGGCTATGATTAGAAAGTGCACTTGTTATGGACAACAAGACAGGAGCCAAAGGCTATGGATCAGTAAACCTATAGCTTATTCATATCTTTCTCTTATATTCCATCTATTTAATTATGTGGGCGGTACTTAGAGAAGCACACTGAAGCTTTAGTTTCTATTTCTTTGGAGAAAGGAGTCTAATAAAAATTACTTTTTGGTGCTATGGCAGATACTCATAAGATAAAATGAATTTCATTAAGATGCAATCACATTGTTGGATTGTTGTATTTCATTAAGATGCAATCACATTGTTGGATTGTTGTGCGATAAAACTTATGAGGACGTTGTGCAAAAAAAAACATAAATCTTTATAAACTGATGAGCTGAAATCACATATTTTGAGTTCTTTGATTTGTTGACAAGTGATATGTCCATATTGAAAGAGAAAACTACATTGGATGGATAACCTGTGAGAGGGAAGAGACAATGGATCATTTGCATTAGAATTGAACATAAGGAGTTATTGCATAATGCCAATTGACATGATATTCTCGAGAGTGAAATTTGGATTTGTAGGTAAAATAGAAGGTTGAAAGGATTTTAAGGACTGCATGTGTCTTTTACTACTGGCAAAAGGGGCAATGAAGCTTGTACTGGCCATAGTAATGAAACATATAAAATAAGATACATATACCAATGCACATAGTAACAAGTCCAAGGAGGGAAGATGGGAAAAAAGCTAATCGCCAATGTAAAGGGAATATGTGTTTTCGTTTAGTTTCCACTACACTAATTTATCTACTGTTGCCGAGTCTGAGCAAATTGAATTAGGTGCCTAAGACAAAGTCCACTGGGCTGTAGTCCAATCGCAAGTTTCTATAACTGCTATTATGATAAGAAAGTAACAAAACAAGGGAAAGTCCATAATGTGGCAACTTGACGACTTTGCTGCAAAGGCAAAGTCCATAATGTGGCAACTTTTTTTCCAATAACAAGGGAAAAATGAAAGGATTTTTACCTCTTTTCGTTGTTTTTTTACTAGTACTTTGCAGCAAATATGTATTCTTCTGTCCAAGTATTGTCTGAGAAATTGTGAACAAGTTTTATGACTGCAATCAGAACAATTGTCAAAGGACAAACATGAACGCAAATAGGCAAGAGAACAAGTATTTTCTGGGAAGTTGGGAACAAGTTTTATTATTGCAATAAGATAAATTGTCAAAGGACAAACACAGATGCAAAAAGGCAGAAGAAATACATTAGTAAATAGATATAGAGAAAAATGATTAAGGTATCAAAGTAAGACCTTTATCTTTATGCAAAAGGAACCAATTGTGGGAAGATTCTATAGCAATTATTTCTAGAAGTCAATGAGAGCAGTAAAATGCTTGTTTATCTATTTCCACTTTTATTATCTAGTGCAAAATGGGAAGGTTGTGAAGATCTTTGCAATTGCAAATTAGACACTTGTCAAAGGACAAAGACAAATAGACAATTGTCAAAGGACACAGACAAATATAAATGACCAGAACATATAAATAAATAAATAAATGGAGGGAAAAATGATTAAAGTATCAATTGTAGACCTATATCTTTGTGCAAGAGAGGCTATTGCACAAGGACTATAATATAGGCATGTTTTTGAAACTCAGTGGAAGTAGGAAGATGCATGAGATTTTAGAATCAGGCCAGGAAGGCATAAAAACTTTTGTCCAAGTATATGAGAGCATAGGGTGACTATGATCCTAGGTTGAGCTCACAACAAATCATAATAAAAGATAAAAAAACAACCTATGAGACCATTGCCCACATTATCCAATTGAAGCAATAGATATGAGCCTCACTATTCTTCACAAGTAAAATATTTTTTTTGTGCATATTCGTGCGATTGAGAGCTAAATTGACACCCAAGCTGTCTACACACATATAAATTCAATTCTTATTACAAAAACTAACAATGATTACATCCTTAACAATAATGATGGATACATCCTTAGCAAGAAAGGTGTTGTATCCTATATTTAACATGCCAACTAGGGTCCAAGCGTTAGGGAAAATTGTCCTCTTAATTTATGTGAACCTTTTGTCCATATCTAGCATGTTAACCTGGGTCAAGGCCTAAAAATTTGTCTTTTCATTTATATGAATATATTATCCAAGCAACAGGGTCAATATTAAAACTAGTTACTATATAAAATAGACAAAATCAATATACATGATTTTCGATGTCACTTCCCCTATAACATAAAACACACACAACGAGCCATAACAAAAGACACATAGAACCTATGAGACCATTGGCTAGAGAAGATTTCAACCTTGCATGAGCTCATATTAGTCTAAAGCAGTAGGTTTAGTATGTTATTAGGAATGCACTTTAGCAGACTAGAACACAAGACACAGATAACCCATAAGATGATTGTGTATAGTATCCAATACAAGCAATGGATATGAGCTCTAGTATTAGCAAAATCTTATAAATTATTACATTATAAAAAATAAAGCAAATTCAATTCTTATTACAATGATCAACCACAAAAAATAACAATGATTACATCCTTACCAATAATGATGGATACACCCTCAGCAAGAAAGGCATTGTATCCTATATCTCACATACCAACTAGGGTCCAAGTATTAGGGAAAATTGTCCTCTTCATTTATATGAGCCTTTTGTCCACATCTAGTATGCTAACTAGGGTCAAGGCCTAAAAATTTGTCTTTTTCATTTATATGAATATGTTGTTGGAGCAACAAGGTCAATATCAAAACTAGTTACTATGTAAAATAGACAAAATCAACATACATGATTTTCAAAGTCACTTAACCTATTAAAAAGACATACACAACAAACTGTAACAAAATACACATAGAACCTATGAGACCATCGCCTAGACCGGATTGAAACCTTGTATGAGCTCATATTAGTCTAAAGCAACAAGCTTAGTATGCTGCTAGGAAGGCCCTCTAGCAGACTAGAACACAAGATACATATAACTCATAAGACGATTGTGCACAATATCTAATACAAGCAATAGATACGAGCTCTAGTATTAGCGACAAGTAACATTTTCGTACTGAGCGGATTCTTGCAAATGTATAGTAGTACACCTAGAAAAGATACCATATATGATGTCATTTGTAGATCTAATAAAAGCATTGTATATGAGAGCATAGGGCCACTATAATCCTAGGTTGAACTCATAGAAAACCATAATAAAACACAGGGTCACTATGATCCTAGGTTAACTCATATCAAACCATAACAAAACACACAAATAACCTATGAGATCATTGCTCACAGTGTCCAATACAAGCAATAGATATGAGCCTCAGTATTCTTCACAAGCAAGAGTTTGTTTTTCAACATATCAATGCAAGTGAACAATGAAACCAATATCTTACAAAAAACAAGACAACTTTTTGTAGAGCTTACCAAACAAGAATGCAACAAAAGAACATTTACATCAAGCACATTTAGAAGTAGGGTATGAAAGCACTTCAAAACAGAGTCACTATTGTGTTTTGTATCAATATAAGCAATCAAAATTATTGCGCCGAAGAGGCGCATTCTACAGCCCAATAGGAGGAAGATGTGTAACTCCTTCCGTGCTCATCCTCGAGCCGGCAGGTGTCTTTTTAAAAAAATATATATTATAAACAATAACATGTCGGCTCAAATTAATTTATTGGGCCGAAGAGGTGCATTCTACAACCCAATAGGGGGGAGATGTGTAACTCCTTCCGTGCTCATCCTCGAGCTAGCACGTGTCTTTTTAAAAAAATAATAAAATATTATAAATAATAGTTCATGTCGGCTCAAATTAATTTAAAACATTTACAACCACATATATATATATATATATATATAACTACACAAATTGGATAAATTAAAACCTTCAACACTTGCACTCTAAAAAGAAATTTGAATATGGAGAGATTTGATCCCTCTCAGTGCTTGGTAGATCCCCTTTAGATGGATCTATGCTAGTTCTAGTAAATCAATCAATGGTAATCAAATCAATACTATTTGACACATAAGATGATAAGCTTATTTCGATAACATGCAAACAACTAAAGCTAAATCAACTCCCAAGCTTTCACACATGTCTATTGACTATGATTATCACAAATGTTTTAACCATAATAGGATCATGCCCATATCCAATAGATCACAAGTTTGCATGGACCTCTAGTGGCCTCAAGCAAGAAGATTACAATATTTCTAGATCAAACTCGCAACAAATCATAGCAAAAGGTTTATCACGCTGACCTACCCAATAATGAAACTGTGTCAATGAAGCACCTCTGGACGGCCACCAAAATGTATATGGATATATCAATATGGACAATCTTAAGAAGAAGAATAACAAAAATGACAACGTTTACATAGAGTATGATCATGGATTGGCCAAGGCAGAAGTTGAAACTTTGGGAACCATTTGCCAAAGAAAAACATAGTGAAGCTTTATTGTAATCTGTCGAACAGACATTCAAATGTGTTGGTCTACGAATACATGCCCAATGGGAACATGTTTGAAGCTTTGCATAGAAATAACGATTTGGATTTGCCAACGCGAGAGAAGATTGCATTAGGGGAAGCTCATGGATTATCTTATCTTCATCATGATTGCTCCCCTGCAATTATTCATAGGAATGTCAAGTCTACCAATATCTTGCTGGATCAATTTTATGAGGCCAAGATGGATGATTTTGGTGTTGCAAAAGTTATTCAAGCTTGCAACAGAGGAGGGAATTCAACCACAGCTTTTGTAGGCACTCACTGTTACATTGCTCCTGTTAATTTTTTTCGCTCTTTTGTCTAGCATTTGTGCTCAATTGTATTCCTCCATGTCTTCAACACAAGGCTTTCTGCTCTCAAGTAATGTGTTTTTGTCACAGGTTTTGAGGTCCTTGACCTTTAACATTATTAATATGCATTTTATTGATATTTCTTGTAAATGGATGAACCTTGAATTTCACTTTGTTTATCTTTTTTTATGGTAAAAGATGCATGCTCCTCAAAGGTCACGGAGAAGAGCGATGTTTACGGTTTTGGTGTGGTTTTGCTGCCCATTGAACCAGAATTTGGGGAGAACAAGGATATAGTTTATTGGAATTCACACAAAATCTATAAGGAGGACGATGTGTTTTCTATTCTTGACTCGAACATTTCCAAGTCATTTAAGGAAGAAATGATCGGGCTTTGAGAATTGCAGTGTTTTGCATAGACAAACTGCCAAATTTGTGTCCTTCTATGAGAGAAATTGTGCACGATGCAGATCCTTGTAACTGGAATAAGATATTGATTATGGACTGCCCAGAGCTTTATGAATTACAAGAGCTCTCTCAATTACAATTACTGTCTAGATAAATAGCAGCAACAAAGAAGAGGCTATGTATAAACGTTCCATCTATGAATTCTCAACTTAGTAGAAGATACTATGAATTCTCTCTCAACAACGTTCACTGCTGGCCTCATTATCTATGAATTGTAAAGGTGAACCTTTTATCGTCTCTCTCGTGTGCCTTGAGCAAGCAATCTGTAAGGAGCAACCTTCATTTCGTGCCTCCCTTCCCTGAATGGCTGTATCTAGCCCTCCCCGAGTACTCTCGGCATATGATCCTCAAATGGTAGAATCATATATATATATCTATATATCTATATATATATATATATATATATATATATATATATATATATAGCACTTCGTGGTTGCTCATTCCATCGAGGTGAGGTAGGAACTCTTGTTCCGTGGGGATAATCCTCCTCGTCCGGAATAGAAACATGCAAGTAAAGGAATCAAAGCATGCAAATTTTATAATATCCCTAGAACACTAAATAAATCGTGAACTTTGAAAAAAACCCTCATTCTAAACTACTAATGCCTGAAGGAGGGTTTTTCCTGGCCACCCTAGGTGATGGATAAGACATGTATGATGCTTGTCGATGTTCAATTATTAACATAAAAAGGCTACAAATGGAACAGATCATGTATCATAGAATGTATTATTGATCATTAATGGAGTTGTTCATAGAATGTATTATGGATCATTAATGGAGTTGTTCAATATATTATTGATCATTAATGGAGTTGTTCATAGAATGTATTATGGATCATTAATGGAGTTGTTCAGTTGGATGATGAAAACCAACATGAGAATATTGTTACTGTTAAAAAATGCACTTTTAAATCTATCATACAGTGTACAGTGTCGATTATTAATCTTCTTATTATTTCTCCTTCCTTGTGCTTATGTATCATTGTATTATAAGAATCTGAAAACACTTGTATGTCTTCTTCTATGTATGTCTTCTTCTATGGATAGTGTTCCAGTGTAACTCCGTTCCATCAGAATTTGGCACCAAATTGTATAGAGACAATAAAATCTGATAGTCGCAAATATATTTGGAAATATGTTGTTAATGAGTACCAACCATCTCATGAGCCTTATTGAATAAAAATGGCTCTTAACTATGAGTAACCACACATTAATTACTTAATGGATTTTATTCAAAAAAGATGGCCTGGTACATTAAGTGACTAATGCTAAATACCTCCAAGTAAAGAAGTTATGGAAAGGCCCTAAAACCTACCCAAAACAAAACTCAAAACTTGTGATTTGGCTTGAATCCATTAACATCATCATTCAAGCATTGAGTTAATTTAAAAAGACAATCATAACCATAATCTGCCATTGCCTTACTTTAAAAAGACATTCATAACCATAATCCTCCATTGCCTTAATTTAAAAAGACATTTATAACCATAATCCTATGGAGTCATTAAAATTTAGTAAAATAACAAGTCACACAATAAGCAAAACTTACGGAAAAGGCTCATTAAAAAAAATTAAGGGGGTTTTTAAGTCCTAGGAGTTGAAGCTACTTGTCAGGTGGTTCTCAACAACTTCCACCAAAATACTAAATCCTATTTCTACTTTTAGTTCAAGTGAAAATGAACAAAAAGACAAATAAGATTGCCTCCAAATTTAACAATAGTTAGCTTCAAAATCTACAACCATGTGAAATGAGCCAAGAAAACAATGGCATATTTGCTTCTCTTCAAAAACATTCATTGATGTTGATGTAAAGTCACATTTAACATATTTTGTATAATCAAAAGGTATAGAAAAATATCCATTTATTGTTTGATTTAATTTATGCATACTTTCAATTTTCATTCATTATTCTTAGTATGTTTCTTGCCATTGCAAACCATGCCATTTATTGTTTGATTTAATCATGCATATTTTCAATTTTCAATCATTATTCTTGGTATATTTCTTTCCATTGCATCATCTTTACTTCTTCTAATATAAGTACAAAGTTCATTGTAAGGCAAAAACATGCATATTCTCCATTTTCAATCATTATTCTTGGTATATTTCTTTGCATTGCGTCATTCTTACTTCTTCTAATATAAGTACAAGGTTCATTGTAAGGCAAAAACATGTTTATAGTTCAATTTAAACTCATTTTCAATATATGTAACCAATAATTTGACTATACTTCATCTCATCTCATTGCACACAAAGAAAATAAAATACATTGAACATATGAAAAACAACTTGCAGATAATTAGTTATAAAAAAGAATATAGAAAGAAAATAGAATACACCGAACACATATAAAAAATAACTTGTCTAATTAATTATAAAAAAGGAAAAGAAACACAAAAAGAAACTAGAATACACCAAACAGATATAAAAAATAACTTCTGTAATTAATTATAGAAAAGGAAAAGTAACAAAAAAACAAAAAAAATAGAATACACCAAACATATATGAAAAACATTGTCTAATTAGTTATAGAAAAAGAACAATGGAATACATCTTATAAAACTCATGACTCCATAATGCTTTTAAGAGTTCATTGAAATGTCCTACATTCCATAAACTGTCATTCCTTAAAAAAAAAAAAATTGAAGATAAACTGTCATTCACCGTAAAAAAACACTTGCACCCCTGACCTAATTTGCTTGCACTCCTGACCTAATTTGCTGAGAACAAAACATGACGCTTGAAACTACAAAGGAAATGGAGAAATTTAACAAAACCACACAATTTATAATCATAAAAGCCGTTCACCATCCGATCGGGCTGTGCTCGGACGGACGGGTAACCAGGCAGTTTGCCGGGAGTGAGTTTGGCGAGAGTGAGCGGATCTCAGACATCATGTTTATCTGTCGCTGCACTTCTGTCAGATCCGATGATTGGAACATTCCACACGGCTGAACCGCCATAGGCTGAACCGGCTGGGAACATTCATTATTTTGTAGGAACAGTCCACACGGCTGAACCGCCATAGGCTGAACCGGCTGGGAACATTCATTATTTTGTAGGAACAGTCCACACGGCTGAATCGGCATAGGCTGGACGTTCGGAATAGGCTGAACCGGCATAGGCTGGACCGGCATAGGCTGGACGTTCGGCCGCTCGCGGTGGATGTCGACCACTGTGCCGGCCGCGACGTAGACGCTGACGCTGTCGAACGCGACCAGGTTCCCGACGACGCTTCCTGCCACTATGGCACCTGATCGTTCGTCTACCAAACTCACCGTGATTCCTGTAGCCTCCTGGTTCTGAGTGCCATGGGGGAAAGCTCCTGCGAGCGATATAATTCGTAACGGTCCTGCATACGTCCGCATTCCCGCTGGAACGGCCGGATGACGCAGGGTAACGTTGGAGACCATCCCGGTTCCGCTGAGAATGAAGACTCCCACCTCGATTATGCGTGCAAACGTCTCTAGAGTCTTCGAGACGTCGTTCCCAACTGGGATCTCCAATGCATGACATTTGAGCTTTTTTGAGACCCTAGAGGTTCCAGAGAGAGCTGGATCCTTGGGCTTATTCTTGGAGCCCTTAGGCCTGCCGCGCCGGGGCGTTGGAGTCACCACTGCCCCAACCTCTTCCGGGCGTTCTTCGTTGGCCTTGGCGGCATTGCTCTCGAGATCATTTTGCCACTTTCGCTTCTTGGATCTACTGTCACTGTTGTCTACTTGGAAGCCAATATTCTGGTCTTGCGATTGAAGACCATGCCCAGAACCAGGGCCTGAGATTTTCTCTGGATCGACTCCCACCGCCATCATATCATGCACCCACAACCTGTTTGCCATGGATGGGATCGTCGTATTTTCACTTCAAACCTTTCTATTAGGCAAGTAGTCCCTCCGTTTATCGATCTAAATATCAATTCTTGGCTGCAACGATATCTAGTATATATACACAATGTTCATGCAATATAGGTTTTCGACTTTTACGTTCCGTTGTGCTCTTACTTGGTCAATAATTAATCCGGACCATTCATTACGGTCGTTCACCGTTGGAAACTAATGAAAGATTAGTTAGGTTTTACCTCTGAAGAGTAAGGGAGAGTTCAATTCAGAAACAGGGCGATGAACAGACTAATCTTAGTTCCCAAACCGACTAAACCGTAAAAAACTTGCAATCCCGTCAACCTCGTGAAGTTAAGTTATAATAAATAAACTTGTAATTTGGTCAAACTCATGAAGTTAAGTTATAGTAAAGTAGGTGTCGTGAGAATGGCATGGTCTGAAAACTGAGCTCTATTGCCTAGGAACTACAGTCTACGTGGCAATTAAATACAAAATACGGTCAAAATTAGTTAATATTAAGGTCCGTGAATCACTGAGAATGGCATGTCCCGAGTCCCCGCATTTAACTCGATAGTGGAAACTAAGAGAGGAGTAAATGAAATTAACATTAAAAAAAATTAACTCTATCTCCATAGTTGCAACTACGAGAAGAGTAAATGAAATTAACATAAAACTCATGTGTAAAGTTGGTTTCGGGATCCTATGAAACTTGTAATCCCGTCAAACTCGTGAAGTAATAGTCCAACTTAAGAGAAACCAACGAAGTCTAGACTTGTTTTGGTTCTTCGTTAGTCCAACACATCGGGAAGTAGACTTTCTTTGAAGTAGATTGACGACTTTTTTTACTTCCGTCATTTCTTAATTCTTGTTTCATAGCTTCTCCTTAATTCTTGTTTCATAGCTTCTTGATTTGCATCCGTCTATTTATTACAAAGTTTTCTTGTTAAAGATATTTCACTATTAACCTCCTTTGCTACTTTGTTGCTTCCTCAAGTAACCTAGATACAAGTGCATAAGTGCACATACATTGGATGCCCTACCCAATCTTAGAAGAGCATGCACATCATGGAAAAGGAAAATTCTAAATTTCAATCCACGGCATGTTTGAATCTTGCAAAACATGATGTCTCCAAACACTTTGGAAAAGCTTCATTAACATTTTTTTTTTGGCAAATCTACCTAACGTAAGAATGCAAATAAACTTAAAAAAACCATTTCTTCATCAAGGGGATCACTTTTCTAGTCTCCATTAAAGAAACGAAGAGTAAAGCAATAATTGTATAGCACATCAATTATATTAACAATCAGTAATGGTGATGGATCTGTTTTAGTCAATTATTGTACTAAAGATAAGGGATTCTCAAGACTAGTTACTATATCACTTAGGCCATTCTCACTCAAATTTGCAACCCCTGAACTAAGATCCCTTAACATTTTATCTTCTTAATTGTCCAATCACTGAACAAGTTTCCATCCTTGATTGGATGCCTTACATAAGTAACCTATACAAGTGCATAAGTGCACATACATTGGATGCCCTACCCAACCTTACCCAACCTTAGAAGAGCACGCACATCATGGAAAAGGAAAACTCCAAATTTCAATCCACAGCATGTTTGAACCTTGCAAAACATGATGTCTCCAAACACTTTCGAAAAGCTTCACTAACATTTTTTTTTTTGGCAAATCTACCTAACGTAAGAATGCAAACAAACTTAAAAAAACCATTTCTTCATCAAGGGGATCACTTTTCTAGTCTCCATTAAAGAAACGAAGAGTAAAGCAATAATTGTATAGCACATCAATTATATCAACAATCAGTAATGGCGATGGATCTGTTTTAGTCAATATTGTACTAAAGGTAAGGGATTCTCAAGACTAGTTACTATATCACTTAGGCCATTCTCACTCAAATTTGCAACCCCTGAACTAAGATCCCTTAACATTTTATCTTCTTAATTGTCCAATGACTGAACAAGTTGACATCCTTGATTGGAAAGGGAGATTTCATTTGTAGAAGGATTTAACCACCATGCATCCCAAGGTCTTACAATGTGGCTTATTTTACCTAATGTTATAGCTCGCAAGAAATCCTTTCTTCCATTGGTTCATAAGTCATCCAATGATATATCATATCCTAAAGATAAAACAAAAGCATTCTCGATTCTAACCAATTAGACATGCAATTCAATGTGCATGCAAGATTGATTTATAAGCCACCATCTCTCGTTTAAGTAAATTATTGTTGTAGAATACTCTTGATTAAGCACTAATTACAACATATTGGATGACTAAATTTTTTGAAAAAGCTAATTTTTGAACTTTTACATGCCAAACTATCCTTAAAGGTGAACAACATATAAAAACTATGTTCATCAAGGTGTCCACTTTATATAAGTCAAATAAAGAAAAAATTGTGCACATAGAAAGTTGTTCTATTTTCTAAAGAAATGTATTGTTGGCTGGAAGTAGCTTAGAAATTTCAAATTTTGCACATCGACTTGAGACTTTAACAATAATCTGATAGTGAAAATTGTATAGTTGTGGTCACAATTCAAATCATGTTTTATGGGATAGGAAAATTCTAATTTTGTGAACTTATTGAAGTGACCAAATTCTTGTTTCTCTGGACATCCACATATGTTTCATTATGACAAATAACTAGCCATATGGCATACCAATGGAGCATTGTCATACTGTTTTCCCCTCATTTTTTTTATGAAAATGCACAAAGCAAACAACATGGGCAATATAATTTCTATTGAAAACATTAGCAAATAATACAGTAGTTGAGGTACAAACTATTCTTGTTTCTTTGGAGATCCATAGATGTTTAATTATGTCAAATAACTAGCCATATGGCATACCAATGGAGTATTGTCATACTATTTTCCCCTCATTCTTTTTATGAAAATGCACAAAGCAAACAACATGGGAAATAGAATTTCTATTGAAAACATTAGCAGACAATACGATAGTTGAGGTACAAACTTGGGAATTTATAGGATATTGAGTATCATAAAACAACATTAAAACTTTAAAACCAACAGTTTTGAAAATATGCGAAATAGTTAAACATAAATTTCAAGTTAGAAAATGAAAAGAGTGCTACAACAAAACAAAGATGCACTAAGGTAAAATATATAATATAATACTTTATAAAAAGAGGCAAATATTCAAGAACATATTTTGGGGTATAATTTCAAATAGAGTGAAATAGTTACGATATATTGTTAACACACAAATTTATCCCAAACCTATTGTGGATGAAATGTGTGAACAAGGATAGGAATCCAATGAAAATAACTTATGAAGGTCAAACCAAGAAATAGATAACATGATCTATCAACTTGGATGCCAAATTTGGATTTTTTTTCAATAACAAATTTACATTAGTCACATGCTCACCATGCACAGAGTTAAGAAAATTTTCATTTGAACCAAAAATATTTAACCTTGGGAAGCAACAATTGTTCTGAAATTGTACCTGAATAATAATAAAAAATCAATCAAAAAGGATGTGATAAATGCTTAGTTTCTAAGATGAGGGGGTCATGTACAAGAGTAGATGGAGGGCTTAAACTTTGTGACCATGTGGACTGTTGTGGTGGTCTTTTTAAGCAACAATGTTGACATTTTGATTTTATGTATGACAACCGTGTGGCAGTGTAATAATGCTGAGAGAAATAGGGATGAGATCCAGATGGCGTGACAGTATTATACTATGTGCATCCACAAAGAAGGGCATGTTCAAGTGAACAACATATGGAGTACAAGTAGAAATCATGCATATCTAAGGGAAAGATGAACAATATTTAAATTTGTCTAGTGATGAAGCTTATCTAAACTTGAGACATAAGTCTAGGATTTTACAAAAATAAGCGTTTATAAAAGCTAATATCTGAGTTGAAACATTTATATAAAATATGAGGTTGAAGCCAATGTCTACATCTGATGTTAACATTATTCTTGAAGAACATTCAATAGAAAAAATCATCTCATAGTTGGATGCAAAAATCTTGGAGATAAAACTGTGAACTATGTACAAACGATTGGTTAGGAAAAAATTCTACGTAAAAGACAACATATATGGAATACCAACACTATAATATCATTAACAATTCCTTTAAAATTAATGTTTTTCTTTCCATTGGTTATAAACCACAATAGTGCAGTGAGGATGGAGGCTCTCCCATGGCGGTTTCGTTTTGGCCATGAGCCTTATGTTCTTCCCTTTTCTTTTTTTCTCTTGTAGTAGTTTTTGTTCCTGAAGGCAGGGGTTTGTTGTCATGAGGGTTTGTTGTAGTTTTTGGCTTATTTTATCTTTGTCGACATGCACCTGGGACTGGAGTCAAGTTTGTCCTCCAGACAAACCTAGTACCAACCAGTATAATCCAGTGGGAATTAGTTTTTTAATACCAGGTACTGTCTTTTCCCTGTCGCTTTTTCCCGGTTTTCCTGGGGTTTTTTCTGCCAGTGTCTTCCACTGTTACTGTAGCCCTCTGGTGGTGGATGGGTAATGATGTTGCGCCTCTCGTGGAGGATGGGACTTCGGGCGGTTCCCGGTTGCCCGCGTATAGAACTAACCCACAGGTGGCAGTGATGGTTGACCCTTGGTCGGTCTCCCTACATTCCATTGATACCCGGGATGGGACAAAAAGCTCTTCTTGGGGGAAGGGTTTTTCTTCAAACCCTAGTTGGCCTGACTGTGTGGTGGAAAACCTGTCTTTATCTTCGAAAAGTCTTGTTTTTGTCCGGTTTAAAAAGGCTAGAAAGGGTCGCCCCCTCTATGTGTTGGGAAAAGATGTAACATTCGATATGGTCTCGGTTCTAACTAAGGGAGCTCTCATCAGAAATTTCGAGTATCTGAAGCCCTCTGGGGCTGAGATCCTTTCCTGGGTTCGCCTTAAGTGGAAGGGTGTTATTAATAACATTCCCCGCATTCTCCAGTTGTCGAACTGATGGTTTCTATTCCTTTTCCTCTCTGAGGAGGATAGGATGGCTGTAGAATCTTGGTACTGGATCTTGGGCTTGGGGTCTCTAGTGCTGGAGAGATGGCACGTTGCATTTGACCCAAAGAAGGAGGTTTTAAATCATCGTCATCTGTGGGTAATTCTTGTTGATCTGTGGGTAATTCTTGCTGACTTTCCACTCCAGTGTTGGAACCTTAAGGGTTTTACGGCGGTGGCTAAATCTATCGGTTGCCTGATTTTAATTGAAGAGGAGACCCTTGTGGGGTTGGAGCGAAACTCTCCCAGAATGCTGGTAGATATTGACTGCAAGGAGGGACTTCCAGCTGAACTTGAAATAGTTTGGGAGGGTGGTTCCTTCATCCAGCTGCTGGACTACTGGAAAGTGTCGTTTCGTTGCTTCAAATGCAAGGGTTTAGGGAATTCAAGGAACACTTGCTCACGTCATCCTCCTTCTCAACGGAATTCACCTCACAAAGGCCCGGCTCTGTTGGATGGTGGGGAGGACTCGCTCCAGTGTTAATTTCCTTTGGATATGAATTCGACACGCGACGTTCTAGGTATGTTTCGCAAATTGTTGCCTACTTTAGAAAAGTTTCTACCCTCGAAGGAAATTATTGAGGCTCTAGATGTTTTACATCTCTCTTCTATCACACCTTGTCCTCTCTCTTTTGAAACTGTTCCCCCCCCAACTCATTACCTCGATTGGAGTAGGGGCTTCCCGTTTGGACTGTCCTTCCCCTGAGCTTTCAGTTCCAGAGCCTCATCCCTTAGGGATTGTACTGTCTTCTTCTCCCATTCCTGACCTCGATGAAGAACCTTTGCCAGTACTACTCCCCTCTGCTACTGACCTACCCTCTCCTCAGTCATTGCCCATTTTTTCTGCTAGTGACCTTGGGGATGATGGGGTTTTACCTATCTCCTCTATTATGCGGGGAAATGTTAGGGTCCGGAAACCCCGTCGCTCAAAAAATCATCTAGCACGCTCCTCTGATCTTCTATCTCATTGCACTGACCAGTTGTTAACCTCTGTTGACGATGGTGGGGGGTTCTCTCATTCATCCCTCGACTGTTCTCCCTCGAATCACTTTTCGGCCCTTAGAGCTTGTGAGGCCACTGTTGTTGTTCCTCCATGTTAATCACAATACTCAACATTTGAAGCCTTTGCAGTGGGCCCAAGCGAGCTGCTTTGAAATCTTTTTTGGACACCTTTAAACCTGCTGTACTTTTCCTTCAAGAAACTATGCTTTCGGAGGCTGATGCTTTGCAGATCTTTTTACACATGAAGCCTGGTTGGTGAGCTTCGGCTGTGGCCTCGTAGGGATTATCCAGGGGCTTGCTCATGGCCTATAATCCTGAGGTTGCTAACCTCAAGACGTATCAATCTTGTGCAGGTATTTTGGCTATTGGTTCTCTTCGAGGTTTTGACAAAACTCTTCATCTTCTAAATGTTTATGCCCCATATCATGATCGCCGTATCTTCTGGGATTGTATTGCTAATGCTGGTTTGTTACTGGATTCGGGTCTTATCCTGGGGGGTGATCTAAACCTGACTCTTTCTGAGGTATAAATGTGGGGCTCTGGTAGGACTGTGGATCCTCTTATGCATTATTTCATTGATCTCTTTTCAGGGGCCAATTTGGTAGATGTGGTTCCTTCTAAATTGGTCTCTACTTGGTCGAATGGACGTGCTGTTCGGGATGGTATCTTGAAACGTCTTGATCGTTTCCTAATAGCCGATGATCTTTGTGCTTCGATTGGTAGGTTCCGCTCGTGGTCGTTCTCAACTGGTTTCTCATACCATAAGGCAGTATCACTACAATTAGATTTTGATGCTCAGATTGGGGTCTTCCCTTTCAAGTTCAACCCTGTATGGGTGGGGGACCTGGAGTTCGATGATTTCGTCAAATATGTTTGGGCTTCCTGTGATGGCCGTTTTCAAGGATATCCTATCTATGTACTCACCCGTAAACTTGATTTTCTCCGGAAGGAGGTTTGCTCATGGGAAAAAAAGAAGAAAAAGGCTAACTCTGCTCGTTGTGTTGAGATTGATTCGGAGATGCAGCGGGTATCCTTGGAGATTGATTCCTTGTCCTTCAAACCTAAGGTTATTGAACGTTTCCATTCATTGGAACTTGAGAAAGCACATATGTTGGGTTTACAGGAAGAAACCTGGTGTCAGAAGAGTCGGGCAATCTGGATCAAGGAGGGCGACTCCAATACGAAATTCTTTCACCGCTTTGCTAATCAACGACGCATTATGAATTTGGTTTGGGAAGTGACTGGTGAGAAGGGACAATTAATTTATGAGCAATCTCACATTAGTGACGCTGCGGTTCGACATTTTAAGAATATTTACAGCATGGGCCCGACGAGGAATTTGGAGGACCAGCTTATTCCCTCGAATGTTTGATGATGTAGCTGGTTTGGTTATTGGTAGATCGGTGGAGGGTGAAGAAGTGTTAAGGACGTTGAAACTATTCTCTAAAGACAAGTCACCGGGTCCTGATGGGTGGACTATGGATTTTTTTCTCCACTTCTTCCCTCTCATTAGGAATGAGATCACGACTACGGTGGAGGATTCCTGGCTTAAAGCCTGTGTTCCGGCCTCTCTTAATGCGACTTATCTTACCTTGATCCCTAAAGTGGACAAACCTGTGGATTTCAGGGATTTTCGCCCTATCTCACTCTGTAATCTCTTGTATAAAGTCATCTCTAAAATTATAGCAGAAAGATTGAAGCCCTATCTGGCAGTGGGTATTTCTGGTGAGTAGTTTGGATTTCTCAAGAATCGTCAGCTTCTGGACGTGGTGGGGCTTGCCCATGAGGGTGTACATTCTATAAAAATGAAGCATTCTCCATCCTTGATTCTGAAAGTCGATATGGTTAAAGCCTATGATAGGCTTGACTAGACCCTTCTCCGTTTCATTCTTATTTAGGTTGGTATTCCCCTCCATCTTGTGAATTGGATTATGTCATGCGTCTCTTCGGCTAACTAGTCAGTCCTGGTGAACGGTTCGCCTTCTGCCACTTTTGGTGGGGATAGGGGCTTGAGGCAGGGTTGTCCCCTGTCTCCGTATCTTTTTATTCTTTCTATGGAAGGTTTGAGTCTCTTAATATCTAAGGCAAAATGAAATGGCCTCATCAAGGGTGTGAAGATTTCCCCGGCCCTGTATCTCACTCATCTTTTATTCATTGACGATGTGCTTATATTTGGATCAAGCTGTCTTGAGGAATGGAAACATTTTCGGGATCTTATCAGATGTTTCTGTAATGCTGTTGGTTTAGAAATTAGACCTCAAAAATCGGTTTTAATGTACAGTTCTGTTGAGCCTGTGCTACTGGAGCAAATTGGGGTTTTTTTCCTTATTTACAGAAGGAGCTTTGTTGCGGGTTCAAATACCTTGGTTATTTTCTCAAGACGACTCAGCTTAAGCATGCTGACTGGGAATGGCTGGTTAAGAAGGTCCGGTGTAGAATCTATGGATGGGGTTTCCATTATCTCTCACTAGGAGGTAGGCTCACTCTGGTTAGCTCTGTGTTACAGTGCATTCCTGTCTTTTGGTTCTCGCTATTTATTGTTCCTCTCTCTATTATTGAGGCGCTTCGGAGACTCTTTGCTGATTTTTTGTGGAACAATGGGGATGGCTCTGGGCATTGGCATTTAGCGGCTTGGGATTTGATCGCGAGACCACGGGCTTACAATGGCTGGGGGCTAAAATACCTTGCAAATTTTAATTTGTCCCTTGTTGCAAAATCTTACTGGAGATGCTTTCTGGATTCTGGACTATGGGGTCGGGCGATAAAAGCTAAATATATGGGCCATCTTCCTTTTCCCCTTTGGCTTCACTCAGGAAGTTGGGCAGGTCGGGGTTCTCTTATCTGGAATAGTTTCAAAAAATATTTTCACATCATCAATGCTGGTTTGTGCTGGAATGTGGGAAGAGGCTCGGAGGTATACGTTGGCCTTGACCCCATCACTGGTTTGGGTGATAATTTTCGTCTCGACAGTGCTTTGGTTCGTGCTCTACACTCTCGGAATGTTTTGGTGCTTCAACAGGCCTGTCTGACTTCGATGGATGGGCTCACCCATTGGAAATCAACCGATGATCTGAGGCTGGATATTCGTTTTGTTGATCAAGGGACAAACTATGTCAACCTGCTCAGACAGACTGGGATCACTATTTCTCATGAGGAGGATATTATTTGTTGGGGACTTAACCCGGGTTTTGGTTTTGTTTCTTTGAGGCTTGCTTATTCATATTTGATGAAGGAACCCTATGATATCCGCCATCAACAATACTATATGAAGATTTGGCACTTCTAGTGTGCCCTGAAGATTAGATGCTTTACCTGGCTGGTTCTGAATGACAAAGTTATTACTTGGAAAAATCTTTGTAAACGTGGGTTCCAAGGCCCAGGGATGTGTGTTCTATGCAGAATGGAGGTTGAGGGGGTGGATCACCTTTTTGGCTCCTGTTCTTTCTTTGGTAATCTCTGGGCTTTATTACAATCTACTTTTGGATTCTCCTTCCCTTGGACTGGGCTAGCCGCTGCAGTATTTTTTATGAAGTGGACTATGTCTCAGTGTTTTGATGCGGCCCTGATCAGTGTGACGTGGTGGGAACTCTAGAAAGCACGCAATGGTTTTATCTTCAAGGATATTTTCGTTTCGTTAGCCACCCTTACTTCACGTATTGTTGGTTATTTCGATCCCAGACCCCAGCTTTCCCTGTGGAAATCCCGCCGGATTATCCAGCATGTAGAGAACGATTATAGCCACCCTTTGGGGTATTTTGATGGTGCGGCTTAGAATGGTCTTTGTGGTGCAGGGGGTGTTTTAAAAATCAGTCATCACTTGTATTTCCATTTGTAGTTGGGTGTTGGTAGAGGCAATAACACGAGGGAGGAATTGATAGCTCTCTGGGGATTGTTGTTCCTTGCCCATTCTTTGGGACTGGATGGACTACATATTTTCGGTAATTCACAGGTCCTCATATCCTAGGCAAAAAGAGATTGTGGGCTTACTTCTTTGTTGCTGCATGGGTGGATGTGTCGTACTAAGTCCATTATTGTTGGTTTTGAAGTTGTTTCTTTTAGCCACATTTATCATGAATTCAACGTGGAAGCTGATAAGTTATCCAAGCTATCTTTGGGTGATATGGGGGACTCAATACATATACAACAGTTTATTGAGGATGCCCCGGTTCATTCCTACCAGTTGTCTATTGTTTAAGGATATGGTTTATAGTTTTTTGCTAGTGGTAGTGCAGCATGAACTTGATGCTTAGCAGACGTCGGATTTGATATGTCATGCTTTTGGGTGTAAGTGTCAGTTTACTGTTTGAATGGCATTTGTATGTTCAGAGATTTTGTATTTATGTAGCTCTAATGCAACTTTTTATTTAATAGAAGTTGTCTTTTTTCGTATGAAAATAAAAAACCACAATACTTGTGAAAATAAAATTATGCAGTGACTCAAAATGTGAAACCCAAACATTATGTAGAAACATTTTCCTTTTTAAGTCAATGTCTTAGACTAAAAAGCTTACTAAAAGTAAATATAATGTAATATAAAACATATAATGCATATCCATTGGCGGAAATTTGACCTCAAAACAGTAAGACGGTAGTAATAATGAATGTCATGTTATTTCATTTCAAACATTAAAACCAAAATGCAATCATTAAAGTGAAAAAATGCAATAATAAATAAAGTAATTATTAGCGTGTGGAATGAAATTTTGACAAGCAACTTTGCTAACATTTGTAAAGGTATTGACAAAATTTTGCTAGATACAGCTTGTAGAATCATCGAATTTTGATTGAACTCCACTTGACCCAAAAAAATATATGTAATTGGATCGTCTTTGAGTAAAGGTATTGACAAAATTTTGCTAGATACAACTTGTAGAATCATTGAATTTTGATTGAACTCCACTTCACCCAAAAAAAAATGTAATTGGATCGTCTTTGAGTAGAGATTGGTGGATTCATGTAATTCGTGCTTTCTTTTTAAGTGTCATTCTTTTTATCCTTTCGCATTAAATGAATCCATCCCACGAGGTCTCTTGCTATCAATTCTCACTCTCTTCTTCGAACATAATGAAAGTCAAAACCAAAATTCAACAGTCAACCTTTATTGCCAGTTCAAGATCCTACTACTAACCATTTGGAGGATTACATTGTATCATTGAGTTTTATATATAGGGTGGCATTTGAGATTCTATATAGATAACAGTATTTTTGAGCTTTTTGCACCGAGAGCGAGGTGCTCCACAACCCATTATGGGAGAGCTGTTGTCACGTAAGGTAACATAACGTAATGTAACGTAATGCAAAAAATAATTAAAAATAATCATGTCGGTTCATAAAATAAAATAAAATTATGAAAAGTAATTAAAAAATCCATGTCCACTCATAAAATAAAAAATTATGAAAAGTAATTAAAAAAATGATTTCCATCTATAAAATAAAAAAATTAAAACTTAAGCCCCGATCTATCAACCAAGAGAGAGATCAAATTTCTTGAGTTTAATTTTTTTTTTTTAAATTACACCTCAAGAAATTGGATTCCTCTTGGTGCTTGATAGATCCAGGATTAAGATGAATCTATATTGGTCTTAGAATAGTGATCATTATTCAAATAAAAATATCTTGCATTATGGTTCTATATGAAATGAAGATGAGCCTTCTCTACAAAATATATAGAAGATGATGCAAAAGATAAATGGTTGTTCCTTCGACTAACTTAAATTCTCATTTTAGCTCATTTCCTCGTCATCCATTCTTTTGCTTGGTTGTCTCGTCTCTCTGTGATAATATTTTTTTTACGTTGCCACCTTGCTTATGAATGGTCCAACCTCTTTATTTTTATACCTAAATCCCTTCTCTCCTTCTCACAACTATGAATTAAAATCTATGTTATCTTTATTTGGTAATGTATATGTTACTATATCAGACATGTTCCTTTGCCTCTCTACATGGGGAGCGACTTTACTTTTCTAGGGTCTTCTGTGTTATCCAATCGTTATGTTTCACATTCAAATTGATAATTCATTCTAAATTGAATTATGAATTACTCCTTTCTGAGATATGTGCACGTTGAAATATTATTATTTTTTGTCGAATTGTAGTTGAAAGTTCAACCCAACTTATGGATTCTCTGACAATTTTCCACAATTTTGTTGACTTTCATATTTTATGAAAGCATTTTTTGAAATGTCGTAAAACCATGTAAAACTAGTAAAAATATGTCGTCAGGGTGGTGAAATAGTTGGAGTGTGAGGAAAAAATCAGGGGTTCAATTCGCTTTGGATCCTCAGAAGCCCAAGTTAGCCTTATTTTGCTTGTATTGAGAAAAGTAAAGGGCAAGATAGGGGAATGGGAGAAAAAAGGTATATAGAAAAAGGAGCAACCAAAATAAGAACCTCAACTTCGTTTCCATCTGTGTCATTTTCTCGTTGTGTTCCATAAAGAGACTTCTAAATGGGGGCATGGGATACATATATCACGTAACAAGACTTTGATCACATATAGAAGGAAGGCATATCAACCCTCTAATGTAGGTTTAAAAGAGATTTGATTCATTGTTGTTTTTATAATAACACTTTAAATATATTAGCTTGGCCGTTAGGTTTCTGTATATCCACTGCCTTCATCTGCAGGTGTTGAGGGAGTGTTAGTTTTTCAGAATTTACTTCAATCTGATCTAGGATCTTAACTGAGAGAACAACATGTACAACATATCTACATCATATCAATCATGGACACAATAATGCAAGAACACAAGAGACACAGAGTTTACTTGGGGAAAACCATAAAGGTGAAAAACCCCAATAACTTCCTCGGAGATAGATAGAGCAATGATACAACCCAAGCATAAGAGATAGACATCTCCTAGCAGCAGATTCTCCTCCTCCACAAGTGCGCCACTCTCCATAGAGTGTGTGAGAGAATAGAATGATCAAATAGAGTGCCTCCCGCACTCTATTTATACTTGACTTGACTTGCCTAATAACCTTTACTAGGTCGGCCTTAACTTAACCACATAACATAATGCTGACTGGGCCGACCCCCAATAGGTTGGTCTAATAACCCTTTGACCCACATGACTTATACAGGGCCGACCCCAACAAGGTGGTCTAATAACCCATCAAGTATAAGTTACCACACCTACAATATAAATGACAACAGTTCCGTATAGAGGAATAATAACATCTCTATAGGAATACAATATACATATATGTGAAATACATTCTGAAGTTACATAGACATCAACACTCCCTCTTAACTAGGAAGGTATTTCTCGACACAGGTCTTCTAGCACAAGTCTTCTTCTCTGGATCATCATCAGCGAATCATCGTCATCATCACTGCTGCTTCTATCTCAATCAATCTCTGAATCTACTCGTCATAGGAAGTTCTACAGAGCCAGTCCTTTTTCATATTGGATGTAGGCCCACCACCTGCAGGTCTTCATCATCACTGGCCATACTATGGAATTCTCAGGACTTATTACGTGCGTCACAAAACCTCGAAAGAGCATCCCAGGCTGTTACGAGCACACAGCTCTACCTGTCGGATCTCCCAGGGCTAGTATTATATGTGACTGTCACAAAACCTTAAAAGAGTCTCTTGACTAGAAAGAACCCTAAAGAGCATCTGAGGCCTTTTTCATCCTATCCAGATCTCCAGGACTTATTACATGTGACCCCCACCACAAAGCCTTAAAAGAGTGTCTTGCCAAGCAAGAACCCTAAAGAGCATCTGAGGACTTTTTCATCCTGTCTAGATCTCCAGGACTTATTACATGTGGTCATGGCAAAACCTCGAAAGAGCATCCCAGGACTGATTACGAGCACACAGCTCAACCTATCGGATCTCCTAGGGCTAGGATTACATGCCATAGGACAAAACCTCGAAAGAGCATTTGCAGATCTCCCAGGGAGCTATTATATGCCAGCGGCAAAACCTTGCAAGAGAATCTGCAAACCTCCCAGGGATAGGATTATATGTCCTCCAAAGCAAAACCTCAAAAGAGCGTTTGCCAGATATCCCAGGGCTAGTATTACATGCCATAGGCAAAACCTCAAAAGACTATCTGTAAACCTCCCAGGGCTAGGATTATATGCTTTATCTGCACAACCTGTTCCACGGCCACAAAGTATCAACCTGATACTCACCATACATCATCCTGATGTACACATGATCATCCTGATCATCATCCCGATGCATGTCATCTGGAGAAACATCGTGAAGCTCGTCATCCATGATCATCCTGATCATACAATGCATACACCTAATGCATACATAGTATCTTCCTGATACATATCAACATACATGATCTACCTGATCATACAATGTATCCACCTGATACATATACAAATACATGATCCACCTTATCATACCTGATACATATCAACATACATGATCTACCTGATCACACAATGTATCCACCTGATACATCTACATATACATACACATGATCCAACTGATCATATCCAACATCCAACATGATGCGTACATACATATACATATAAATGATCCAACTGATCATATCCAGCATCCAACATGATGCGTTCATACATATACATATAAATGATCCAACCGATCATATCAAGCATCCAACATGATGCATATATACTCATACAGAGTAGTAACTAGAGCATCGTCCTGATGCTCATCATCCAGCGGTTATATCCACAGCCATGGAAGGATCCTCCTCTCACCATGCTCGGAATGGCTTCAGCAAATGTCTCCATCACTTCTTCCTCGAAGTGTCATTGATCTGAAGGACACCAAGCCTCTCTCTGAAGTACTCGAACTTCACTCTGGCTAGTGGCTTCGTCAACACATTTGCAATCTTCATATGTCGCAACATACAGGAGATTCACTGCTCCTCTCTGCACCATATCCCTAATATAGTGATATTTGATCTCTATATGTTTCAACCTGTCGTGGAACACTGGGTTCTCAGACAACTTCACACAACTCTGGTTGTCACAAAAGATACCAGTAGCCTCCAGCGAGAGATCAAATAACTCAGACAGTAGCTTCCGGAGTCATACTGCCTCATAACTAGCTGAACAAGCTGCAACATACTCTGCTTCAGCTGTACTTAGTGCTACGCAGGACTGCTTCCTGCTAAACCAAAAGATCACACCTGATCCCATACTAAAGCAGCACCCAGAAGTGCTCTTCCTATCTACAGCACTACTTGCCCAATCTGAATCAACATAACCCTCCAGGTTAAACTTTTGATTCGCCTCATACTTGAGCCCATAGTCAACTGTACCCTTCGCCTCTTAACAGAGAAATGCTCTACTTTGTATAAATATGAACTTTATATATGAAAAGTCTGTGCTGCAACACATAGTACATATACCAGCTACAACTAGTCTATCAGAGGTTCAACCTCAATCAATAACTTATCCTCAGCTTCAACTGAGATGGTTTAAACAAACTACAACCTGAATATGGACACAGGATTGTCTCCTTGCACCACCCTTCCTCCCAAAAATCTCAGAGTTACTTCCCTTCGAATTCAGAGTTCCCTTCACCGAGTTTTTCAGAGCTCCCTCACTCCACCTAATATTTTCAGAGCTGCTCTTCCTCCACGAGTCTTCCCCAACTGTAGCACCCGAAATCTCCTTCTTTATGCCTCCACGAGTTCAGACCTGTCTTCACATTCCACCAAGATTCATTCCCAATCCACTCACAGCTTAGACATAAAGAATAACCCCAAAAATATACTTTGTTGTTGCTGTTGTCCTCCTCACCGAATTGTCCTCCAACCTCCTTATGTTTTCCCACAAAATTTCAAACTTAAAACAACACATTGTTCTTTTATTTATACTTGAATTCGTCATGCAATTTGGAGGCCGACTTGTTATGATCAAGCCAACAATATTTTTGGGAGGCTGACATTGTCAAGGCATATTTTATTTCCACGATTTCATCATTCAGTTTGGAGGCCGACTTGCCCAGCATTAAATCAAATTAATTTGGTTTCCATAAAACCTCAACAAGCACAAAGTCTTGTAGCCACCTCATCAGCACTTCATGCCCACAATACCTTCCTTTAGATGCCCGTATGAGATCTTACTTGTCATCTTTGTATGCCCGCGGCCACTTCTCGCAGCTCTATTTTTGGATGCCCACAACTGTCTCTTTTAACATGCCCGCAATCTTCACTTAGGATGCTTGCAGCTAGGATTAGGGGTGTCCGCATTAGGATCAACACCTTCATTTCATCAATAAAACCTTCCAATACATGCCCGCAGGCCTCTTCTTCACATGCCCGCAAATGCTTGATGAAGCTTGTCCAATATGCCTCATGAAGCATGCCCGCAAGCTCACGCTTGCTTGGCATGTCTTCTCTTTCTTGTCATTCTGGAAATGCCCACAACAAGCTTTCTTTGTCTTGTTTTCCATTACTCGATCCTTGTCCATCAAATGTCCTTGTCAATGCCATCAATACTTCATGCCAAGTCATGCTTCTTTGTCCATGTCACTTACCTTCAAGCTTGTTAAACTTGTCCTCTTATGCCATCCATATCATCTTTATCTAGGGTATTCGTACCAATTACAAATGACCACAGTATGGGTCATTTGGCTTATTTGGTGTGCCACTGCCCATCACCTTGTCCACTTTGTCATTAATGTTGTCATCAATGACAACTATATTCATCAATCTCCCCCTTTGTCATTGATGGCAACCACCCAACTTCTTCTTCTCCCCCTTTGACATTAATGACAAAGGGTTGAACAACCATGAAAGGCTTCACAATGCTCCAAAAAAAAATTGCTTTGAACACATCATGAAATTGTATGCTGAGTTTGATCATTATTTTGTAAATACTCTCCCTTTCTGGCTGCCATCTTCATCAAAGGTTTACTGCTGAATTGGATGCTTTTCATATGCCATCTTCAAAGTTTGAGAAGTATACGCATGCCATAGCAATTTTCCTTGAAAGCTATTACATTTTTTAGATTTCATATGAGTGCTCCCCCTATCAACGTGACACTCAAACTGAATAGGATTTTCTTCAATGTAATTGTTTCAAGTTTTCCAAACTCCCCCTGAGCTTATGCTGCGCTTGACCAAAACTTATACACCGGCTGTAAAGAGATTGTTGAAATGCATCATTACTTCTTCTTCATACCCAGATTTAAAAGGAGAACTAGAACCACAACTTCCAACTACTGCTATAGTTGTCTCACTGCATCAAAAACTCTTTGGGTGCTTATACACAAGTTTCAGTGTTGTAGATGTCTAAGGTAATCTCCTTTTTGGATCCTGATCGAATACTTGTGAACAACCTAATACCATCTGATGTTCATCCGTATACTTCCCCTATCCGACATACTACTGATACCAATAGATGATTTACCAATAATCACAGAATTTGTTTCAGTTGGTCCTCTTGCTGCTACAATATGTTGTGGCTGGCCATACTAGTTGAGTTTCAAGTAACCTTGCATACTCCTTGTTATATTACCAATTCATACCAATTAATGAAGAAAACATTTCCAATATAACTCATACAACAGTTATTTCTTGAAGTCATTCTTGTTGTATAAACATCAGTTTTTCATGTGAGTTTCAATTTTATGAGTGAATTGATCCATGTTCTTGTCTAATTCTTCTCACTAATAACAGTGTGAAATTGTGAGGTTTGTTCTAGTTCAGTAATCTATCCCTATAGAATTTCACAGAGTGCACTCTATATCCCTAAGATATGTTTCGCGTGCCCCTAAACATAAGATAACAAAGCCAACATCTAATGATTATGATGACTCTTTAGAAGAGAAGATATATTTATTACCTAGGAAGAGTTGTCGAATCCATAAATTCATGATTTTTTAAAAATACTTAACTATTGTCTTATAATCGGCCTTAATGTATATTTAATTAAATGTATGAAATATTAATTTATATTATACTAACTTTAACAAACCATAACTTCCTTGCTATTTGACCAAAGGTGACATATTATTTATTGTCATAATCATCTCAAAATGAAGTTTAGAATAATAACATCAATAAGATGAATTTGTGCTCCTAATAAGAAAGATAATTGAAAAATATAACTCTTCTATAAAGTATAGATTTTGCCTAGGAGCACAATAAAATAAATTATAGAGAGGCGTCTTGGGTCGACACCAATGGTAAACATGGCTCCAAATATACTATATTACCAACAATACCTGGTTTACCATAATTGACATATTTATTGGTTGTGTTATGTGCGATTCATTAACATGTTAATAGATTTTATCATAATACATGACCTCCAAATATGTAAGGGGGGAGAAAAAAGTTAGTAATGAATGATAATGTACCAAAAGTACGATGGTGATGGCTTCATAAATTTGCAATGTGACGTGAAGAGAATTTAGATATAAAGGAGACTAATAACACTAAAAGGGTATTGGACATCACAAAAGGCAAGTTCTATGCAATCAAAACACAATTCAAATCCACTTCACAAAAGACAATTCAAAGCCACGAAGAATCCTTATTTCACATCAAGGGAGATATGTTGAATCAATGTCAGCTTGACATTAAGGAAGATTATTGGAATATAATGGCAATTTGATCCTACAATTTGGGACTAATGCCCCTTACTTTTGGCTTGTTGTATATGAATTGTAGCTTTTTCCACATGTCATGGATTAATTTGTGGTGTCATAAATCAAGGACATGTTCACCTATACATAAAGATCAAGTTATGTACAAGAGGTGCGGGCCCACCATACTGAAGACAAGACCCATAGAGCGGGGTTATCCCTGTGAACACGGTAATACTCGAGAACGAAATCACCATAGTCTTGAACATTGTCTGCACAGAAAATTAAATAGAAATCACCTCCTCTATCTATTAAACACATTGAATATACATTATAGTTGAGAATGTAGACTTCTCAGTTTATTTTGGACGTAAACTGGGAACGTTTAGTTTACATCCAAAACACCATCCATAACATTATATCTATTAAACCCAAAAGATAGTTTCAAGCTCCAAGAAAACAAATGAACACCATTTCTCTTCTAAGCTCCTGCTTGTATCCGAGCTCCTTGAGGCGCCACTCAGCAGGGTCGACCCCATCGCCTGTGGATTCGCCAACTTGGACCAAGCTAGCCTCGGCATTACCAACATCAGACATGACGATAAATTGATCTCGGTGAGATTTAGCAACAAGGCACTGTAAATTTAACCCATCACTTGAAGAGTTAAGCGAAGGCGAGGGGTGAGACAGCTTGACGTGCAGAAGAGAACACTGCTACGGGAAATTCAAAAATCTTTGTAACACCTGGTTTTCTTTTCTAACACCTTATAGATTATAACAAGTGGTTTGCTCTTCTAAAGCCTACATTGCGAGTGGTTTCCTCTTTCAACACTTGGATTGAATGTGCATTGACATGTGAAATCAGAATTATATCAATTAATGTTTATCCTATAAGGCGGGGGCCCCAACGTCTGTTCCAGATATACATATACAGTTTGTTTATTTTGATAAATCAGTACTGATATGTTGTAATTACTAGTGATAAACTCTAGCATTTTTCTTAACCTTAAATAGATTTTTGTTCTTTTCTATTCGTTTTGATTAGCCCTAATATAATTTATGTATCGAGGGTGAGGTGTTAGCAATTGTCCCCAACTTAAAAAGACAAGTTTGTAACCCTAGCTGTAATTTTCATTTGCTTTAAATTCAAAACTAAATATAACTAAAATCTGCAGTGCGAAATGTTATTGAAGTCCTCGTTCAGTTTTATTTGAGTTAATACGAATCTACTCGCAAATTTTATTTTCCCAAAAATTAAATACAACCTCCAATCCTATAACTATGTATGATTGGATTTTAGTCTCGCTCTACCCTAACTAAATCCTTTTAATCGCATTCACGTCTTACTTGTCCAAGGACACAAGTTTTAAGGTTTAATGGTTCAATTTTAATAGTTGCTTCACTTTCTCCCTCCTTGAATCTTTATTTACCACAACTCTCATAAGATCACCAAATTACATCATTAATAATCAATTATTAATGATGCAGTGGTTTCCTTTATATTTAATGTGTCTAAATTATTACTATAGCTTAGTCATAATAGAAATAAAATCTACATATAACGTGAATAAAAAAAACATTAAGCAAAATCTTTTTGCTTATCCTATCATTTAAACACAATAAGTAATTAAATAACAATGTATACAATTTGTAACAAACATACCCTAAATATCATATTCTCTTTTGAGTATTCCCAAACCCACTCTGTTTAATATTTTTATTTGATAACAATAATAAAATCTAAAAAACTGTAATTCAATATCAGTCTTTAACTCTAAAAAGGGATTCCATTTCTGTACGACAACAGGAAATTAGTACTTAAATTATAAGCTTTTATTAAATAACTAAGATGAAGTTTCTTGTTCATTTTTAATTAACATAATAACTTATCTGTTTTTCTCGTACAGTACAAAACCTTTTTTTCTGGGTTTTCTCGTCACTGCCTTTTGTTTGTTAAATGCTACATCCGCATTTCCTTAATTGACTGGAGCTAAAGACATAATAGATAAAGATTATTTAACTCCTTGAAGTTGCTCCATGTCGATCATTTTTTTAGGAGGCGTCCTATTTATCGGAACATTCATCTCTCAAAATAGCAAAGAGTTTCATTTATTTTCCAGCCTGCTCTGGGTGTTCTTGATAATATTACTTTGCATTTCTTATTCTGATACTGACAGCGTAATTCTTGATAATATTACCTTGCATTCAATTCCACTATAGTTTAATGTCCAGCATTTCGAGGTAATTCTTGATAACATCACCTTGCATTTAATCCCAATGCAATTTAACGAATCTCAATACAATTTAATGTCAGGCATTTCATCCACGAATCAACAATCTTTCACGGGTTTGCCAAGTGGTCATCCGGCTACTGCCATCCCTGCAAACAACAAGCAATGTAAAGACAAATGTTCTTAATGCTCTCAACACCAAGCCATTTTGCCATTTTATCCACCTTGACAAATTAATAACACATCACTCGCAGGTTCAATTAAAAGGGTTCAATTAACATAAGCAAAGAATCTTAAATCATGTTTCGAGCTGCATATTTATGATGTGGATCGCCCAAGTAACCCAATTTCCAGGTTTTTGCTATATTGACAAAATCAACAAGCATGTACCTTAATTTAAACAATCTTCGAATCATATGCAAAAACCCTGAAGGACTCTTTCCACCAATCTCGGGTAGATTTTACGAAGTCTTTTCGGATATATATATATCAATCTAGAAAAGATAATAAACAACATAGCACCAACAATCCCAAACAGAGGCTCTTACTTTGGTTGTGATGTTACAGCTATAGTGTTTGAATTTAATACACAAACATCGGTTATCACGCAAACAATATCTGGACTCCGCAAGTTTATTGCAAGGCAGTGTGCACAAAATATCCCAAACAGAGGCTCTTACTTTGGTTATTGATGTTACAGCTATAGTATTTGAATTTAATAGACAAACATCGGTTATCACGCAAACATTATCGGGGCTGTGCAAGTTTATTGCAGGGCAATGTGCACAAAATATTTTTTTAAATGCTAATATCATATGGATTTCTTGGATTGAGTAATGCACAGAATCTGTCACTCAATAATAGCGTTTAGCAGGTGACATCATCCAGCCGTCCCCTCTTGGGAAGGGAAAAACGAGGATGACATCACAACTTGCATCCAATAAAAATTCAGAAAAATCAGCTTTTAAAAATTTTGTTTAATACAATATATCATTAACTATAGAGCAACTATAGACCCCAAGACAATTTATAATCTCTAGGACCAAAATAATAGGTACTTGCCAATATATATATGATCCCCTTCGGGGACATAAAAATATATAATGGAGAAATAGTACCACCACATGCATTAATCATCAATATTGGACTAGTAATAGAGATTCACTTCATTTAAATAATGAAATGAAAAGAGGGGCATCCCACAAGAATATATATATATATATATATATATATATCCCTTTTTTATCCATATTTTTCAATAATATTAACCTTATTATAACTATCATATTTATTTTCATTTAACATATTAACTTTATTTTAACTATCATATTTATTTTCATTTAACATTTAATCATATTTTAATCTCTCTTTTTACCCAATTTTAGTTTACATATTTTATTTTATTTTCATATTTTTGTCCATTTTTTACCTAATTATATTTTTTTTACTATTTTTTCAATCATATATTGTATATTAAAAACAAAATATATATTTTAAAATTTACAAAAAAAATAAAAATATAAAATTCCTTTTTTTTCAAACAAAAAAAAGATAAAAAAACATGGTTTTTGATATTCAAAATGAATCAAAGAGAACATATGAACAATACACAAATCAATTATCATCATAGCAGATGGCATCATCAGCTGAATATCTGCCAATAGTGACGAGAATGTCACACTCTATACCATCCAAAAACATAAAGTGCCAAAAACTATCTATCACACCAAGTTACAGTATCTCTGAAACATAGCTTAGGAAGCTCCACAACATTTGAAACATACAATCCATTCCAAAAAAAACTATGACAAAGCTATGAAAGGAAGTAGACAAATCCTTTGCAGGATAGAATATCTTCTACAAATTCCTCAAATTATAGCATGCCTTCATGACCTTCAATAGACTTTTTCGAAATCCCATCTACAATTGTATTTGATTCTCTAAAAATATAACAAATGCTAATATCTGCAAAGGATGAAAGGAGATTCTCAATTCTTCCACACCACTGCTCTAGGGAAAGCACCTGTAAATTAGACAAACCATTTTCCCAGTCCACAATAATCTTTGAATCACCATGAATCCTGAGAGAAGCTATACCATTTAAAGATGCAAATTTAATAAGGCCCCAAAGAGCAAGTAATTATGTTGTTGTATCAGTCACCACTCCACAATTCATCTAAAGCTTGAAATAGTGATCCTCATTTATCATTAAGAGCATACCTGCACCACACAAACCATTCTGATTTGCTCCATCAAAGTACCTCGATGCATATGTAGTAAGAGGAGGATCTGTAGCATGCCTTAGCCTTTTAGTTTTCATCATAGAGTAATACTCTTAATAGTAACCCAGAATTATTATGTAGCTTGCATAAACATTTCTCGATTTCCATAGCTCCCAACATATAAAGAATGGTAACAGCTTATGAGAATGATTAATTTTGACCCACTAGTCAAAAACTTTCTCAACAGAGGAAGTACCCCAAACCTGTAATAGCTATAAGTCTTTATAAAAAAATTGCTATATGTTAATATAGAAAGTACAGTGTACAAATAAATGATTGATCGATTCGCCATCATTGTGACGAGAATACACATATTAGGTTCATTCCACTCTCTTCTGACAAGATTGTCCCAAGTCAGTATGCAATTTTCCATAACTAGCCAAAAGAAACATTTTAGTTTTGATGGCATTGTCCACTTCCAAAGTTTACTGAGCCACCATTTTGACATACCAGAAAACTGAGCTTGAGAAATAACATGATAAGCATTCTTAACAGTAACCTATCTAATTCCAAGGAAAAAACAGTAACCTATCTAGTAGAATTATTATAAGGCGAAACTAATGTGTCTTCTTCATCCTTCATTTTAATCCTTGCTCTATTAAGTGCCAAAGTATATTTTGTCCATTAGGGGTGGCAAGGGTGAGAGGGGTCCTCTTGGATCCTCACAGGAAAATATTGAACTCCTATGCCTAGGGGCTAGGCAGGAAAACTAATAACCAAGCAGAATGGATGGCCCTTCTAAAAGGAATTGAGATGGAAATCAACATCAACCTCAATGAATTCTTAGTCCTCGAAGACTCTATAATAGTGATTCAAAAAATGAGGAAATCCTTTAAAGATGACCCTTCAGGTTGTAATAGAATCCAAAAATGCATTGTAAACCTCCTATGCTGCAAGAAGGTAGAATTCATGCATATAAGAAGGGAAAACAATGAGAATGTTGATCAAATGGCCAACATCAGAGCTTGTCTAAATCAAGGAATGATAGTTTTGGATGACCATCTCCTGGAAGGATGTTGGATCCCATGAACCTCTACATCTTAAAATTTTGTGGAAGCTCTAAAGCTTCAAGCACGACAGATGGGACTAGGGGGAGGCAGATTCCCCATGCAGACCCTCGTCCAAACTAATGTAGCATAAAGGAGGAGGCAAGCTAGATGTATGAGACAGTTGTAAGAGTAGTTAACAAGGATACCATGTGGCATGGAAATAATATGGACATGGAAAATGATGGTGAGCTCATTGAATATGGCTCACAGGCCGGAGGAGCTAGTCCCTTCACCATTAAACTTCACCCCCTTCACACAAGCGAGGCATGGATTAATGCTAGCCTTTGTCAGATGGATTTCCTAAACGATAGCAACATAGAAGGTAGTTCGTTCATGGAGGATTTATGCTATGAACTGACCCAGATTTTGTGCGTCTCCTCGTCACGATAGGAAGCGAGTCGCTTCTTGTCCTTGAGTGTTGTGGGAGAGACGATGCAGGAGTGCATCTCGATTGACAGTATCGTTCCAATGGCTTCCTGGAGGGAAATATTCACCAATTTCAGAGGGAACCCCGAGGATTTTTTAAAAATAATTAGGGTGGTCAAGAATGAATAGGAGCCCTCCTACAGAGGATAAAGGAACTCATGGATGAACTAAATTATAACAGCTGCAGAATGGCTCGTATGGATTCGAGGATAGATGACCTGGATAGCAATATGAGAGAGCACATGGAAACTACAAAGGAGCTTAGGAAATATGTGCAGCACATTCTGCAGCTGTTGCAAGAGGAAATGGCCAAAACTCGCTCTCAGATGGGGCGCATCCCTTTGACGCCAACTCAATCAACCAGGCCTTCTTTGGACCGTTTGGACATGCTTGAAGTTCAAAGCCTTTGGTTTCTTTTTGCTATCATGGTTTCTAAATGCTTTTTTGTACTCTTCTATGTAAACAGTAAATAAGAGTCTATAGCACTCAAAGAATGGTTTTCAGTAGGAGCTCAGCAGGAACACTCCTAGAATTTTGCAAACAACTGGTAGTTTTGTAGGAGAACTTTTGGAAAACTTATATAGTTCATTACTCCTCTTTTTGAATGCTTATACCTGTAAAGGATTGTTGTTCTCAACATTTTAATACAAAAATTTTCCAATCTTTGCTATATATATATATATATATATCATCCCAAAGGCCTCTCATTCCCATATCTTCTGCAACATAACCAATAAGAGTCAGAATTTATCAACCAACCAAGCCTTTTAATATGATTTAGAGTAACAAATCCAAACTCAACAAGATACTCTAATAGATAATTCAACAGAACATAATTTTCCTCTCCTCCAATATAAGGATCCACCTCAATGAGGACCTGTGCACCATTGCCAATATTTCGGGAAATTCCACTGCTGATCTAAGATAAATACCTAACAAAACCATCCCAATAATTGGATACACCATTAATGGATTTCTCAGAATTTATGATCCAATTGGAAGCAGATCTCACTTTTAAATATTTAGCTCTGAGCACATCACACCATAGCCCTGTTCCAAATAGCCCTCTCCACATACTCTTCATTCTCAAAGCAAGGCTAAACCAATAAATATTCTTGATGAATAAATATTCTTGATGTCCCAGCCTCCCATGGATTTTGGTTTTGCTATTCTATCTTAGATAATATTTAATCAAGAACACACATTCTTTTTACAATAATTACATAGAAAATATATCATTATTTTATGGTGAAATCTTCTCTGCATGACAGCTAATCTTTCATCACTACATTATTATTTCATAAACACAATTTAACGATAATAGTAAACTTAGAAATTATTCACACTTAATTTTTTTCTCACAGGCACTCAGAATAAGTTTGTTGAATAATAATAAATAAGAGATCAATCAGAGAAGATAACAAGGCATGCTAATGAATGTATAAAATGTAACTTGATTAAGTATAAAATTGCTTTTTATAGTAAAATAAATACCACTGCTTTCAATGACTTCTCAAATATTCATTATATGATGTAAAAATATAGGAGCTTATTAAGTGGTGAAACTTGGGACTGGATTGGTTAAAAAATCCTTCCAGTATAAGCTATGAAGATACTCTCCTAGAATAATAGAGTGATGGGAAATAAGCATAAGCATAAATGTTTGAGAAATTTAATTACAATACTAGAAAAACCTAGCATCATCCTCGAGGAGGTGGGAATCAGAGAATATTCCTCAAAGAGGTGGGCATTAGAGAATATTCCTCGAGTAATGTAGGATTAAATGGTTAAGATTTCTTTTAGTTGTTTAGTGTATGTGTGTCAAATAAATGGATATATGGGCAATTTTGTTGGGAATCCTATAAAACATTTGGTTTGAATTCCCCTTATTATTCCCTGCCAAGGCAAGGATGTACTTTTCGATAGAAAGTCAAACTGCATTGACTTACTTTAGTTCGTTATTTTAAACAATTTTTTTTACAATGTTTTATAATGTTCTGTATAATTTTAATATTAAACATATTTTTTTGAAAAATCAAAATAAATTTAACATTTTTGAAATACAATATTTTTATTTTTGATTGGTCTAGTACCACTTTGACGGGACATAAATCCCTGTAGGAGTGGCTTTTTTTTAGAATTTAAAAATAAATAAAAATAATTTATAAAACAAAAAATCATAAAAACACCACATATCCTTTCTTGTCTTGAAAGCACCACTTGTCTTGTCGTGCTATCATCCACCTATCATGTCTTGTCCAATGTTCCAATCCTATAGTCTATGTATCTTTACATGTAGAAGGTTCACTGATGGATTCCCCATTTCGATTCCCCTTGTCCAAAGGCAAAGGTGTGAGGCTCGATCCTAAGGGCACAAAGGTGATCCTCTCATAGCTAATGTGTTCCTAGATTCATTACTCGAACAACTTTCTATTATGCATCCAAAGATTGCTATTTTTTGTAAATTACCCATTGCTACTACTTGCCTAATAGTCTACTCCTTTGACAGCCTGACCGTTTCCCATGATAAGTGAGTTTGTATAATTTATGTCGATAAGTGTAGTGTCCCTTTTTAATAAATTAGAAAAATTGCAATTTTTGGTCAATTCGAACCTTGGACTAGTGGTGACTCAAATGCTTCCAAATGGATCATAAGGCTTTCGAATTGGGTCTGAAGGTGTTTGAAGGGTATTAGGACATAAAAATGAATTTGATGGGTGCTTGGACACTCCCAAAAGACTTCTGCAACATTCATTTAAATTCAGGAGAAATTGTGGAATTTTACTAGTAATTTCGAGGTTCAAACCCCCAAGGGTAGAGGTCACTAATGGATTTCCAAATGCAATACGACCCTCCCAACTTTCAGTACATAGACATGGATTAGTTATATGAATTCAATGGACACCCAAATGCATCATTAATCAGTTCCTAAAGGCTGTTGCAACTCCCATAATTCAAAGATTTGTAGACATGTCTTCACAGAGGGGGAAATGATAGCAAAACGTTATAACTTGCTATAAAATTTGAGAGAAATGTTCCAAGGACTTGTATAATGTATATGAAACTTATTCAGTACATCAATGGCTCTCCATACAGCAATAAAATCACAGATATTGACTGAAAAAATTCAATACCAAACAACTTCAAGCTCTTACAATAAGATATAGGGGAAAATGGCACCATTCATACATAGTTTGGAATTTTTACATAGTTTCACTTGGAGTTTCGATCTGAGGTTCATATGAGCGTCAAATACAGAGTGTATACATCATATTACAAATAAATGGGGCCCCTTGGACTTCCCCAAATAGATCAGCATCTCACCATGTGTGCCCTTCCTCCAAGAGCAAGAATATGAAGAGAAAAGTGTGTGAGATGTGGGAACAAGTTGAAGAAGAAATGGTCACGAGCAGCCCTATAGCCTCAACCTGTAACAAATGAATTCATTCAGCTCCAATGAAAGGTCTAAATGGTCTCTCCAATTTCCAATTAGGATGAGAATCTTGCACCCTCGAAATTGGTACTAAGGCAAGAAGAATAAACATTCAACTTGCATGGACAAGTTATGCTCTCCAATTTGCAAAATGAGAAATGATCAAAATCTCCTCTCCTTATTTGTTCTTGTCTTTTATTATCCTTCCAAGTCCTCCATGGCTCGAATTCCCTCCAACAGCTTCCTGCCAACTCGAGTTGGGGAGAGATTCCAATGAGTGCCACTTGTCCAACAATTCCTAGCCTCCCTCTTCCATCAATTTGAATGGGGAGGGATTTTGGCTGCCATAACTCCCTTGTGTGCTCTCTTGGAGGCTATTTTTATCCCTGACATGTCATATAGGTCAGATGTCAGCAATCAAGTCTGATCCTTGTCATAATTGTCATAGCATCTTCATCATTGTTGTCATAGAAGCTAGGGAATCTAGCCCAAGTGTCACAATACCTCTAAGATGTCTCTTCCTCTTCCATGGGAGTTACTGAGTCCACTCAAATTAGACCCTCATTGAATCATGCCAAGTATAATTCCCTTCCAACTCTCCCAAGAACGTTAGACTCCACCTTGGATTCAAATGGGTGAGAGTAGGATGCCATGTGGCATGGAGAATCTTGCTTTTTGTGGGTCCCACACCACCAATGTGCCCTCATGACCAAGTGCCACCTTATTTTCCTATTATAAATATTTATTTATCCCCTTTTAATATATTTTTGTCAAGCTAATGTCCATTTGGGATTTTATAGCTCCCTTATTCCAAATCTAAATGTTTCCACCCCAACCTAGGGAACTAGTAGATTGGTGGAATTTTCCCTTCTAGTGATTTATTTGGATGGGGACATTACAGTCCTCCCCACCCAATATTGCTTGCCCTCAAGCAATTCCAAATTGGGATTCTGCAAAATTTGTTCCTCTTCCCATGTGGCATCCTCACTTGGAAAATCTTTCCATTGTCCAAATATTCTCTTATGGTTCTGCTCTTCAATTTCCTTTCTCTTGTCTTCAAATTTTTTTTCTGAATAAGTATGAGTTGTCCTTCATCATCTAATGGAGGGAGTGTTTCTGAAATAGATATTTGCTGACCAGTAGCCTTCTTAAGGCATGAAACATGAAATACATTGTGGATTTTTTTACCTTCCGGAAGTTCTAACTCATAAGCTACCTCCCCAACTTTTCGAACTATCTTGTATGGACCATAATACAATGGTTTAAGATTTTCCGATCCTTTCCGTTTTAAGGAGGTTTGCTTATATGGCTACAGCCTCAAATAAACCAAATCATTCACTTGAAAAGTTCTTTACTCCCTATGTTGATCCACATACTGTTTTTATTTATTTTGGGCAACCTGCAAATTGTCTTTTAGAAGCTTCAAAATATTTTGACTTTCCTCAATCCAATCTTTAGATTTTGGGGCTCTACTATCATCAAAAATGTGCTCAACAAAGGTGAGTGCGTCATAACCATAAATTTATTTGAAAGGAGACATGCCAATGGACATATGGAAAGTAGTATTGTAGCAAAACTCACCCAAGTGTAGCCATTTAACCCATGCTTTCTACTACTCACCAACATAGTTCCTCAAGTACCCCTCCAACCATTGGTTCATCCTTTCTATTTGACCATCAGTTTGAGGATGATATCTTGTGCTAGGAGTCAATTGAGTTCCCACCAAATTGAAGAGTTCTTGCCAAAAAGCACTCGTAAATCTTTTATCCCTGTCACTCACAATGTTTTTGGGAAGTCCATGCAATCTGAAAATATCTCTAAAGAATAGATCAACCACTTGTGCAGCAGTAAAAGATGATGTAATAGAAAAGAAATGAGCAAATTTGGTGATTCTATCCACCACAACATAAATACAATCTTTACCCAAAGCCTTGGGAAAACCTGCGATGAAATCCATTGAGATGCTTTCCCATTTTTGTTCTGGAATGGGCAATGGTTGCAATAGACCAGCGGGATGGGTGTGTTAACCTTTGTTTTGATGACATATCTTGCATTCAATCACATACTTTAGAAAATCTTCCTTCAACCCTTTCCAAGAGAAACTTTGTCTTAATTTTCTATATGTTTTAAAGAAACCAAGATGGCCTGCTAAAGGAGAATCATGAGCTTCCTTCAAGATCTTGTGCTTTAGGTTCAAACCATGAACCAAGTATATTCGTTCCTTATAGTATATTAGGCCATTCAATATCTTGTATCTATCATCTCCTTTGACCCCATCTAACACATCACAAGCAAAACTATCTTTGGCATACTCTATTATTAGCATATCTTTCCAATCTTTTGAAATGTCCATAAGGGAAAATGAAGGTCTCCTAGACAATGCATATGCTATAATATTGTTCTTCCCTTTTACATATTCAATGTCAAAATCAAAAGCTTAGACCTTACTTGCCCATTTTTGTTGCCTTTCATTGAAATCCTTTTGTGTGAAGAAATGCTTTAAACTGTTATGATCAGTTTTGACTACAAACTTGTTCCCCACCAGATATTGTCTAAAATTGGCCAAGGCATGCATGATGGCTAACATTTCTTTGTCATATATGGAGTAGAGCTTCTCATGTGGTTGCAATTTTCTGCTTTCAAAAACTATGGGGTGTTGATTGCTTTAGGACCGCCCTTATTCCTTCTCATAATGCATCACATTCCAAAAATAATGGTTTAGAAAATATGGTAATGCAAGTACTGGACAACTACTCATTACCTCTTTCATTCTTTGGAAATCCTTTTCAACCTCTTCATCCCATTTGAAAGCATCCTTCTTGGTCAAATCAGTAAGGGGAGCAGTTAGTTTGGAAAACCCCTTCACAAACTTCCTATAGTAAGTGCATATCCCAATGAAGCCTCTCAATTCAATGATGTTCTTGGGTGATGGCCATTCAAGAATACCCTTTATTTTCTCCAAGTGAACCTTTACTCCATCTTTCCCAATGATGTGCCCAAGATACAAAACTTCTTTCAACCCAAATTCACACTTGGACAACTTAGAAAACAAAGATTGTTCATGCAATATTTTCAATACAACTTCTAAATGGTGAAAATGTTCCTCCCATATCTTACTGTAAATCAAAATATCATCAAAGAAAACCAAAATCTACTTACGTAGATGCATTCAAATATTTCGTTCATGCATGATTGGAAGGTGGCTGGAGCATTGGTCAAACCAAAAAGCATGACAAGAAATTCGAAATGACCATAGTGACATCTGAAAGCAGTTTTCTACACATCCTCCTCCTTCATTCGAATCTGATGGTAACTAGATCTAAGATCAATTTTGAAGAAGAACTTTGCTCCAAATAGCTCATCCATGAGCTCATCTATTATAGGGATGGGATATCTATTCTTTATTATCTTCTTGTTTAGATCCCTAAAATAAATGCACATCCACAAGGTTCCATCCTTTTTCTTCACCAAAACAACTGAAGAAGCATAGGTACTTGAGCTTGGTCTAATGAGTCCCAATCCCAAGATATCTTGAATATCCTTCTCAATCTCAGCTCTATACCTTTTTGGGTGTCTATATGGTGGTATTTGTATAGGTGAAGTACCCATTTCCAAAACAATGGTGTGGTCAACTCTCTGTCAGGTGGCCTTCCAGGAGGAAGGTCTCCAAAAACCCTTTCATATTTGTGTAGTAGTTGCCTTATCTCTCTTCGATGTTATGCAATCTTTATGTTTGGATTGGGGGAAGTGATGAAACATTCAGCATCCCATTCAATATCCCCATGCCTCAATATGGACCTCATATTGTGGGAATACACCACTTGATTCTGATAGGTGTGCATTCCTCTCACTACCTTTTGTTTTCCTTCTGAATCTTTGAATTTCATTTCAGGTATTTGGTAGTTCACTGTATGTTCCCCTATAGAGTACAACCATTGCACTCCCAAGACCACATTTGTATCAACAACATCCACCACATAAAAGCTATCATAAAATGTGTAATTTCCTGTGGTGAGTTGTAGCTTTGGAATCCATGTTTTGCATTCCATAGAATTGTTACCTGGAATGATGACTGTGAACCCATCAAATGATTCAGTAGGTAACTTTCTCCTCCCCACCAAGGTTGCATCAATGAAATTATGAGTTTCTCCTCCATCTACCAATACTGAAACTCTTTGCCCTTGTACCACTCCCTTGCATCGAATGGTGTGAAAACGAAGCACTCCTGAAAGCACTGCCACACTCCCTTTTTCAGGTGATGGATGATCTTCTTCTGCTGTGTAATATCCCTCTTCTTGGGATGAAATATTTTCTTCTTCCTCCATGTCCCCTT
Source organism: Larix kaempferi (assembly GCA_027924585.1). NCBI lineage: Eukaryota > Viridiplantae > Streptophyta > Pinopsida > Pinales > Pinaceae > Larix > Larix kaempferi. Next base: position 11,340,485 of record BSBM01000696.1, on the reverse strand, counting down.
CACCTTCATCATTAGAAAATACTTCAATGAATTGTGCTTTCCCCTTAGCACATTTATGCCCTGGTACCCATGGTTGGAAGCATGTGTAAGATAGTTTCTTTCTTCTGAGTTCTTCCTTGCTTGGTCCCTCTTTCTTGTCCTTTACAAATGCATCTTTTTGCCATGGCTTCTTGTCAAATATGAACTTGGAAGGAAAGTTGGGCTTGGGGGGATACTTTGTCTTGGGTAGCACATTTTGCATATCTCTTGCCAAGTTCATGGCATCTTTCAATGAAGTAGGTTTGTGGGATTTAACTAAACCCTTCAAAGGTTTGGCCAAACCTTCAGTAAAGAGCAATACCAATCGAACCATAGATATATCAGCCACCTTAACTAATAGTTTTTGAAATTCCAACATGTACTTATTAGGGGTTCCAATTTGCTTCAACTGTGTTAATTCCTTGAAAGGAATTTCGAGGTCTTGTTATCACATATATAGTAGTCGGGCTACCATACATTATTTTTCTCATTCCAGTACACTATTCAGCCAGTTCCCTTACATTTGAGATGCTGAGATGAGCATCTAGATTGGATCACTATCAGATTGTGGACAGCAGTTGTATTCCCCATGCCATGACTGAGTTTCAGGACACTCAGAGAGATGACCGATGTAGCCATTATACCATTGGTACAGAGCAGACAGTAGTGCCTAGAGTTACAGCAGCAGTTCCAGAGGACAGATGATGGTACAGGTTGATGTGCATTCAGGTATATGACTCAGCAGGTATATTACGGTGTTATGGTTAGATTGCTTTTATACTTATTCTTATAGCATGTCTTAGCACTAAGTGTCCTGATCTGGCGATCATATAGATATATGGACCTGGTTGATCTATTATATATATTATACTGTCCCTACTCAGACTTAGAAGTTCACTATTCATACTCATTGGTACATACCCTCCTTAGGGAGAATAGAGGTGATCATTACACCATACTCTGGCTTGCTAGTGTTGGCTTCATCATTTCATTGTCTTCATCCATCCATGGCCTACCTTTTAGATTATCACCCTGACTTACTACTTGACTAGTGGCATGGAGGACTTTTCCCCACTATAGCCTCTGTATTGGATGAGTTTCCCTGTTTATTGTGTCTCGGCTCTGAGTTGGTGACAAAACTTACCTATGGTGAGTTGGAGTTCCTTGTGAATTCCCCCTAGTCACTAAAGTTGTGTTGGCTAAACCTGAAACTTTTAGTGCTGCCATCAATACAAAATCTGGAAAATGAAATGCTATATCTTGTATGAAAAGCCCATTCATGCAATGTGTTTCTAAACACACATGAATGAAAGGCGTGCCAAATGAAAATGGCCATAAAAATAAAATGTTATATCTTGTGGAAAATAAGTACCTAGGTAAACAAGCTGTCCATGACACACCTAGAAGTGCTCAGGTAAACAAGTGCCTTAAAAACACACCTGCAGCAGAAAGCCTAAAAGAAAAAATGTAAATCTATGCAATGTGTTTATAAACACACATAAATCAAGGCTATGGAAACTTCAGGCCCAAAAAAGCAATGGAACTTAAATGCTATATCTAAACGATTGCTGGCCTTATTTGTATTATGGATTGTGCGCATCTGTGAAGATGAATAAACCTTCTTTAAACAACTCATCCATTTGTGAGACACCGCCATTCCCTGTGTTATTGCTCATTCAATATATACTATGGTGTATTCCCTTTCCCTTGCCAAAGTGTCACAAAGTCAAGACAGTTAAGTCATCCCTTAGCCTAGCCAGTTAATTCAGCCTTCACCCTTCACTAGCAAATTGATCACAACTATGAAGTGAGTATGGTCCTGAAAGTCTAGTCTGAATAATAATAATAATTAACGACACTATATATTTGGATGTAGATCGCCAGTCATGATCATTATGTGTTATAATTGCTATTTGAATAAGTTGTAAAGCATGGATTAACCTTGATACTTTTCAGCAGCCTTGGATGATGGACTGAGTTATATTTGGTCTTGGTTGGACCTAGTTTGACCATGGAGGACCATGGGACATGAGATGTTAGACCTTATGATGATATGGATAGATGATATATGGTCTATGTACACATACAGGATGATTCTATGCAACAGCTACAGGGTTATGATGATGATTCTGAGGTTACAGCAGTGTTTGTATATGTACAGCGCATTATTATTGGCCCTGTTCCGGTATATTGGATATTTATTTTGATCATGCAGAGACTCATATGGTGTATGAAAACACATCTTGGATAGATTTGGACCTTCTGAGTCCAATGGGACAGTTTGTTTTCAGTTCCGGGTACTTTCAGTGATGATTGAGCCTCAGTAGGCTGTCCCAGTGCAGTTTTGGTCTGTTGGAGGCCCTGTCGGAGCAGAGATGACTTTTATCCGGTTGACCTAGGGCGCTGATGATGGAGGGGGTGGTCCAGCCACTTGTTTTTACCATATTACCCCCCTCCCGGACACATTGGTGCCCTCACCTTGACAGCGCTAGCACTCCAGGAGGCTGTTTGGGGCAGTTTCACGCTTCCCGAGGCATTTCAGGATTGGTAGAAATGGCTATTGAGGAAATCGATTTGGGCTACTGAGGCAAAGTTATGGCAGGGGATGATCAGTGATGATAGATCGGGACCTTCCACACCTTCTCCAGCAGTTTCAGCTTCATCGGGGCCCGCATCCATCACTTATGGCACTTTCTGTGGATTTTTTGAGGTCTTTTGAGGACCACGACTTCACTATGGAGGCACGATTTGGTACATTCATGATTATTTATTGGATATTGTGCTATGGGGATTGACCAAGGAGGGATAAAATTACCCCTTGGACCCACCATAAGCCTCTTATGATATTTCATCATCATGATTTGGTGGGATTCCCCTCTTCTAGGGCGATTTTGTCCACTTATGTTATATTTTATGTGTGATCCATGTATTATATTGTTGAGCTCATCTCAACCATTGATTAGACTTTTGTATCTTATAATCTTAGCCACTCATTCAAAAAGTGGTTAGGGTTTTGGTGCCTCTCCTTCCTATTTAAAGGAGAGAGCCTCTCATTGTAAAGGGACTTTTGGCTCTGGATTATTGGAATAGAAAATTATTATTGCATCTATCTCCAATGTTGTGGTGAATGTTTTTGGTGTTCGTTCGTTGGTTCTTCCTTTGCACTGAGTTATTGGAGATCTTGTTTGCCATATCTTTTGTACCACGATTTTGCATCTACAGGTGGAGGCCGATTTGCTTGGAGGAGGAGGTATTGGTAGGGGAAGACTCTCCCTACTTCTTCTTTGGAGCTCTTCGTTGGTAACAGGGAGTATTACTGTCCCAGGACCTTCTATTTCATGTTACTATTTGCATTTCTCTTGTATTTCTTCCATACTTGCTCTTACTGATTGAATCTTCATTCCTTGGTTTGACAGGTAGAGGAAGGCGCACTTGTGGACTAGGGCATCAAATTGGCAAGCAAATCAACAATCTCTCATTTGATCTCTGCGGGAATCTTCCTCAACATCAAGGCATCTCATCCACATCATTTAGGTATGATCTCAAGGTAAGTTCTATCTCCATGATCTATCCAATTGTCAAAAAACATTTAAAACCCTAATTAATTAAAATCCCATTTTTTGCATTTTCTCAGATCTACTTAGATCTATTGGGTTGTTGGGCGTAATATTTAGAACCCACCTCTATAGCATCCACGGCATCCCGGATCTATAGTTTGGTGAGGATTGGCTTCCATTTGACCCCCTTCCCAGGCCAACTTAGCCTCTCCCAAGCAAGGCGCACTTCCTAGTTGGAGCAGGTTGACCTAGATCTAAGCGATGGGTGTTTGAGATTCCACTTGATTTGACATCTACACATCAAATAACATACACCCAGGTTGTCACTTTTCTGAAATTTACCTTGTGGGCCCCATTCCACATTTTAAGGGATTTAATCCCCTTTTTGGACCACTTGGAACCCTTAAACTCAGATCTACTAAGATCTAACCGTTGGATTACCACGAAATTATAGATCCATACTCCTACCTGACCGATCTACCCGGATCTAAAGTTTGGATGCCATCCGACATGATTTGACCCACCTAAACCCCAATTGAAGCCTCCTTGGGTAAAGTCGCACCACCTTGGAGAAGTGAGTTCACTCACTTCTAGGAACTGGGTACTTGAGATTATTGCAGATCTGAAACCGGAATAATTCAAAACCTAGGTCTAGACTATCACTTTGTCAAATCTTGCCTTGGGGATAGCATTCCTTGTTTTAAGGGATTGTGGTCCACTTGGGTCAAACCTAGATCTAGACATATTCAACCATCAAGAACTATATTGCCCACTTATCTCATGTTGTAGGAGTCCTAAACCATAAGTCAACCCTACTTTGACTCCACTTCCCAATTCCCAAGGCACTGGTTTCTCTACAAGGTAGTTCAACTTTCCTAGATTGTTGGATTGACTTGTGGTTTGACCTATGCATGGTAGACTATACCTTTGAAGATATCATGAACCATGGTCAAGCTTGTCTCATGTACTAGTTAGCCCCAATACAAACCTTAACTATCCTGCATTGGACACAGTTCCCAAGGCAGTGGATCTTTTGACATTGACCTAGTACACTCAACCTAGATCTCACTCCAAACATTATAAGTCACTCTTACTTCAACTATGAACCAAAGCTATACCTATTGAACCCCTCACTTGGCTTGTGACTTTACCCTTAGGTCTAGGATAAACCATACACCTAACTTCACTTAGAAATACCCTGATTTGGTGTCTTGGTTTTGATCTCTCCTGTCGGGAGTAGATCGGGTCTCTCCCTTTGTTGTCTGGGCTAGATAACATAAAGCGAAGGTTGCCTCGACTGGCGTGACAACCATACATATTTGGAGGTCGAGGTGATCGTGGTTGCACCTTTTGAGTTGCCCTTTCCTATTGCCATCCATGACTGGATCCATCCATAGGGGCAACTACATCTTAGGTGATAACAGGTCTTTTTGCTCAAATATTTCCAATAACCTGTTAACAAATTCTTCATATGTTGTAACCTGATCATGTCCCAAATTTTTAATTCCATGGAACCACCAATCATTGGCTTCTCCCTCAAGATGCAAAATAGCCAGTTTTAGAGCATCCTCTTCAACCATTGGATTCAGCTGAAAATATACATCTAACTTTTGCATCCAAATATTTGCAGAACTTTGAGATGAGCCATCAAAGGTAGGTAAGGGCATTTTACCTATGGCATAATTCAATTCTTTATTTTGAAAAGGATTTCTATTACCTCCTCTCATTTTGATATTGTTTGAGACAATAAAGAATTGATCAAATGGTAAGGTCCTTCTATAATCTTCACTCAATTGCTGCCATTCTGCTAGAACTTCATGCATTCCATATTGAATGTTAGCATCCTCTTTGGGCTCAATAAACTTAGGTGTGGTAGCTCTTGTTGAGATCTGAAATTCATTGGGTCGATTGTGAGGCCTTGCCTTTGAGAAGATGTTTTGACCAAATGCCTTCTTTTCCTCGAAAGGAGAACTACTGCTGCCTCCTAATACCAATTTGCTTCCAATTTGACTAGCCATCAATTCGAACCCTTGCATTATCTGCCTTGTCATGTCTTCAAAAAATGGTTTCATTAATTTCCTAAACTCCTCTTTCTCTTCCGTCTCTGAGGTCCCTTTCTCATCCGTAGCCATAGTTTCAACAGAGTGCACCTCTTCTCCTGCTTCTTCCTCTTCACCAAAGGTACTTTCAGTTTCGGTTTCTAAAGGTGGGAGCTGCCTTCTAGACCTCATAAACGGTCACCCAAATCAGGTGCAAGGACCATGCTCTGATACCACTTGTAGTGTCCATTTTTAATAAATTGGAAAAATTGCAATTTTTGGTCAATTCAAACCTTGGACTAGTGGTGACTCAAATGCTTCCAAATGGCTCCTAAGGATTTTGAATTGGGTCTGAAGGTGTTTGAAGGGTATTAGGACATAAAAATGAAGTTGATGGGTGCTTGGACACTCCCAAAATTCTTCTGCAACATTCATTTAAATTTAGGAGAAATTGGGGAATTTTACTAGTAATTTCGAGGTTCAAACCCCCAAGGGTAGAGGTCACTAATGGCTTCCCAAATGCAGTACGACCCTCCCAACTTTTAGTACAGAGACATGGATTAATTAGATGACTTCAATGGGCACCCAAATGAATCATTAATCAGTTCCTAAAGGCTGCTGCAAATCCCATAAATCAGACATTTGTAGACATGTCTTCACATAGGGGGAAATGATAGAAAAACACTATAACTTGTTATGAAATTTGAGAGAAATGTTCCAAGGACTTTTATAATGTATATGAAAATTATTCAATACATTACTGGCTCTCCATACAGTAATAAAATCACAGAGATTGACTGAAACAATTCAATACCAAACAACTTCAAGCTCTTACAACAAGATATAGGGGAAAATGGCACCATTCATACATAGTTTCACTTGGAGTTTCAATCTGAGGTTCATATGAGCATCAAATACAGAGTGTAGACATCATATTACAAATAAATTGGGTCCCTTGAACTTCCCCAAAGAGATCATCATCTCACCATGTGCGCCATTCCTCCAAGAGCAAGAATATGAAGAGAAAGGTGAGAGAGATGTCGGAACAAGTTGAAGAAGAAATGGTCACAGGCAGCCCTGTAGCTTCAACTTGTAACAAATGACTTCATGCAACTCCAATGAAAGGTCTGAATGGCCTCTCCAATTGCTAATTAGGATGGGAATCTTGCACCCTCGAAATTGGTACTAAGGCAAGAAGAATAAACATTCAATTTGCATGGACAAGCTATGCTCTCCAATTTGCAAAATAAGAAATGATCAAAAGCTCCTCTCCTTCTTTGTTCTTGTCTTTTATTAACCTTCCAAGTCTTCCATGGCTCGAAATACCTCCATGAGCTTCATGCCAACTCGAGTTGGGGAGAGATTCCAATGAGTGCCACTTGTCCAACAATTCCTAGCCTCCCTCTTCCATCAATTCGAATGGGGGGGAATCTTGGCTGCCATAACTCCCTTGTGCACTCTCTTGGAGGCTATTTTTAGCCCTGACATGTCATATAAGTCAGATGTCAGCAATCAGGTCTGATCCTTGTCATAAGTTTCATAGCATCTTCATCATTGTTTTCACAGAAGCTAGGGAATCTAGCCCAAGTGTCACAATACCTCTAAGATGCCTCTTCCTCTTCCATGGGAGTTACTCTTCCACTCAAATTCGAGCCTCATTGAGTCATGCCAAGTATAATGCCCTTTCAACTCCCCCAATAACGTTAGACTCCACCTTGGATTCGAATGGGTGAGAGTAGGATTCCATGTGGCATGGAGAATCTTGCTTTGTGTGGGTCCCACACCACCAATGTGCCTTCATGACCAAGTGCCACCTTATTTTCCTATTATAAATATTTATTTAGCCCCTTTTAATATATTTTTGTCGAGCTAATGTCCATTTGGGGTTTTATAGCTCCCTTATTCCAAATCTAAATGTTTCCACCCCAACCAAGGTAACTAGTAGATTGGTGGAATTTTCTCTTCTAGTGATTTATTTGGATGGGGACATTACAATAAGGATTGCACCTACACTCATGATCCAGGGACTGAAAGCCAATATGGATGAAGCATCTGGACCTATGTTTCCAGCTGCTTGCACAACGAAAATGCATGCCCTCTGTGCGAATAGAAGCGCAATGTCAAACACGTTAAGAAAAGTGGAGGTGTATTTTGGTGGATCATTTTGTCCGATAGACTGAAATCTGCTTATTAGTTAGTGCTCTGCACGTTATATTTTTGTCTCCGACCTCCTTGATTGTTAAATTTAAAAACTTGTGTCCAGATTAACAATAAGCCTTCCAATTTTTTACATTTCAGATCTTCTTTTCGCTTGATGAATCAAATAAGCAACACTCTTAATCATGTAAGATTGATTGCGCAATAACAGGATTGCTCTCCATCATTTGGCTTTATGTTGAAATGTAAACATCATTCAGTCGACTTTATTGCTCAGCCTAATAATTGTTAAAGGTGCCTTGTTAATTTTACCATGTTTCCATCGTTTTCTATAAAAAGCCTCTTGCTTGTTTGTACATGAAGGCTTTTAGCTTTCTTTTACGGTATGCAATGGGAAACATTCGTTGTAAATGATTCGTATCAATCGGATTCATGCTACGAATGTCTGTAGGTGAATGTAGGACCCATAGGTGACCATAGATGCCATTAGGTATCTGCAATTGAAAGTTAGTGACAGATGGATTGGTAATCTAATAGCACTGATCTTAGAAACCAAATGTGGGATTGCTTATGTAAGAAATAGTGCAGGTTACCACCTAGGATTGGGATACGAATGACAGAGACATTCAACCACAATTCGGGTATGCGCTTGGGTGAAAATTTCATAACTCATGTTTCAGAAGAGGACAAGACCAACTAAATTAACATGAACTATAGCATTCAAAATTTATGTCATTGAATGCTCCAACACGGCTTATTGCAAGTGCTTATCCTCCAAGCTATCAATAAAATCTTAGAGCTGCTGAAAGTTTCATTATCATTACAATTGATTTCAAGCATGGCTATTATGGCATCTGTTGAAATTCATTATTATTAGTGCTTGTTCAAGCATTGAATAATATTTTTTGCATTTGATATTATTAAAACCGCTGAAACTCATTATTATTACCATTCATTTCAAGCAATTTTATGAAAACTACTTCTACCCATTATTATTATAGCTAATTTTAATCCTAAATTTCATATTATGGTAACCTCAAAACGAAAATTGAAAGCTTGTTTTCAAAGTTTGTTTAAAAAAAACACAAATACATTTTAAAAAACACATATATTAAAATTGTATAGCTCCAATGTGGTCATCATAGCTCCTACCTTTATCCCCTCCAACAAGTCTTCACGCTATCTCTTTCCACAATTATCGGCGTTATGGGTTATCACCACAGGATGTTTTTACATCGTTGCTACTATCTTCAACTTCTCTGACAAGTATGCGAATGCCATCCGATAAGTCTTCGTGCTATCGGAGCTTTAATCATTAAGCCACCAAAGTATTTTAATGTTGCTTTATGGGTTATTGCGCCAACTACATTGGCCCTGTTATGTTTATCCCCCCAGAAAAATCTCTGTGCTATCGGAGCTTTAGTGCTTAAGCCAGCGAATCTATCCCGAGTTAATTTATATTTCCAACTAATTTAATTATTAGCTATATTTTAATTATTAGCTATTAAATTAAGTATGAAACAATCCAACGAAAATAGCAACTAATAATAACTATGGTGTTAAAATTGAACCCTTGCTTGAGCATTTGTTTAAGCTTCTGTCTTATGTTCATATTCATATATCATAACTTCGCCATGGACAAGTTGCGATTTTCGGATTTTGTAATGTCTTCATTGGTGAAAGCAGTTTTCTTCCATACGAAAGGAGCTAACAAAAATCAAATCAAATCAAATCAACTTTCAGAGCTAATGGGACTTTGCATTAACAAACAAATACATTTGCAAGAAAAATGGAATTGATGGTTCAAACAAAAGACCTTTATAAAGATAAAAACACAAACCTATTATCAATCTCAAGTGCTTGCTTTATGTTGATCTCTGCTAGCTCCAAGTATAAAGCCTAAAGTCACCTTTTGAGATTCAATTTCCAAAACCTGCAAAGTTAATAAAAAAAATTACCTGAAAATTGTATAATCCCAAAACCTTGTTAACATGCCAAGTCAACACACAGTGCTGTTATCACATCCTTACACATTTTTTATGAGATGGGCTTATGATGAACAGTAATTTAGATGATCACTCATGTATCAGAGCAGCCCCAGATCAGATATGATGAACCTTATGCCATGACTGAGCCTCGTGACCTCAGATTTGATGAATGAGGTGACCATTCTTCTTCCATACAGAGCAGTGTGATAGTGCCCAGATCTTTACAACAGCAGTGTGCCAGTGACGATTGATGATCCAGATGACAGGAATAGGTATATGACCCAGCATGTATAAGGTATATGGTTGTGCATTGGATATGTTTGCCTTGCTCTTTTTCTTATCTTAGTAGCTTGACTAGGTATTTAGTGGTTATGATCTGGCGACATATATATATATATATGGACATGGTTGTTTTGTTGACTGTCTAGAATCTAAATGATCTAATTAGTCATAATAAGAAATTATTGTTTATACTCGTTGGTTTTACCCTCGTAAGTAGTATGGACATGGTCATTCCCACCATTTTTGGCTTGCTAGTTATGGCATCACCTATCACTTTCCCCATCCATTTGTTCTCTTCCATATTTAGTTTACCTTGACTTACATCTCAGCCTGTGATGTGGAGGACCTCCCCACTTTTGCCTCTATGTTGGATAGTTTCCCTGTTGTTTTCTGTCTCAGTTCTGAGTTGTGCAACAGAACTTGCTGAAGCCTTTATCCTTCTAGGCCAGGAGAACTCACTGGTGTTGGTTCCTGAGCTTAGGTGAGTTGGATTTGAAGCCTTGACCTCTTGGGTCGATTGCCCCCGATGTTTGGTCCTGATTGTGGATGATCCCCCAGTTGCCTGAGTTGTGTTGGCTAGACTTGAAGCAAAATGTACTACCATCATTACATGCATGTGTGAAACTATTATTATATCTTATGTGCAATCCCATGAAAACAAACTAAAACTGTGCTTTTCAGCACAATGAAAGAGGGCTATGAAATGAAATGTAAAAGCACCCTGGATGAAAGCTGCGAATAGTTGTGCTTCTAAGCACATACAAAATCCAACGGGTCATAAGGCCTGAAAACCAGTGGTTAAATGTATGCCAAATCTAAAGAACTGTTGGCCAAGATAATGTAATGATTAATTCCTCACGGAGCCTACGGGTTGGGACGTGAGATGGAGTAAGGGTCAACTAGTTCTAAGTGTCCCCTAGAACCTCAAGTTACGATTAGTTGTGCACCCAGTCACGGTGGTTCTAGAAAAGATCCTCAGAGTTGGTTCCACCTTGGATGTGAGCTGTAGACATTTGCTAAAGGTTGAATAAACACTCCTCAAATCAACTCATTCCATTTGTGAGACATCGTCATTCCTCGTGTGTTTTTTGTCCAACATATGCTCAGGTGGTTTCCCTTTTCCCCTTTTATCTGAAGTATCACAATGTAGAGATTGTAAAGTCATCCCCTTATCCTAGCCTCGCATTTTTCACCATCACCCATTCCTAGCAAAATGGTCATGTCCATGAAATGAGTATATTCTTGAGGGTATGTTCTGAGTAATTGATTGTTTTAATTCTGGACTTATATTTGATGTGTTAATTGCTTAATCGTCAGTGAAATGCTACTTTATACTTTAGACTTGCTATTAGAATAATTAAAGGAGCATATCTTATCCATTTGCACTTGCAGCATCAGTCAAATTCAGCTTGGGTCATTATTTTGATCGATCTTGACTTGGTCAACCCAGTTTGACCAAGTCAACCGCAGGATCTTTAGATGAGTTGGACCGCTGATGTTCGAGGTTGATTAGTTATGGTCCTATGATGTCCACTTGATGGTTCCATGCAGCAGACACAAGTTTCATATGATATTTTGATGGATTTTTTTATTTATTATTATTATTTGCAGACCATTATTTTTATTTGTCCGAGCATGGTTGAGCTTACAGATGATTATCCAGGTGGTGACAGGGTGTATGAGTACTCATCTCTACTACATTTGGACCTTTTGAGTCCATTGGCACACTCAGTGATCGGTTTCAGGCACTTTCAGATGAGATTATAGTCAAATTATCACTTTACTGCATATTTGCCACTATAAAATGGCCTGACAGCACAATTGGAGATTTATTTGGTTCTCCTAGGGAGCTACAAAGGGAGTATGGGGTCCAACCACTTGTTATTACCATATTACCATACCCCCAGACATTTTGATGCAGTCATATTTGTGCCCGGGGCACCAGGAAGAGAGATACATGCATTTTATCATTTTACAGGTGATTTTTCTGAGGATAAAAATGGAAGAAATGGTCACTAAGGAAATCGATTTGGGAAATTGAGGAAAAGAATTGGCATGAGGTTTGTTCAGAGGACTTATGTGATACATCCCACACCTTCTGGCACAACTTGCAGCATTCAGTGGGGTCCACACACACTCTGGGCTATTATTTGGATATGTATTTATGATTTTGAGGGGGGCACGATTTGGTTACTTGGTCACTTTATGATGTCATAGGGTCATATTATTTAGCATTGTGCCATGGGGCCATGCTAATGAAGGATATAAACAGCTCCTAGCCCCACCATGTGCTTATTTCACTTGTCCTAGTCACTTGTCATGTGGTGCGACCCCCTAAGGCCACTTAGTGAGTGCGCACCCCCTCTATTTATGAGTTGATCATTGTATAGTATTTCCGGCTCATCATAGTTGTTGATTATTATTGTATATATTTTGATCTCCACCACTCATTTAAAAAGTGGTTAGGGTTTTGGTCTCTCCTATTCCTATTTAAGGAAGAGACCCCCCTCATTGTAAAGCACCTTTTGGCTCTGGAATTCTTGGAATAAAATATTATTTTGCAGATCTACTTCTCATGCTTTGATGAATGTTCTCATACGTGATTGGAAAGATTTTCTTTTAGACATCTAAGTGATTTTCATGTGATTTCAACATCTTCTTGTGGAGGCCGAATTCATCTTGTGCAAGGATGCAACTAGCTTGGAGGGGCAATTGTGAGGTTTCCCCATCTCTTCTTGGGCAAGACGTTTTCATCTTGAAAGGAGTTTTTCAATTGTGATCCGTCCATTGATTTATTCTTTTTGATATTCCATGCCTGGTTCTTCTTTTATTTGTGGATCAAATCTAACTTGGGTTGTTTGAATTTGCAAGTAAAGAAGACACACTTCCTCCTTGGACTAGGACGTTTTAGCTTGGAATCAACTAGATCTCGCTTGGAATTGTAAGTAATCGAAAAGATCATCAATGTACTTGGCGGCCGCAAGCATTTGATGTAATATCTACAAGGTACGTATTGGTTTTCGTGCATTTTACCCATTGGTCACTCAAAACCCTCATTGTTAAAACCCTAGTTTTATAGATCTGATAGATCTAGCGATAATTTGGGCTTAATAACTAAAACCCACTTCTTAAATAATTAATAAACCTTACAAACCAAGTTTGGTGGAAATTCAACTCCATTTACCCTTTGATCCAAGCACTGACCATCTCTAGGGGAGGACGCACTTGTGGGTTCTTAGTCAATTTTATAGATCTGTCATGTGGGTGTTGCTATTTTGTTCTTTAAACTCCAGATCTATCACTTAGCCATCCTCCTAGTGCCTTTCCTATCCTAATTTCACTAAGTGGGCCCCACTTCACTCCATTTTGACTAAATTATAGGTGGACCCCACTTGGGTCTTTTAGATTGGCATTAGATCTATCTAGATCTACTTATTTAACTCCTTTAGTGGCATAACCATTTCTTGGTTGAGCATTAACCTCTTGCATAAGCCTCCTCAATCAAGCCCTAACTCTATTTGCCACCCATCTTCCCTAGATCTAGATCTACCTACTCTTGATATCTTTTTCTCTTCAACTTCACATCTCCCTAGAGTGTCTAGAGTAGGTTCGCTAGCCTTCATTAGCTAGCTAGGGTCTCCCCCTTGGTTTTGCATTAGCTTGATATAAAGTGAAGAGTGCCTCGATTAGCGTGACAACCATTTATCCTTGGGAATCGAATCCCTCTTAGGTCACCTTCTGGATAATATCACCTTTTTGTGGCAACTACAAGTTGTGTGATAACAAGTACCTTTGTACATAATTTTTATGCATGATTGTAATCTTTCAATTTGAGATTACAAGCCGCATTGTTCATATTACAAGGGTTAAGTTCACAAAAGCCATGCATATTTAATTTTACTATTTGAAGAATGATGATATAGGCTTTCACAATGGCAATCGTTGCACCCGCACAAAGATTAAACAGTTTAGGAGTACATGAATTGTTTTCACAACTTGGTGGCAAGTTTGAACATTCGAGACATGTAGCACAATATGATCCTCAAGTTCTACAACACACTTAAGCATTATATTCAAGTAGAGGTGGAACTCTTGAGCATTAATTCACTTGGGGATGCTTATCATTTTGGCTCCAAATTGAATGAAATTTCGTGCCAAGAAATGAATCAAAGATGCACCTAATCAATCGCACAAGGATGGTTATAGTGCCAATTCACCAATGCAACAAGGAACATCAAATACAAAATGCGACGTTGACAAACCTACACAAGGTCAACAATAAAACGCACAACATAAGGGTCACCGCTTGTAGCACACCTAGCATCATAAGCAACAAGAGAATAAACAATTAGACAAATTGTGCATGATCCACAAAGCTGTGCATGTTCTAATGATAAATTTCATGTGCACAAAACTTTGTTGGCTACAATGACAAGCCAATATCCAATGTAAGGAAAAGGGAAGCATGGTGAAGATTCAAAACCAGAGACATCTAACTCCACACTCCTCATTGCGCAAATGAAACGAGTTGAAGTGCCCACTCACCCACCATATCCAAAAGAAAAAAGAAAAAAAAAACCTCTTCTACTCTTCATTGTGGATAAGTGGTCAACCTTTCCATTTCATTCTAGATAATAGAAGATAAAAGAACCTAACTGCATCAAATACAATCAAAATTCTCAACATGGAAACAACACCACATCCACAACCATACACCATACCATGGTTGTGCTAAGGAGTTCATTGTCACACCACAGTGCAGGTTACAATACTCAACCAAGCCTTTCAAGGATGAAGTGTTGTGCAACACTATGATACCAAACAGTTGTGATGTTCTCCTAACTAAACCTTTCTTATTAGAGCGACATGTAATTTATGGATCGTGCCCACAAAGGTCATTAGCATTGGGGATCAATGCTACACCATTCCAAATGTAGTACGAAAGGATAAAAGTTTCTTCAGTCTCAACTAAGCAATGACAAAAGCTCATAAATCATTCAAAAAATTCATGTTGTTGAAGATACACCCACAAATTGAGTGCAAGACTATGGTGCAAACACAAATCTCTTCCATTGCACAACCCACAAAACAAGAGCAATTGGACACACTTTTGGACGACTATTCTAATGCTTTTCAAGACCCCACAAGAGTGCCACATTAGCATCAAGTGCGACACACAACCCACTCGATTCCTAGAGCCTTGTTGCCAAATAGCCCATTGAGTTGCAAGTCAATTTTGAAAATTGACAAGACGATAAGGCAAATTCATGAATTATTGAAAAAGGAGCACACACTACTTAGCACATTGCCTTGTAGAAGTACAGTATTTCTCTTGCCAAAGAATAATCGAACCTAGCACATGGGTATTGACTTACATGCAATCAATAAGATCACTATTAAGGACAAGTACCCTTGGTTGTACATTGACAAACTCCTTGACTACTTGAAAGGTGCTTAAGTTCTTTACCAAGTTGGAAATCAAGCCTAAATATCATCTTAAGTGCCCACATGTCCATCAAATGTATTGAAGACCACCTTAATGTCAAGAGGGACCCTACAAATGGTTAGTCATGCCATTTCGGCGAAAGAATACACCAACATCATCCATGAGGCTTATGAACAATGTTTTGTTCCCATTCATAGACAACTTTGTCTCGGAGCACCTGGATGATGTGTTGATCTTCAGTTGAACCTGGAATGAGCACTTACATCACATCAAGCAGATTGTGCAAACTCAACTCCAAAAAAAGTCGTATGCCAACCCAGATAAGTGCTCCTTTGCCATGAAAATTCTTTACTTTAGCTACATAGTTGATGAATCTAGAGTACACATAAACACTAAGAAGATCCAAGTCATCCTTGAGTAGCCCACACCAGCAACCCTTATGGATCTTTTCAACATTATTGGTGTAGCCATCTCCACATGATCTAAATACAAAAAAAGGACTATTAATTCAGCTAAAGACATTGAATCAGAATTGTGCACGAAGCAATAAAAAAGCAATGATTTTAAATCATATATATGGCATAATGGCATCTATATACTCTATATGGCAAACATAAGTGTCTATGACAGCCGAAGATTTGCTGAGATTCACATTAAAAGAGCATAATGTTTAAAATCAGTGACTCATTCAATGCTCCCTACTCAACTGATCTGTCCCATAGATGGAATCTGGAAATATTATGTACTGAGAAAATACTGGCCAGATTTGCCATAAGTAAGATGATTATAATATTACTAGTCTGATTTATAGGATATCAATTTCTGCACATCTGCTTTTCATTTGGTGTAGATGTTATAACATTTTATAAGAATGAAAAATTTGGATTACTTACTGAATCAAGCAGAAAAAAACTTCTGGAAACCTTTCTTTAGCTTGGAAACAATTTGAACTACAAATGTGTAATAAATAAAAAGAATGTTTACCTAGTTTGGTTCCAACAACACCAGGTCCAAAGTCTCAGCTCAGGAAGCCACTGCATAGTCATTGTGGAACTTATGTTAGACTTGACCATTTTAGTAAACAATGCATCTTTACATCAACATTTTCAAGATTTTATATTTGTTTGGTGGGAAAAAATGTGTCTTCTCAGAAGTTATTTCAAATAGAACCTAGAAGGGAAAATAAGATTCGCATAGAGCACAATCCAGTGATCCACATAAAACAAACCTTTTTTGCAATATTCTCATAGCTTGCCTTGCTAATAAGAGAAAAGGCCAGAATAAAAACATCTGCTCCCCTGTAGCTCAGAGGTCTTCATCTATTGCAGTCCTCTTGAGTCTTGACCTGTTCCACCAAATTTTCAGAGAAGGGCCAAAATCTAAACTCTTAGAACGACTTCTCTTAGCAATAAATAAAAATGCACAGCAAAGGACTGTTTAAGAACTTTCAACCTGGGAAAACAGATCAATAAAAAATGTAGGACAGTAACTATAGAATTTCTTTAAATGGATACAACTCAAGAACAACCAGATCTTGGATAAGAACAGTGATTCTGCCATTAGTACCTGCTGTATCCCACAAGCCAAGGTTCACTGTGTTGCCATCCACCACAACATTTGCACTAAAGTTATCAAAAACCATTGGTACATAGTCCTAAGATCCACCATACAAACATATAATCAATATTGACAGCCTCAACTAGACATCAATCAAGTAAATTAAGGCCAAATAACATTACAAATTGAAGCACACAAATCTTGTCAAATAATTTCTCCCACTGTGTATCAAAATACTGACCAGAAATATTAAATGTATTTGTCTTGCCCAGTTTTCAGAACATGGTGAAAAGCTAGAAATAAGTGGATCAAAAGCCAGCTAAATTTTCCCTAACTTGAAAGCACCGACAGTTAATTGAAGGGATCTATTAAGTAATCTCTGCCACAAGAAATTCAAATACAGTTCCATAATGTCTTTAAAGCCCTTCCTGTTGACCAAAAACTATTAAATTTAACTTTTTCTTCCCAACTTCCAGAATAGAATGAAGAGCTGGAAAGAAGCAGATCAAATGCTAACTAAATTTTCCCTTACTTGATAATGCCTACAGTTAAAATTCCAAAATCTGCTTTTCTGTCACAATAACTTGAATTACCAGCCAATAATTTCCTCTCAAGTTAAGACCCTTTCTGCCAACGAAAAACTATTAAATTTAACATGCTTTCCCTATTACCAGAATACAGTAAGTCTCCAGAGTTTAGCTCACTCAGTTGGTACATTGTTGGCAGGACATTGTTGGTAATACAGCAGGCTGTGCACAACTTGGGCCACATCGTAAAGGACCTACTAATGATGTGGCTCCTTCCTAAGCTCTGCATTCTTAGCCTTAATTACAAAAGAGAAGAGTCTCTTTGGCATCAAGTACTTTATCCATTTCCCATGTGTAATGTCTCATACTTTTTCAATTGGCAATGCCATGAAATAGTTTGTGACCAAGCTACTCAAAAGGATGAGCAATTTGCTTCCACCTAGATTTGTGTGGAAATAGAACTGGATAAGGGGATCCCTAAGGCCATAAACTTGAACTTAGAAGGATGGATGCATGAGAAGGCATTGGACTATGAAAACAATATCTTTCAAATGCAACAAGTCTCATTAGCATTGGCACTTCATCAAAGATAGCAAGAAAATCCTTGCGCCAAGTGAATAGTTGGCGAATCTAGAACACCCAAAGGACTTCGAGATAGTTAAAGGAAAGACAGGTGGTGGGCCACCCAAACCATGGATGCAAAGAAAGAAAAGGGTTGTTAATCCATGCACAACTTGGGCCACAACTAGTCCTAGTTTTGAAGTGTTGGAAGAAAATGAACTAGTGAACATTGAAATTGAAATTGAAGCATAAAAGGAGAGAAAATAAGGAAATGAGTCCCAAAGCACCAAATGGATGCCCCTTGTAAATCCCACAAACATCCAATAAAGATCAAAATATCCCCAAGAACTCTCCACTCCCAAATGCTATGAATGTGTCTCGAATTAGAATTCTCTTTTGGAAGAAAGGACTCACCAAGAAAAAAAAATCCCCATTGCCCCAAACGAAGGGGTCTTAAATTGACAAAAGAAGGGACATGAATAGGAAGGAGAAGGGATACGAGAGATGGTGCTAAAATAGATGTGCAATTGGAAAAGCTACAAAGAGATATTTAACATAGAAACATATAAAAAGCATGGAGCTCATTAAATGGTACAACCAGGGGTCAGGTTGGTTGTTGAAGAATGTAACTTCGGAAGATATTCTTATTTGTATTATTTTGGTCATTTGTATTACTTGTATTGTACACCCTACAGGGATTATTATTAATGTAATTGATCATGTAAAAGTTATTAAAGAGTCAATGTAAACCCTAACTGTTAGGTCGGCCTGGAAAGATCTAGAAAATAATATTTTATTGTAAATTGTACAGGTCGGCCCAATTAGGTGAGTCAAGCCAACCCTGTTTAGTAAAAAGGTCAATTCATTTGTCTAGTATAAATGAGGAGGTCGAACTCCTCATTTGGTCACCTCACTCACACATTGAATTTGCATCACTAGGAGAGATAGAGTGATTCAGAATAGCTGCTTTTGGAGTCTTCTTGTTTTTGGGTCTTTGCACCAGGGATACTATTGTATATTCTGGCAAATTTATATAGAAGAAGTTTGCTGGGTTTTTCTGCCCCGAGAGGGTTTTCCCAGGATAAATTTGTTGTGTACTATTGTTCATGCTGTGCTTATTTATCTTTCAGTGATCCATATTGTTATTACACTTAAAATTTAACATTGGTAACAAAATCCCTCCACTACAAGGTATGAAGATGCTCTTCTAGAATATCAAAGAGATGGGAAATAAGCATAAGCATGAATATTTGATAAATTTAATTAAGATATTAAAAAACCCTAGCATCATCCTCATTGAAGAAACCAAACTAGTCGACAATACAATGTTTTAAGATTTTCATAATTTCCTTAGGAAAGGGGGCAATACTATCAATTTTAGTGCCAAAGAAGCTACAAGGGGAAGATTTTCACAATTTCCTTAGGAAAGGGGGCAATACTATCAGTCTTAGTGCCAAAGGAGCTACAGGGAGCATAGCAATGTTATGGGACCCCTAATGCTTCTCCTCAAGAAGGTGGGCATCAAGAAACTCCTGGATCTATGTAAAATTAGATGGTCAAGATCCCTTTAGTTGTTTATCAGATATGTGCCAAATAGATGGATGGATGAGCAATTGTGTTGGGAATCCTATAAAACTTTTGGCTCGATTCTCCACTTACTGAACAAACTAGTAGTTGGAGACCTAAACTTAGTTCTCAATTCCCATGAAAATTTTGAAGGAGTCTTTATTTGGGATCCTTGCAAGGAAAAACTAGACAAATTAATATCAAATTGGAACTTTTTTTATGTCAACACAAAGAGCCACACATACACTTAGCGTAATTAATGAATAGGATGAAGGCATATTAGAGAAGGATTGGACCGTTTCCTTTCGGAAAGTTCCTTCTACATTTTAGGCAATCAACATATTTTTTCCTTAATCATTCCCTCAACGGTGTATGATCATAAGGATATAAGGCTAGTAATTGATCTTGACAAAGACCTTGGTTCCTCATTGTTCTAGTACAACCCTATATGGTATGGCAATGAATATGCCCTTGATATTGTTGAATAAGTTTGGATGAATAGTGTATGGATCACCCTAAGACATCTATGAACAAAAAAAACAAAATCCTTGAAATACTCTCTAAAAGACCTTATATAGAGTACCTAAATATTATATTAACTTAATACAAATTACAACGAGATTTTGGAAACTCTAGTAGGAGCTTCCATACTCAATGTAGGGACGGGAGGACCTGTAATGTCTCATACAAGGTGATATCCAAAATTATCGAGCAAGCAACAAGCATGTTTACACCACATCAAATCAACCATTATATTAGTGGGAGGCACCAATCACTTGTGGCTGCCCCCATTAGCATAAGGACAATCATATATTGGACCTTATATGTTGTTTTGGGCCATATCTCTCAACCAATGTCGGATTAACTTTTTGTATAAAGAGATATTCATATCATACAAACAAGACACGGATTTAAGAAATATTCAACTTAGTGAGGGGGGATTTTTAGCAAGGAATATGAAAAGGGTACTATGAGACACCCCTCCCTTGTGGCTGCCCCCATACCTAGATTGCTCCACTAGTTTTTAAGTTACCTAGACAATTCTTCAAAGAAACCAAGGGACTCGAGCAAGGTTGCCCTTTTTCGCCATTCTAATATGACAGACCTTGGAAGTAGCTCATCAAGACGGCACACTCCCATTTATTCGAATAGTTCATGGAGTTAAAACACAATAATCATTCCAGATCTCCGATAATATTGTCCTGGTTGGAGGGGATTCCATAATCAGAACCAAGATTTGTAAGGTTGTCCTTCAAGATTATTTATCAGCCTCGGGTGGGAGAAGCAAACACAAGAAAGTGTATATGGTTGGAACTTGCCAGAGGACAGGAAAAGAAGGAGAGAGAGAGAGAGAGTTTGGCTTTTTCTACATACATCAACTAGCAATCCTTTTAATACTTGGAGTTGGGAGATCCTAATATCCCTACCTTAATTCACAAGCCAATATACTGGACTGGTATCGATCCTACAGAAATTCGTATCCAAAATTATTGCTTGGTGGGTGTGATGATTATTGCTTGGTGGGTGTGATGGTTGAATCATGAAATCCATCTAGTGGTCATAAACGCAATTCTATACTCTACTCCATCCAGGGCTTTATCTACTTTTCTTTGCTCTCACCCCTTTGCATGCTATGCGAGATGGGAAGGCCATTCGTGAATTTTTATGATTAGGAGGGAAGATAAATGGTAGGAGAAAATTCAATCTGGTGAAATGGCAATGCTTAATCTCTTTGGTCAACAGAGGAAGCATTTTCATCTGTGATCCCGTCATAGTGAATAAGACTCTTGAAAGAAAATTGGAGTGGCGACTCATCATGGGCACCTTGTCTTAGTGAATAAGACTCTTGAAAGAAAATTGGAGTGGCGACTCATCACGGGCACCTTGTCTTGGTGGAAGGAGGCAATTCGTCAAAAATATTTCCCTGGAAGAGAGAGGAAGAAGTACCTGGAGCATCCCCTTGCTTGACAGCGCTTAATTTGTTGCTCAGCAGACCTAATCAAAGCTCACCTCTGTTGGAACCTAGGAAATGGGCAGTCATTGTATTAACAAGTAGGAGGACAGAAATCAATGCCACCCTGCTTTTAGCACAGACCTTAGCTTAACTCCCGGAGAGACCAAGTTCAATTTGTTGGGAAGTAGAACCTTGGGGACATAGTTGGATGGTCCCAGATCAATGACAATGAATGGGGAGAATGTAGCATAGACACAGATATACCCGAGAGCCTTCAGCCTCTTTGGAACCTCCTTCGCTTCTTCGTCCATTGACACCATTGAAGCAATCCCTGGAAGATGAATGTGTCTTGGGGGAAAATAAAAGAGCTTACACAATATGTGTTGGATATCTGAAGGTTTTCCAATTCGAGATGCAACTACCTCTTGTTTTCTGCTGATGGGCTCAAGTTTGGGACCATAATAAATTTTCTAAAAAAAATTCTTCAACTAGAATTTGGTTCAAATCGCTGAGAATGGAGGATTTCAAAAATAGAGGAATTCAAGACCCTTCAATATGTACCATACAAAGATGGAGAAGAAGCTTCATAAAATTCATTCCTTCCGTGAAGGGTCACATTGCAGATATGGATAGAAGAAATAAGAGAACTACAAATAAGGTCTCCAAATTTCAAAGACTGAAGAAGCTATTCCAAAAATGGAGGACTACTTTCCTACGTTAAAGAGTAAGCCCATGTTTTCCCTCTTGTGGAAATCCTTACCAAATTTCATCTGCTTGAAAGTTGAATTGGCCACAAACAAGGCGATCTTCAGAGATGAAAAGATACAAATCAGGAAAAAATGGAAGACAGCAAGAGGTTCATTTTGGAGTTCAATCCAAAAATGGAAAACAACAGAAGGTTCATGTTGGAGTCCAATCCCCCAAGCAAAGCTTTTGGCAACCAAGGATCATCGTAGGATAAGTGTTGGTTGTCTCAATGTCTTCCCCAAATCTGCAGTTCCACCCCCTTCAATCAGACAAGGCTATCCCTTGGAGAGTTGACCCAGAAGATAATAACATCGAAGCATGGGTGCAAAAACAAGGTAAATTCATTATTTTCTTCAATGATGCATAAAAATGGAATCCAGGATAGGTAGGAGCAGGGGGGTAATTTATAACTTGCTTTGCAAAATAGCACAAAGCTATGCACAGGCAGTGGGGAAACTGGAAAGTGGCCAACAACTAAGCAGAAACATGGATCCTATGGCAAGAATTGCTCCAAATGAAGAAATTAACATAATCTCAAGTTGTGATAGTTAGTGATTCTCTAACCATTATTTACTCTATGATTTCATATTCTTCCCCTTCTTCCCCCTCCCAAGCAAAAATCCTTTCCCAATCCTAGTCCCTTTATTCCTCATACAAAGACACCTCCTTCCTCCATTTATGAAGAAGATTTAATCATCAGTCGAATGAACAAGCCAATCTTGGAGAAAGAGCTGCAGAGGTGAAGTTATTTCTCAAACAAGCAGAGACAAGTTATGTAATGGATGAATAGATGCAATAGCTATAGCCTCATACCAGAGCTCCCACCTAAATCTAAAAGCAAAAATGACCCAAAGGTTCAAAGACAAACTGAACATTAGGGAAAATAAAAAAATCCTACCCCCTTATCACCTTGGCGATAGTCGTAAACCTTAATAATGATACAGATCATCGAGAGGCAAGTGTTGAGATATTGTAACTTCTAAGAATATTATATTTGTACTTTATTATTCTTGAGATGTTCCATTCCTCCGTGGAGACCCTATTGTATATCCGGAGATGTTTATTCCTCCGAGAGAATGTGGTAACTAGGGTTATTAGATCTCCCATGTGGGGTCGGCCCTGAGTTTGCTGATTAGGGGTTATTAGACTCTCTTAGGAGAGGTCGGCCTAGTTAGGGTGAAAAGTCAGTTAGAAGATGAGTATAAGTAGAGGAGGTGTGTTCCTCACTTATCACTCATTCACTCACTTGTGTATTGCGCATAGGAGAGAGAGAGATCTGCATAGGAGGAGAAGGAGCTCTTGTTTGGAGACTACATCTTTGTATTGGTTGATTATCTATATTGAGAAAAGCTTTGTTGGGTTTTCTACCCCATGAGGGTTTCCCAGGGTAAATCTTTGTCTATCTTGTGATTGTGTTTCTTTCAGTGATCTTGATTGTGAAATTAGGCTAAAGTTACATGGTATCAGAGCTAGCCTAACTAGGACATCTTTCACAAGGTGAAAATACCTCTCTCTCTTCCTCCGGTGAAAATTAGGGTTTTTGCAAAAGTTGGAATTTTTGGATTCTGAGAGCATGGCTGGATGCTCCTCCTAAAAATCGAAATTCTGAGCCCTAGATCGAACTTTTTGAGTGGGTAGAACCCCAGGGTTTGTGAAACCCTAGTTTGACTTCTGGACCAGAAAACTAGTAAACTAGAAAAACTGCGCACCTGTGCACCAGTAAACCAGAAAAAGTGCGAACCAGAAAACCAAAAATTCTATTGCAGATCCGAAAGTTGCTGATCAAATTTGAAGGGTGAAAAGTTGAAGTTTCCAGAAGCAGAGTTTACCAGTCATCTCAATTCAATCAAGCACATCTCCTGGTAAGTGTTATTCTATCTTTTGAGAAACTTCAATTTCTGTGACCTCCTGGATAAGATGGCTCCAAGTACTAAGCTTGAAGACAA
This sequence comes from Larix kaempferi, assembly GCA_027924585.1. Lineage (NCBI taxonomy): Eukaryota > Viridiplantae > Streptophyta > Pinopsida > Pinales > Pinaceae > Larix > Larix kaempferi. The sequence goes on along the minus strand of BSBM01000696.1, from coordinate 11,316,140 downwards.
GCTAGAGGGTATAGAGAATTTTCGGGCATGGAAATATAGGATTGGTCTCATTCTTGAAGAGAATGATCTTGCCCAATATATCAAGGATGAGGTTGCAGAACCTGAGGAAGATGAAGCCAAAGAGAAGTATAAGAAGGACTTGATTAGGGCAAAGAGAATCATTGTTGATTCTATCAAGGGCCAATTGATTCCCCAAGTGGCATCCAAGAAGACTCCAAAGGAAATGTATGATGCCCTAGGCAGAATGTATGAAGGAAGGAACATCAACAGGAAGATGAATTTAAGAACTCAATTGAAGAGTACCAAAATGAATAAAGGAGAATCTATTCAAGATTACTTCACAAGGGTCTCCCAGTTCAAGGAACAACTAGAAGCCATTGGAGACACTCTTGATGAAGATGAATTAGTAATGACTGCTCTCAATGGTCTCACTAGACCTTGGGATTCATTCATCCAAACCATGTGTGCAAGAAAAGAAAGTATGAAGTTTGATGTGATATGGGAGGATTTCATTCAAGAAGAGGCTAGGGTTGCCAATAGAGAAGCCTTGCTCAAAGAAGATGACCAAGCTTTGGCCACCCACACCAAAAGAAGAAGGAGTCATTTCAACTCCAAGAAGAATGTCCACAAGGAGTCTCAACCTCCTCATAGATTCAAAAGGAGAGGAAGAGGAAGTTCAGAAAGAGACCTATCCTCAGTTAAATGTTATAGTTGTCACAAACTATGACACATTGCTAGAAATTGTCCTTCAAAGAAGAAGAAGAATCTTCACAAAAGACATCAAGCACATTTGGCAGAAAATGATAGTGAAGAAGAAGAAGAAGAAAGGCCTCAAAAGAAAAGGACTAAAATAGAAGAAGAAGATGCAGGAGAATATGTTCTATTCTCTGCACTCTCTGGGTCTGTAACACCTGGAGAAGATACATGGCTCATTGATAGTGGTGCTTCAAAACACATGACAGGACAAAAGAAGACTCTCTCAAGACTTGAAGAGAAGACCTCTCCACAAAAGGTATCTTTAGGAGATGACTATCAATATCCCATCAAAGGAATTGGTGAAGCAAGCTACAAGCTTGATTCTGGAACTCCATTGAAGGTGAAGGAAATATTATATGTACCAGGTTTGAAGAAGAACCTTCTCTCTATCTCAGCTTTAGGTAAGAAAGGTTATAGGGTTGTATTCATAGATGGACAAGTACTCATGTGGCCCAAAGGAAAATTAATTGAGGATGCAATTGTTATTGGTGAAGAGGAAGGAGGTCTATACAAACTCAAGGGTCATCCAGAAGCTGCCCTTGTACATGAAGCCACTAGCCCAAGTGAGCTATGGCATAGAAGGCTTGCTCACATTAACTACAAAGCACTACCTCATGTGAGCAAGGTAGTTATAGGACTACCAGATTTAAAGATTGATCATGATGGCACATGCAAAGGATGTGCAAAAGGGAAGAATATCAAGAACCCATTTCCAAAGAGTGAAACAAAGACTAAGAGTACTTTGGAATTGATTCATTCAGATGTATGTGGACCAATGCCATCCACATCCTTGAGTGGGTATGAATATTACCTTACATTTATTGATGACTACTCAAGGAAGACTTGGATATATTTCCTAAAGGGAAAAGATGAATTCTTTGGAAAGTTCAAGGAATTCAAAGCCTTGATAGAAAATCATTCAGAAAAGAAGATCAAGATACTCAGGACAGATAATGGTGGAGAATATACTTCAAAGAATCTTGAAGTCTTTTGTAAAGAAGCTGGAATCAAAAGGGAGCTAACCACTCCCTACAATCCTCAACAAAATGGTGTTGCGGAAAGAAAGAATAGAACCATTATGGAAGCAGTAAAGACAATGATACATGATTAAGACCTACCTATGTATCTATGGGCTGAAGTAGCCAGGACAGCAGTCTATGTGCAAAATAGACTATCTCATAGTGCTCTTGACTTCAAGACCCCAGAAGAAGTGTTCACAGGGAAGAAACCTGAGGTAAGTCACCTCAAGATATTTGGATGCCCAGTATACATTCACATTCCAAAAGAAAAGAGAACTAAGCTGGATCCTTCTGGGAAGAAGGGAATATTTGTTGGGTATTGTGAAGCATCCAAAGCATTCAAAATATACATCCCAGGATTCCATCATATGGAAATAAGTAGGGATGTGACATTTGATGAAGAGGCAGCTCTCAAGAGATCTAGGAAGTGCCAGTATGAAGAAGTATATGAGGAAAATGCACCTTCCAGAATTACAGTGGCTGCGCCCACCCCTGAAGATATAACACCTGAAGATCATGACATGATAGAACCACAAGAACCCCCTGCCATAAACATATCAAGAAAGAGAAAGCCAACATGGGCAAGAGACATTATACTAGGAGCAGAAAAGTATGGAGCTCCTGAAGGCTCTACTAGAGTGAGCAAGAAACTAAAGTCATTCTCCAGCTATATGGCTTTGATGTGTGATCTTGTAGATCAAGAACCCACTAGTTATGAAGAAGCATCTCATAAGAAAGAGTGGGTAGAGGCAATGACAGAGGAATACCAGTCAATAATGAAGAATGATGTTTGGGATATAGTTCCCAAACCAAAGGACAAGAGTGTGGTATCCTCCAAATGGATATACAAGATAAAGCATGCTGCGGATGGTAGCATTGAAAAGTATATGACAAGGTTTGTGGCCAGAGGATTCTCTCAAAAAGAGGGAATTGACTATGAAGAGACATTTGCACCAGTTGCAAGGTACACTTCCATTAGAACCATCATGGCACTTGCATCCATGATGAAGTGGGAATTACACCAGATGGATGTGAAGACAGCCTTCCTGAATGGTGTGATTGAGGAGGAAGTGTACATAGAACAACCACAAGGATTTGAGGTTGAAGATAGAAGAACCCACATATGCAAACTGAAGAAGGCTTTGTATGGGTTGAAACAGGCTCCCAGAGCTTGGTATGGAAGAATTGACAGTTTCTTGACAAGCTTGGGCTTTACCAAAAGTAAAGTTGATCCTAATCTTTATCTCAAAGTTATGGATGATGAACCTGTCATATTGTTGCTATATGTGGATGATCTATTTCTGACTGGAAATGAGAAACAGATTATCGAGTGTAAGAAGAAGCTCTCTACAGAGTTTGAGATGAAAGATCTCAGATTGATGCATTACTTCCTAGGTCTGGAAGTATGGCAAGGCCCGGAAGCAATCTTTCTCAACCAGGGAAAGTATGCAGTGGAAATCCTGAAAAGATTTGATATGTTGGAATGCAAAGCCACGGCCACTCCCATGGATTCCAACCTGAAGCTGTTAGCTAATGACTCATCAGAGTTAGTGGATGTGACTATGTACATACAGATTATTGGGTCACTGATGTATCTGACGAATACCAGGCCATATATATGCTTTGTTGTGAACCCCTTGAGTCAGTATCTAGTGGAACCTAGACGAGTTCACCTGATAGCTACAAAGCATGTGATGAGGTACCTAAAGGGTATGATAGAATTTGGTCTATGCTATCTTGGAGATCATGATCTCAGATTGTGTGGCTACACAAATGCTGATTGGGCAGGAAGTGTATCAGACAAGAAAAGCACATCAGGAGGATGTTATTGTCTGGGATCTGCCTTGATCTCATGGTTTAGCAGGAAGCAGTCTAGTGTGGCTCTCAGCACAGCTGAAGCAGAATATATTGCTGCTTGCACTGCTAGTTGTGAAGTGGTATGGCTTCGGAAGTTGTTATCAGGATTATTTGACTTAGAGATGGATCCCACTGTGATCCTGTGTGACAACCAGAGTTGTATCAAGATGACAGAGAATCCAGTGTTCCATGATAAATCAAAGCACATAGAGATCCGATATTTTTATATACGGGATATGGTGCAGAAAGGAGCTATCAAGCTCGAGTATGTGAGCACTGACGAACAAGTTGCTGATATATTGACCAAACCTCTGTCCGAGTAAAGTTTGAATATTTTCGAGACAAGCTTGATGTAGTTCAGAAGGACCCTCCTCGAAAGGGGGAGTGATATGGTCGATGATGATGAGATTGCCTGCATCGACGGTATGGTCGATGATGTGGATACCTGTATTGATGATATTGACGATGAAGTCAATGATATCGACGATGAGGTCGATGAGTGGTTCTTAGACTTGGTCTAAGTTGACGAATGGATTGTATCATCCCTGGACACATGTCCTAAAGAGATCCGTAGACTTTGATCTCCGAGAAAGATGTTGATAAATCCTAGATTTGATCTAGGTCACATCCAGTATGAAAAAGGACTGGTACTGTGGTCGGGATTGCATCGTCCCTAGACATGAGAGATGTCTTACATCGTCCCTAGACATGAGAGATGTCTTAAAGTGAGAAGGATTGATCATCCTGTAAGCAGATTGGGACTGCATCGTCCCTGAACATTTGGTTCAAAATGTACGTGATAGGACTGCATCGTCCCTGAACATTTGGTTCAAAATGTACGTGATAGGACTGCATTGTCCCTGAACGGTTGGTTCAAAATGCACATGATAGGATTGCATCATCCTTGGACTTATGTCCTAAAGTGAGCGGGATTGATCATCCTGTAATTGAATAGTGTGTATTGCAGAGTATGCTGCTGATGTTGATCGAGATGATCCAGATGATGATGTTGTTGATCGAGATGATCCAGATGCTGTTGATCGGGAGGATCTAGATGTTGATATTGTTGATCGAGATGATCCAGATGATGATGATGTTGATCGAGAGATCCAGATGATACTATTGATCGAGATGATCCAGATGTTGTTGATCAAGATGATGATGCTGTTGATCGAGAGATCCAGATGATGTTGTTGATCGAGAGATCCAGATGATGATGTTGATGTAGTTGTTTCGAGTGCTGCAGAAGATGAAGATCCAGTATTGAAGATCTTAAAGATGTTCCAGTAACTGTTTGAGTTACTGATGATGTATGAAGAAAGCTTCCAATGATTTATAGATGTATCATGTATCATCTGCAGATGTTGTTATAATATCCTTCTCGTTAAGGGGGAGTGTTGAGATATTGTAACTTCTAAGAATATTATATTTGTACTTTATTATTCCGGAGATGTTCCATTCCTCCATGGAGACCCTATTGTATATCCGGAGATGTTTATTCCTCCGAGAGAATGTGGTAACTAGGGTTATTAGATCTCCCATGTGGGGTCGGCCCTGAGTTTGCTGATTAGGGGTTATTAGACTCTCTTAGGAGAGGTCGGCCTAGTTAGGGTGAAAAGTTAGTTAGAAGATGAGTAAAGTAGAGGAGGTGTGTTCCTCACTTATCACTCATTCACTCACTTGTGTATTGCACATAGGAGAGAGAGAGATCTGCATAGGAGGAGAAGGAGTTCTTGTTTGGAGACTACATCTTTGTATTGGTTGATTATCTATATTGAGGAAAGCTTTGCTGGGTTTTCTACCCCATGAGGGTTTCCCAAGGTAAATCTTTGTCTATCTTGTGATTGTGTTTCTTTCAGTGATCTTGATTGTGAAATTAGGTTAAACTTAACAGCAAGCTCAATAACAGAGATCTTAATCTAATCCCCGTCAACTGGATTTCATTCAGATTGCTCTCCCCTGGTATCATCTCAACCTTGATTTGTATGCATGAAGAATTTGAATAACCCCAAGGACCCTGCATGCAGTGCATATATTATTTCACCATTAAGAGAATCCTCTACTTCCATTTTCTTTCTCCTCAGACGTTCCTTCAGTTTGTCCCTTCTAGAGGAAATATTACCTCAGTAAAGAGAAGTCGCCCTGTGATTGCCAGCCTGTCTCTATGGGGAACCTTTGTTTCCTATAAATGGAACTCCAAAAGTGTCAACAAGAAATTGGATAGCTTAAAAAGAATTGGCAGCAAAGGATGCCAAAATTACCCAGCTCCAGGACTCCATACATGCCCTTCATGCCAGAACCTCCAAACCCCCAGCAAGCAATTGGAATGCATGGTAAGAGTAATTGACCGAGCTTATGAGTTGGGAGGAGATGTGGATTGAATTGCCCCACAAGCAAAGTAAACAAAATCACTTAATGGTCTCCTTATCGACAGCTCACTACGAGATTGGAGGGATTTAGGTCATGTTGTCACCTCACCCTAGGATTGCTCAAGCTACTCCTCTGGCCTACTGGAAGCCTTAATGGAAGCTTCGAAGCTCTGCCACTGACAGCAGAGTTTATCATTCAAAATTTATGATTTTAATTGATCAAGACATTATCTTGAAAGTTGGATCAGCTTTATAAAACATGAAAGGAGGAAACGTTAAGTAAAAGAATCAATCAAATTTTAGTTTGACAGGCAGGATTGACAGCTCAATTCCAAACCTGTTGGCAGTAGACAATAATAGGTAGTCTGTGTCATTCAGGTACTGTAACCTGCGTTGTTATGATATCATGATATGCAGAATCATTGCAACATACCACACTGCAGAGCCCAGCATTAATGAAATTTAATCTCAAAGAAAATTTTCACATGATTCTTAGATTGCTATCTGTTTAAAACATTTAGATACTTTGATTAGAATAAAATACATGATAACCCCGACTTTCACTCAAGCCAAATAGACAACTGACACAGAACAAGTATCAACGGTTGAATGCAAAATAGGCATGAATGAGCAGTCTATTTTGTTATAACAATGTGTTTTTCTAGCTCATAAAATCCATTCTTAGAATCCAGTTTCAATATTAGAGTTTGCAGAACAATTCCATAAATATACCTGGCTATCCTCAAGATGCTTGAAGATATCATGTTGTTTACATATCTAAACAAGTTTGACATACAGTAACATTTCTAAACAATTGATTATCCATTTCTAGGATAAAATTATATGCTATCCCTGTTAAGACATTCAAAATCCAATAGTAATGCCTTGTAGTTGCCTGCCAATGTGAAGTTGACAAGATGCAGAAGCTTGTTTTTTCTGTTCTTGCTGCTTCTCACTGTGGTGACTAAGAACTTGCTCTTTGTTCCTCTTCTTCAAAGTTCTGCACAAATCTCATGTTGGGGACTTACTAAGTAAGGTTATGTTAACTTCTTGTTTTACCTAGCATCACCAATAATCCCCACAAATACACCGTCCCTCCTTTAAATGATGGAAACGGATGCCATCTATCACCAAAATTTCTCATGCAACAATGTTAGAGATGAACTTTATGGCAGAGTGGCAGTCACCACACAATTCTTGATAATCTACATAGCTGTCTCAGACATTGTGCTAATAGGTCGAAATGCAATTGCCAGTTTCTCGCTGTGGTGATCAAGAACTTGTTCTTTCTGTCCCTCATCTACATCATTCAGCAAATATCTTGGATTGGAGACATACCCTGATGCCTTCATCTGCCCAGATTATACTTTCAACACTCCAAACATTCCTTTGTTTGCGGGTTTGATCTGTCTCCTACTACAAAAGCATGCACCTATTTAGTAACCACAATTCAACTTCATCCCGGTTTCTTTGTTATTCCCCTGTCTTCCATCAGTCTCCGTATCTTTTCAATGCCATCCCACCTGCCAGCCGCAGCATAGATGTTTAATAACAAAATATAGGGTGCAGCATCTTTTGGAACCAATTCAAAAAGTCGCTTTGCTGCAAGTCCGCCTAGCTCTATATTAGTATGAATTCTACATGCACTGAGCAATGATCCCCATACAGCAGCATCAGGCTCTATCGGCATCTTGTCAATAAAGTCATGTGCTTCATTCAAGCACCCAGAACGTCCGAAAAGGTCAACCATACAGCTATAGTGCTGCATTGTGGGTGTAATGTTATAATGTGGACGCATCAGTTCAAAGTACTGCCAGCCCTCATCCACTCGGCCTGCATGGCAGCATGCTGCCAGAACACCAATGAAGGTGACATGATCTGGGTTTATGCCACTGTCCTGCATTTGATGAAATAATTTTAGGGCTTCCTTGCCATCTCCATGCATAGGATATCCTGTAATCATTGCATTCCATGAACTCAAATCTCTGTGAACCATTTTATCAAAACACACCACGAGCATTTTCTATGCTCCCACATTTTGCATACATGTCTACAAGACCATTCTCCACAAAGACATCAAGACAGCATCCACTCCCAACTAATTCTGTATGTATCTCCTTGCCTTATTCAAGAGTCGCAATGTTGGCACAAGCTTGGAGGACACTGGTAAAGGTGACCTGATTGGGTTGGATGCCCTTTCGTTGCATTTCAAAATACAACGACAGTGACTCCTGACTATGCCCATGTTTGGCATAAGCCGCAATCATTGCTGTCCAAGAAAAGACATCACGTTGAGGCATTTTCTGAAAGATTTTAAAAGCTTCATCAATATGTCCATTTTGGGCATATCCTGAAATCATAGTATTACAAGATACAACATCTTGGCAACGCATTTTGTGAAATACATTGCATGCATTCTCCATACACCCACATTTAGCATACATATCTATAAGAGCATTCCCAACAAATACGTCAGATTCAAATCCTTTTCTCTTTATTTCTTCATGGATCTCCTTGCCTTGTTGCAGAGCTTCCATGTTAGCACAAGCCGGAAGAACACTGGCATATGTATATTGATTGGGTTTGGTACCAGATCGCTGCATTTGGTGAAATATCTCTAAGGCTTCCTTACTCATTCCATGCTTGGTATAAGCTGAAATCATTGCTGTCCAGGAAAACACATCACGTTGAGGCATTTTCTGAAAGATATTAAAAGCTTTATCAATATGTCCATTTTCGGCATATCCTAAAATCATAATATTACAAGATGTAACATCTTGATGAGCCATTTTTTGAAAGATTTTAAAAGCTTCATCAATTTGTCCATTTTGGGCATATCCTGAAATCATAGTATTAAAAGATACAACATCTCGGCAACGGAGTTTGTCAAACAAATCGCATGCTCTCTCCATACACCCACATTTAGCATACATGTCCATAAGAGCATTCCCAACAAATACATCATATTGAAATCCCCTTCTATTTATTTCTTCATGGATCTTCTTGCCTTGTTGCAGTGCTTCCAACTTAGCACAAGCCGCAAGTACACTGGCATACGTATATCGATTGGGTTTGACACCAGATCGCTGCATTTGGTGAAACATTTCTAAGGCTTCCATACCCATTCCATGCTTGGCATAAGCTGCAATCATTGATGTCCAGGAAAACACATCATGTTGAGGCATTTTCTGAAAGATTTTAAAAGCTTCATCAATATGTCCATTTTGGGCGTATCCTGAAATCATAGTATTAAAAGATACAACATCTCGGCAACGCATTTTGTCAAACAAATTGCATGCATTCTCCATACACCCACATTTGGCATACATATCTATAAGAGCATTCCCGACAAATAAGTCGGATTCAAATCCTCTTCTTTTTATTTCTTCATGGATCTCTTTGCCTTGTTGCAGAGCTTCCATGTTAGCACAAGCCGGAAGAACACTGGCATACGTATATTGATTAGGTTTGGTACCAGAACGCTGCATTTGGTAGAACAGCTCTAAGGCTTCCTTACTCATTCCATTCTTGGCATAAGCTGCAATCATCACAGTCCATGACACGACATTCCGTTCACCCATTTCGTCCAAAGCTCTGCGTGCATAGGGCAGACTCCCGCACTTGGCGTACATTGTCACAAGTTTATTCGCTAAAAGGATATCATGCCAACTAAACCCAGTTTGAATGATGTGGGCATGAACCAGTTTGCCTTCTTGCAGTGCCTTTCTACTCAGGCACCCCTGCAGGAGAGAATCAACGGTGGCAAAGTCTGCGTAAACCCCTCGGCGGTCCAGAACATGCAAAACCTGAAGGGCTTCTTTCATTCGGCCAGTCTTGCATAGCGTTCTTATTTGCTCGCCCGAGTCCATGTTTCTGCCATTGGCATAACCTTCGTCAGTTTTGACATATGTTCCAGTATTAATTTGACCCTGCAACGGCATACCCAGACACCGATATCCCTTGTTCTGATTTCTGAATGTCGGTACCATCCCCATGGTCGTGGTGCTTTATGTATTTTCAGTACCAATTTACTCATCTCCATCCAATGTATCCAGTAGCCGCCTTCTTTGGCTTCTTTGTATGGATTTAGATGTCCAAAATGATTTCTTTGATTCATTAATATTTCAAATGAACAAGATGTTCAAAATTAGGCCTCGATTTCCCGTGAAATTCAAGGAAACTTCTTGATTGAACTCGTAAGCTTGGGATTTTAGAAGCCTCAATTTCTCATGAAATTCACAATTCCAAGATATACGAAACTTCTTGATCGAACTCGTATGCTGGATATTTTAGAAAACACTCTCACGTCTTGCTTGATTATTTTTTTTCAAAAGAAACAATTCCGTATAGCTGGGATTATACGTTTGTGCATAGATTTTGTATATGAGAAATGAGATATTCTGTTTTTAAATGTCATAAATGTCCTCTCATTAATTAAATTCATATTATGAAAAATTAAAGCACTTGAATGAACTTTATGATATTTTTTTGCCAAATTTGAAGTTTTTTCCGCATTAATTAAATATTCCTTAAAAGGATTAAAATCCCCTTACAGATAGGTGGGGTCAGGGATTCAAGGATTCAAGGTTCCGAGGGCAGTAACAGCGGGAAGCAACAGTGACAGGCTGTAACAAGAAGCAGTAACAGCGGGCAGCAACAGCGACGGGCAGTAATAGCGACAGGATTCAGGGATTCAAGGTTCTGAGGGCAGTAACAGCGATGGGATTCAGGACAGCTAAGGAAACAGTAACAGCGTTGAGGGCAGCAACAGCGACAGGATTCAGGGCAGTAACAGCGTAACAGGAAGCAGTAACAGCGTCGAGGGCAACAGGTGTCTCTCCCCTTACAAATAGGTGGGGTCAGGCAAGCAGTGCTTTGCCACTATGTGAACTGCATCGATAGCCACGTTTAAGTCAGGTATTTAGTCTTGTCCCATAGTTTGTGTTTTTTTCCTATGGCAATGGAAACACATTCGGCAACAAACATAAAAAATGAACAAGGAACACATGCCTCTATTGAAACAAATCATTTTGGCCAAGTGAAAATTGCAGCTTCAAGCAAAACAGGGAAATGGGTTTGGGTTAATGCCAAACAGTTTCGGGGTATTTTAAAATGTAGAGCAACTCGTTTAAAATGGGAGCAGACAAGAAAGAAAAAGTCTCAACGAGAAAACACATTGGCCCTGGGTAAGAAACAACCGCCTCCCTTTCAAAAAGATGGAGCTAATAGAACCAAGGCAACAAGGATTATACCTTATACAGCCCCATATCTACACCTCTTACCTGGTCATCTGATCTATATGTACGAGAGTTACTAAATGCTAAGAGGAGATTGGAGGATCTGGAGGTTAAAGAGCAGGAGAGAGACCTTAGAATCCAAATATTAACAGCAGAAAATCAGGGTTTAGCAGAAAGCAACAAGGTTTTAAAAGACCAACTGTCTCGGTTGCAAGAAACTCTTTCTATAGGAAAGGTGGAATGGCAAAGGATGAAAGATGCTTAGCAAAGCATGAAGGAGGAAGCAGAGGAAATCAAGGGTGGGGTGAACTCTAAAACATCGAATGAGGAGAGGAAAGCAGCTGAACAAACAAACAATCAGGGAGTGAAAGGAAGGGAAGAAGAGAAAGGAAATTCCACGAAAAAAACGTGGGCACAAGTTGTTAGCAAATTTGCCAATAACTCAGGAGAGGCAAACACCCTAGGGAACACCATATAGGATAGGGAAATCAGAGAAAGACGAGTTAGAGCAGCAAACATAATTATTAAAGGTGTGAGAGATTATGGGGAAAATGAAGATACGCTTGATCTTGCAAGAGACTTTTTGAGAGACAAGATGCTTTGGCAAGGCCGAATTTGCCAAGCGTGGAGGGTGGGAAAGCCCAGTGGCAAGAGAGCTAGACCCAGAAAAGTCACCATGTCAAATACACATGACAAACAAATCCTGTTAAGTAAGAAGCAACTCTTGAGAGGATCTCGCTTCTTTCTAGAAGAAGATTTAACTGTTAGGAAACAAGAGGAAAGAAGGGAAGAGATGTGAAAGGTTAGTGCAGCAAGAGATGAGGGCAAAAGAGCATGGTTGTACAAAGGTAAAACGGTTATTGCCTTTTTTGGCCCCCCAAAAACAAAACAACAAGGCGGTAATCAAGAAAGGTCATCAAATTCCTTAGCAGAAAAATATGAAACAAAGACAGTATGGGCAAACAGGGGTGAGGACTCGACTTTGAGTCTTGTATGCCAAAACAAATAGCAGTCAAGGTCTACTCAGGTTTCCCTAAGCTTAGTTTGTTGGAATTGTAGAGGCTACCCTTGGAGGTGGGGACCTGGGTTAGGGCCTATTGCGGAAGATAGAGACATAATTTGTCTAGTGGAAACGCATGAACGGGAAGGATGTAAGACACCTTTGTTTGAAGGGTACTTGAAGATGGCAGCGTGGAACAAGGAAGCAGAGAATGGCAAGGGACACGGGGGTATCATGGTCTTAGTAAGGGAAAAAAAAGGACGTCTCATTCAATTAGAAAAAGAAGACTCAAATAAACAATTCATTTGGTTTAAAATATCAGAAAATGGAAATATCATCAGAATTGCAGCATGTTATTTTGCCCCGCAAGTTTCAAAAATTTACAAAAGCGAGGGGCTTAACCACAGAGATCCCTTTGCAGCCTTAAAAAACGACATTGCAGTGTATTCCCAACTAAGTGAAGTCCTTCTAGTGGGTGACTTCAATGCTAGGACTGCAAATGAACAAGCTAGTATCCTCCGCTATAAAGAAGACTGCAATCCTATTTGGCTCACAGAAGAAAGTAATCATCAGTGGATGAGATTTTCAGAGGACAACAAAAGCTGCAATTTTTTGGGGGAGCAATTGCTTACTCTATGTGGAACTTTTGACTTGGTCATCTGCAATGGTTTGGATAGATGGGCGAATTCGGGAAATTTCACTTGTAACACTTACAATGGTGCAAGTGTAGTGGACTATGTAATTTGCTCACATGGCATGTGTGAGAGAATGGAGGAAGTTCGGATCGGGGAGCAGATCTGGGATCTGAAATTTGATCACAAACCAATATATCTAAGATTCTCTTGGACTAAAAAGCAACGGGATGAAATAAAAACTCAGTGCATTAAGCAATCACCCCCAAAGGGAAGGATTCTTTTGACACAACAAAACTGTAATACCTTCAAGATAGCATTAGAGAGGCTTTTCAAAGAGGTGAAAATTCAATCTCAGGGCCTTCATAGCCACGAGCTAACATGTCTAATCCAAAGAGCACTTTCAGAATGCAAAAGAGCAAGAAATAAGAAATCTTAAACAAATTGCTTCCCGGTTAATGCTTGGTTTGACGAGGAATGCAAAAAAGCAAGGAGAACTTTGAAAGAGTCAAATCAAAAAGAAATAATCCTAAAAATTTACAAGCAAATTTTAAGGAAGAAAAAAGCTGATTTCATGATTTCACGTAGGGAAGAGCTAATCTTCCTTGGGGAAAACAACCCCAAGTTATTTTGGAAGGAACTGCAAACCAGAAAGAAGCAAACTGAAAACAATATCACAGCCTATCAATGGCTTGAATATGCTAAACAACTCTATGAGCAAGATCCTAAAGCTAACCCCCCCCCTGGGTCAACACTTCTACTAAGCTTTTCACCGTACAAGAGGTCGAGGTGGGTATTAAGAAGTTGGGTGTTGGAAAGGCAAAGGATTTAGTTGAGCTCCAAGCAAAGTATCTAAAGTGGGGTTCAAAAACCCTTGCGCCTCACATCACGAGGATTTTCAACAACATCATTCAGTAGGGCTTCCCTACAGATTGGACAACTAGCCTATCAATACCTCTTTTCAAGAGTGGTGATGCCAATAATCCCTCCAATTACAGGACCATAATGATAAATCCCCTGTTTGCAAAGCTATTCGGAAGTATGCTAGAAAACAAAATTAGCAAGTGGGCGGAAGAAAGAGGTAAGCGTGCTAAAGGACAAGCAGGTTTCGGACCCAAACACTCCACGGTGGATCACGGTATAACATTAAGACACATCATTGAGAAAGTGTGGGAGAATAAAGAGAAAGCCTTTTGTTGCTTTGTCGATTTCAAAAAAGCATTTGACACGGTCCCTAGGGATAAGCTCTGGCATAGAATGGAAGAAATCAGGGTTCCTATGCATCTTAGAGCAGCTGTCCATAGATTATACGAGGAGGTTAAAGTCAAAATCAGAACATCAGCTGGGATCTCCGAAAGTTTCAGGAGCGATATTGGGGTCAAGCAGGGGTGCCCATTGTCCCCTACTCTATTTGGGTTATATATTGACAAACTTGAAGAGTGGCTAAACCTTCAAGATGGGGAAGGTGCTCTTCTGGGTGAGTTTGTGATAAGGCTCTTTTGTATGCAGATGACCTTATTTTGATCGCTAAATCTGCTCTTGGCTTGCAAGAGCACTTACTTTCCCTTGAGCACTTCTGTAGAGCAGTGGGGATGCAAGTTAACACTAGCAAGACAAAAGTGGTAGTTTTCTCTAGCAAGAGAAAACATAATCAACACAAGTTCTACTTTAAAGGCAACACTCTTGAAGAAGTGGTAGATTACAAATATCTTGGGATTGACTTCAACAAAAATTTAAGATGGGAAGGGTGCAGAAAGAAAAGAACTTTGGGAGGCTAGAAAGCATTTTACGCCTTTCAAAATAGATGCAGAGAAGCAGAGTTATGGGATTGGAAGACTACGCAAACTCTTTTTGGGCTATTAGTGATCCCGGTTGTTCTATACGGGTGTGAAGTGTGGGCCAGCAGTACCTCTGACCTACAGTGGCAGCAAATTGAGAAGATTCAAAAACGCTTGATTACCAACAAGTTCAAAATTAAAAGCTCAGTCCCCTATGATATCATGCTTAGTGAAGTGGGGGCAGCCCCCGTTGAAGCAATTGCTATGGTGCGGCTCATAAGATATCTAAAAAAGATCGAGCAAATGGAAGACGATAGATGGCCTAAGGTGGCCTTCAATGACACATTATGCAAAAGAAAGAAGACTTGGATGCGGCAAAACATTAAATGGCTTAGTAAATGGGATATTTACATGAACGCATGCCCTACAAACAGTAAAGAGATAAAGGCCTTTGTTATCGACAAGTTCCACAAGCAAGTATGGGGCACAAGGCTAGGGAGAAAGAAAAAGTACTATATTGAGGAGTTCAATCCCACTTACAACCATCATCAAAAAGATTATATAGAGGCTAATATTTCGTGGAGGGCCAAAATGCTTATTGCTCAATTAAGAACCAATTCCCACCAACTTCGGTGTGAGACGGGGCGCTGGAAAAGACCTAAGGAAGCTTGGGAAGAGCGGGTATGTACTTTTTGCACCTCAGGAAAAGTAGAAACAGAAAAACATTTCATTTTAGAGTGTGAGACCTTCAAAGACAGCAGAGACAGCTATGTGAATATCTTGGCAGGTAGTTCTTGGGATACTTTATTCAGTGAAGGGACCGTGGTGAAATTGGGGGAACTCATCATCAAGCTTGACAAGAAAAGGGTGGAAATGCAAAAGTCAGTGGGCAAGATAGTCTGTCCCATAGGCTATCTTTATCCTCGCGGATGTTAAAATCTCTTTCTTTCTTTCTATATATATATATATAACTTGTTCGCTGAAAAAATATATATCAATAACTTGTTCGCTGAAAAAAAATATATCAATAACTTGTTACTATATTTGTGGAAAAGTGTTATTACGAGAATGGTATTAGAATGGAGTTTCCACTTTTAACATAATTTTTTTAATAGATATAAAATTAAAATGGATATATGTAATTTATTTTATTATAGTGACACCATATTTTTTTCTCATCTTTTTTGGATTTAATGTATTAATGTTATGGTTGTAGATGGGAATCACTATACATTATAACCCTTATGTGGTGGCAGCAACAATTTGATTTTCTTCTTGTTTATTCCATTTTATTATTGATTATTGTAGAAGTTGTTTCATTTTGAACATTGGGATGTTTTAAATTGGTTCTTAAGTAGGTGAATTTCACTCTTGTTATGCGTTTTTTAAACAAAGAAGAAAAAAAATGATTTCTATTCTTTGTGGTAGCAAAAGGTCTTGTTGTTGGAGAGGTCATACCTTGTTTTGGAGGGTTAAATTGAAATTATTCTTTTTTTTTGGAAACTAGACTCAAATGTACTTCTAATGACTACACATTCATAGTGTTTGAAGAAGTATCAAGGGAGATACGACCATCATAATTCACCCTTCCATAGCTATAAAATATGTAGTAAATTTGGGTATCCTACATTCAACAAGGCATAACTATCAGCTAGACTATCTGATTGAGGTGCCAATTTTTTGTTGGAAGTAGATTCAAAGGACTTTAAAATGGTAGGTTGTACCTAAGATTTTATCAAAGATTAAAAATAAATAAAAAATTATGACATCTACAAGTGATTGTTCCTTTTCAACCTTAGAACCCTAGTCGAAAAGGGGAAATCATCATATATGTCCACTAGTGTACAACAATACAATGCCATTTGTTGCTACTAAAAAATGAATTTCATCTACTTGCATACCAAATTTTAGCTTCATTTCCAAGCTTTCTCCAATTTCTTGTATTAAACCCTCTTTTGAAGACAAACGAATAAAGTATATTCAGATAAGGCTATGCAAATATTAGGGGACGTTATGAATGTTTGTGATAGATTTATCTTTCCAATCTCTCTAGCAAGAGACTATAGAAAATAAATAAATGAATGATTGGATTTATAGAGGTTTACGAATAATTATATTCAAATATCTTCCAAGTATGCAAGAACAAACTCTTTGGGCTTCTCTTTGTAGAACCTCCTAACTCAAAATGTGATAAATATATACATGATGAAGACTTGTAAGAGATTGAAATGATTTTGCAACTTATCTTCCAAGCATTTCTTCCTCTCCCGAATGAATCTTCTGGTGTGTAAAAAACGAATCTCCTTTTGAAGGAGATTTACAAGGGGATAAAAACATTGAACTTGATGAAGCACAAATTGTCCAATGGTAAACCTCCTCTCATGGACCATGTCAAGGACACAATCATTATCATGCAATCCTCTTTAGTAGAAGGCCATCATGTATATCAACAAAATGATAATGACATTAATAGGTCCTAGGATCCCATTGAGTAATGATCAATCGTTACCACAACTTTGAGGATATAGTACCTAAGAAATGGGTGAATGCAATGGTACCAAATCTTAGGCTATTGTGTATGACTATCTTATTGGTGTAGCTTCAAGAAAATGACCTTGGCTATCAATTGTGATTTTATTTACTTCTTCCTTATGCATTGAGCTTGAATCATTTTAGGAGGGAAGAGAATGTTGTGTCTCCAAAACAATGAATGACAAGAAGACTTATGGATGTAATGCATGATATTATTTTATTTGTTAGTTGTTGGGTTCCATAGGCTAGTAACCCGACATATTAATAAAGGTCATTTTTTAATAAAAAAGGTTACTTTTATTATGTAAGCATTGATAAGTAATTAGTAATAGGATTAGAGATAGCTTTGGAAACAAAATGTATTAAATACAAAGGGCATGTCGTAAACCTATAGACAACATACACAACATGTTTCGTACATGGCCTATTTTGTTTATAAGCTCATTAATGCCTTATCTCAAAGTTAATTGAAAATTTTAATGAATCATCACTAAGTTAGTGGGTGTATGTTACTTATATGCACTAATGATTCACCACTTTGTTAGTGGAGAGTTGTATTAAAAGAGGTCTCCCCCCTCACTTGTAATCCAATACTAGTATCAAACAATCAAACGTGTTACTCATATGAGTATCATTTTATATGGAGATATCTTCCTTGTTAGAGAGAATAATCCCAGTGATTAGGTTTGGGTCACTGAGAGATAATAGAAAATAATAAGCTTATCTTCGTAAACAATAAGTTACTTAACGTAACTACCTAAGGAAAAGAAAGAAAAAAAGAGAACATGTATCCAAACAATTGTCTCTTGCAAATCCATTTCATGCATATCTAAGTATGTTCTTCATTAATTCAAGCTTTACTTCAATGGCCTACACACAAAACACCAAATCCAACCTTTCTCAAATCCTTTTGGTCAAATAATGTAAATCATAATAAACATGTGAGCTCATTTACATACTAATTCTAACTAACTTATCAGGGGTTTAATTCCACCACCAATTCAATATCAAATGTAAAACCATTTAACATTTGGCAATCAAATTTGGTGTGGGGGGTGAGGGGGGAGAAGAGACATCTTCATACTTTATTAATCATGAACAATGAACATAATGATTCCTGATAACTTGTTGTTGGCAGCTTCATCATTAGGATCTCAATTACTCCTACCTAAACCACTTATCGATTCTAACTCCACTTTAGAATTCTTCATCATATGTCAATAGGAAAACCACTAAGGATTTAGGTCTTAATGATCAACAAAATAGTTAATTTTAGGAACAGGGGTTCCTACAAAAGCGAATAAACCTAAAAGTCCAAGGCTAGAATCTCTAAGGCAATGCTCCATCATAAGGGTGCTAAATTGGTGAGTTGCTCCTTCAACATTTGGATTCAATTTATACCATTAAGATTTGGTTGAGTTCATTGGTAATGAGAATTAGGGTTGCATATGTGGCAGTTAATGCACATTTATTATTATTTTCCTTTGTTAGGATCTACGATGCCTTTCTTGAAGGGAAACCAGAGGTACTTGCATGTCTCTTGAATGAAGGGTGCGAGTATGAGGCAAAAAGTCATTTTTACTATATTTTCAATGGAGCAAGAAACCAATCTAGATAGTGATTGGTCAATCAAGTCATTAGAGGTTAGTGATGACCAAATAATATTATAACATTCCTCTATCTTTTAGAAATTGCAAGTGTATTTCAACTCTTGAGTGTGCAAATGCCCCAAACCATTTGCTTCTTTCCTTTGTTTATTTCATTTTATTATTTATTATTATTGAAGTTGTTCCATTTTGAGCATTGGGATGCTTTACCCTCCTCTCTAGAGCATGCTTATGATTTACCTCACCTTTAATGCCTCTAAGAAGATCATGTCCATCCAATTCATTCTCAATTATTGGACATCACTTTGGAGATAACATGTCTCAATGTACCAAGGTTGGCAGGTGTGGGGGGAGTAATACTAGACTCCACGGGGAACAAGCAGAAAGACTTCACCTGGGGCATTGGGAGGAAGACTAACAATGCAGCGGAATGGCTAGGACTCATTAAAAGACTGGATATTGTAGCCAGCCTGGGAATTAAGAAACTTACTATCCTTGGAGACTCCCTAATCATAATTAGAGAAGCGAGGCATATCACCGCTAAAAGAAAAGACCCCACTTCCAAAATGCATTTCCTTCTTCAAAGCATCAGCTCCGATTTCCATAAACTCAATTTCTTTCATATCCTGCGTGGGTTGAGCTGGATTATGGCAACATAAGGCTTGATAATGATATCTTGGAAACTACCTGGATCCCATAATCCAAGTGTTGGATATTGGGCTAAGTCCCTTCCCTTATTCATTTATTCATTTATGGACCACATATTCTTAATTATTGGCATTTTAATGGAGTATTTTTGGGAACTCTCCCTTGGAAATTTGACAGCGTATTCCCCTCACAAGTGCAGCCTTTGCATGCATGGAATTAAAGACTGGCAAAGTACTGCCAGTTGGCTGGCATGCGGACTCCATGAATCGATAAAGCCTCAACTCCATGCACAAAATAGAATTCACTCTGCGTTTTATTATCTCATTGCTCTGCCTGGTCTGGGAATTAATTTGTTGCCTATCGTTTGGTGAAGTTTCAGTGTTGATAAAGAAATGGAGCATCATGACATAGGGTGTTGCAGGGAGATTCACTACCGTGGAGTGAGGCGTTACTAGAGGGATGAGAACCCCAATCATGGAGGTTGCTGCAAGAAAGGGCACAGTTCCATTGCGGTGTGTCACAGAGGTGTTCAGCTGAAAGAAAGTTGGGGAGATTCTGAAGAACAGGAGGGCCACTCGGGGCTTGACCCTTGTCGACAACATGCTAGGGCAGGAAAAGACATCATGCAAGAAGAGAAACGCAGTATTTCGAAATTCAAGGTGGAATTTCTGGGCCACTTGCAGGATTTGGAGTTGCAGGTGAGACTGGTTCGTGGAGAGAACATGGAGTTTAGGAAAATAATAGCTCACCTCTATAACTTTGCTACTTCCTCTCACTCTGAGATGAGAGCCCAGAGTAATTTTGTTGCTGCAAAAATCGAGCATTTGGAGGAAAGTTTGGGTTTTTCCTTCCCCCGCAAGGCTAGGAAGCTTAAAGATTCTTACAGCGAGCTCGAGGTCATTAACCGCAAGATGAAGAAACTTAAGAAGTTTATGGCTTTAGCTGGTAATTACGTGGACCTAAGTGCATACAAGAATTTGGCTGTGGACTCAGTGGGCGTGGCCATGAATGCTGGGCCTCACTACAAGCTTGCTTCTCTTGGTCACGGGTTGGATCTTTGTTATCTATGCTACTTTTATTATCTATGTTTTCTAGAATTTTGAATAGGAACTCTGTCACACTTAGTTTAGGCTTAGTATTTTGCTGGCAACTTGTATGGGCTTACTGCCCAGCTTTTTGTAAAAGACAGTCCTTTAGAAATGTTATACTTCTGCACTCTACTTCTAAGACAGTTTGTTAGATGCTATAGCATCCATAGAACAGAAAGGTATCATGTAAAATGTCAACAAGAACTTGAGGAATTAGGATTGATGATTGTCTCTCTCATAGGGGAGCAATCTGATCAGTCAATTTTGATGTAATACCCCCTGTTTATATATAATCAATGCTTATAGTCGTTTCTGTTATAAAAAAAATGTCTCAATGTAATAACCCAACCCAACATGATCAAGTTGGGTGGGTTGCCACTTCAAGGAAGTCCCTTCCTTAAGTCAACATAACAACATTTAACAAGACAAATCTTTCTTGTAGTTATTAAAACAAGTTTCAAATTTTAGTAATGGAAAACAAACAAAAGCAAATACAACTCATATATTTCCAATTCTCCTTGAGGATGTGCCACCAATTGGTGCAAAATAGTATTTAAACCCAACAACAACTATAGGGGAATCACACCATAAGGATCCCTTTCCTCTCAACCAAATGTAATCACCAACCAAATATGTGATGTTTCTCATGTAGGGCCACATCTCAATGAGAATACGCAATGGATCACTCACCTAGACCTCAACTCAAGTAGTCTCTTTTGAATCCTGTAACTCACTTCTGAAGGAGAAATTCTTGATCACCAACAACCTGCTCTGATACCAAACTGTTGGATAGGCGGGGGATCTTATGCTCGCAGCAATAACACAAAAAACACAGAATACACACAGCTACAACTGATATGAACATGCAACAGGAGCTTTCAAGCTCTTCTTCATTAACACAAAAACTCACTCTCTCTACATTTGCTGAAAAACATGCTTCATACATATATGAAATTCTGAACTAGATCGAGAAGTTTCCCACATTAATTAATCTACCTAACTGTATTTAAACCTATCACTTCTAATATCAAAGTTTGTACATAATGCAGGTTACTTCTGTCATTAACATACTGACTTGTTTACGTAGATCATAGAGAGAAATTAGTCCTTACAGTTTTCTGGAGATAATATATTGTTATGAATCAATGGTTGGCTTATCAGCTAATATGGAATAAACTGAGCAGTTTACCTCTAATCCTCTTTATTGCAAGGACGAAATGGAGTTGACATAGGCATAGACTTGAATGGCCAGAAATATAGACACGACGAGGATGATTTTTTTGTCTTGGTAAAGTAAAGCATTTATTCATAATTTTCAGTCTTATCCATCTAGCTAGGTTTGTAGAATTTATGGAGATTGAACAAAAGATGTCTATCTTTATCACCTACAATATGAGCTTATAGATATATGATGCGATTATTTTATTTGAACTTGACATACCACTTTCTCATATTTGTCTTTCTAATCTTCACTTAGGGTTTCAATGAACAACAACTAGCCGAGATGAAGAAAAGTGAAGCACTGACAGTTGAAAGGGAGAGGAGAATTTTTCAAGTGGGAAACTTACATGGCACTTTCTTGATCATATTTTATTAAACTACTCTCTGGGATTATTTTATTGCACTACCATCTCCGATAAGAATATTTATTTTATCTTGGTATCCTGTTTGATAAAATTTTGAGCCAAAGTTTGATATTGTATTGAAGTAACCAAAACCTATCTATACACTAGACATTGTGTAAAATTTTACAACATTGATGGTCTAATCGAACTATCCTTGCAAATGTAAACGTACATGTAAAGAAATAGACCTACATTATCATTAAGTCGCTCTTATAATATTTTTTTGTGATTTACATCAAATAAGGTTACTCTAGAAGTAATCATCTAACAGAAAACAATTGTGATTCCAATTTTTATGTTTGTTTCATGTTGTTATGTTACTAAGGATGTTTCAATTATCTGCAGCTATAAGATCACATGGTTGGACACTTGGAAAAACTGGATCGAATCATTCAACATCGCTATATTTACGAGCTTTGCAAAAATTGGGGGTATCTATGTTATGGGAAGATTATTTTCTTTCATTCAAAATTTGTAGGCCCTTGATGTGCATGCACCACTAGGGTGAACACTTTTCAGGGCAAGAGGAACTTCCTTCAAGATGGAAAATAACATAAATGAGATGATGGTGCCATGATCACAGTGGCAATCATCACAAGTGGCAAGATTGTAATTATGGTTGAAGATAATCTTGGGGCTTTGGCACCTTTCCCCGTGGTGGTTGTTTTTTTTTTCCAGTGAAAAAAAGCATACCATTGATATTCAAAGCTTTGAATCAAACAGTACAACGATAGATCAGTCAAAAAAACTGATAAAATTCCCAGGATCTCAACCATCATAGATCTTGATTACAAAAAACTAACTTATCAAACTTTCAGCCAAATCCAAAAAAACATAAAGTTATATCATACAACTGCTAAACATTTGAGTAAAAACCATTAATCCAGGAAAAAGTAAGAACCATAATCCTGAATTCTGTTTCCAAAAATTCTTCCCATATCAAGAAACCTTCATCACCCTCCAAAGCTAACTTTGACATCTTATCTGCCAAGGAGTTGTTTTCTCGGTATATATGCTCCAATGTGATGCTGCTAAACTTTCAAGCTCAAATCTTATCCTACTGCACCAGTGTGATAATACATTCACATTCAAATTGTAATCACCTTTAGCCCATTTTATTGTAACTCTGGAATCACCAAAGATCTTAACCTTCGTCAGCCCGAACATGTTTGCCACTCGAAGGACACACCAAAGTGCTAATAATTCAGCCTTCATGTTCGTACCTTTGCCACATTTAAACCGTAAAGTATAATAATGATCCTGGTTTAAAATTACCACTCCTCTAGCTACACAATGTCCTCGTGGTGGTTATTAAGCAATCCGTGAATACACATTTTCCTTTCAAGCAATTTGTAATACACATTTTTCTTGCAATAAATTAGTAAATAGAACAATAAGATGTCCAATGAAAGATAAAGCAATTTGTAAATACATATTTTCTTTACCATGAAATTAATATACAGATTGATATAATATGTAAACATTTTAAATATTTTTTATTATACAAGAAAAATTATGCGTGATCAGTGTTAATTTTACAAATTCAATAATAAAGGGAGCAATACTTAAAATAATTTATTTTATTTGTTTTTTGATGGATGGTTTTGAGCTTTTAGGGGTATTTGTTTGGATTGTTTTTTAGTGTGTACTTATTCGATATATCTTCTCGAATGTTTCAAAGCTAGTTTTTCATTGTTTTTTATCTTTTGTATGAGGTCATCCATATGTTAGCAAGGTGGAGGCTTCAATGATCCCATATCGAGGGTCTTAATCATATTGTATAACTTTAGGGGTTGTTGAAAAATGTTAGGATATTTAGAGATTTAGGAGTTAATTAATGGCACCTTGGCGGATTAATCAAGATCTAACCAAGTTGATAAAGTTTTTAAAAAATCGTTTTTAAATTTTTTGGCTTTTTTTTTAATCTTTGGTTGTGTTGAAGTGTTTTGTAAAAAAAGTAGATTGTTGACATTATAAAGTAACTTATTTGTAAAAGTGAGTTTATAGGAAAAGTTAGAGATATTTTGTTTTTAACTCGACAATTTCATTGAGCATCCATAACCACATTAATCAACCTTCACTTGCCAAATGACACCTTGGTTCATTTTTGTCTTTTTCTAAAATGACAACGTTGATCTTTTGGAACTGACTATTGTTTTGAGAGATTTTTGTTTGGATAATAAAATTTTGCTTCTGAAGTCATCTTGCCTACATATTGTAATGTGGTTATTCCAAACGATCTCCTGCTAACTGGTTCAAACTATTCATGTAAACCCCGTATGGAGGATTTATTAA
Source organism: Larix kaempferi (assembly GCA_027924585.1). Classification (NCBI taxonomy): domain Eukaryota; kingdom Viridiplantae; phylum Streptophyta; class Pinopsida; order Pinales; family Pinaceae; genus Larix; species Larix kaempferi. Next base: position 11,291,697 of record BSBM01000696.1, on the reverse strand, counting down.
GAAGAAAAGGCCTTTATCAGGTTACATTGGGAACAAAAATTCTCTCAATGCATTAAACAAATTCAAACAGGATAATAAAAATGATGAAGCACATGAATTAATCAGAATGTCCATCTTGAGTGATTTTTAGTTTCACCTTCAAGGAATTGAAACTCTAGATGAAATATGGAAAAAGTTGAAAACTGTGTTTGATAAGCACACAGATATTTGAGCCCACTAGCTTCAAAACCAATTGATTACTTTAAAACCTAGTGATTTCTATTGCATTGAAGATTTTATATCTAAGTTCAAAACACTAGTCTTCATTGCCTTGGACTAGATTCCTTTGACTCCATTGCCTTGGGGATTTGCACTAGTCTTCATGGTCCTCCCATCACCCCTTATATATACTACAAAGGACCTAACGTTTTGCTAAGGTTAACTCTTCAAATCACCTTGTGCCTTTATTGTCATAACCTAGCAATCCTATCTTAATGAAGCCTCCTTTGAGTTCAAGAAGAGTCAACCTAAAGTGTAGAGAGGTGTTTATCGAGGTGACAGTGGTAACACCTCAAGGTTATAGTTGGCTAGCTTTGTAACACCCTGTTTTTACCCCAAGATGTAAATATGATGTAATTATGAAAAGGTTATAAGTTGGACATGAATGCTCTAATACAACCAAATATATTATAAATATATGCACTTTTGATGTTTAATATAAAAATTCCTAACTATTGCAAGTGAAGAGGATGAAGAAGAAATAGGGGGCTGTGAATCCACAACTGGGGGAAAGTGAGAGGGGCCAAGGGGTGATGACTCTAGTGGACTTCAACTATGCCTTAGCCTTCATTGGCATTTTTAACCCAAGGTCCCTTAACCATGGTTATAAGGGTCACTTTAATTAATTAAGGTTTAATTATCTTAATTGAGTATTAAGAGGGTGAAAGTGGTCTCATCTAGGGAATCCATGTGTTAAGACAAAACCATTCATATATAATGTTAGAAACCAATTTTCATTCATTCATTCCAGCATCCAAAGAGAGATCGTCCATGCTATAGTAGTTATGGTTGGTAATCCAAAAGAAGACTAGTTTCCATAATCTATCACTAGGGCCCACCCCGATAAACGATAGCCTAAATCCCCTGATAAACTGGTGCCCATATATTATGGAACTTGGCCTACAATGTGGAATCCATAGAGTCTTGTCATGGCGACTTCATGTTCGGCCTACATTGGAGTGTCAGAAGGGGAAGAGGACAACCCGAGAGACTGTAGTGCAAAGAAAGGGGTACCTTCCATAGCCTTGTGTAAGTTGATGGGGAATGAGTGAGAGGTCGGGGTCTGTTGTGGATGGGGTTACCTGCACCACGTGGGTAGGTAGATGATATATGTCCTTGGGTGAAGAGCGCTTTGAGATGAGTGTGGTGATGAATTGAATACTTCGTAGTTCACCCCTTGTGAACATAGTCCCATCTTGAGGGTGGTATCTGTCAACGAAAGAGATGGATTTATAGAGTGTGCATGGATGGGAGGAACGTCCTTTGCTTGTAGGTGGTTGGAGGACCTTTATAATTTAAGTGCCAATTTGAATGATTTCCATAATTTATATTTTCTATTATGCGTTTGTTTAATTACTGTAATTGAATTATTTATGTGCATGAATTATTGAGCTTGGTATGAATGCATTCATGGTAGAAATGTTTGCATAATTAGAATGTGCCATTTACTTTAAAGGATTTCTATATTTTCATAATTTTGTTGTTAAAATTTGTATTATAGAAAGCCATTGGAAACAAAAATTTGAATTTGTTTCCAAGAGTAGAAATTATATACGGATTTGAGTACCCCGTGGTTTCAATAGAGTAAAGAGACTACTAGGTACGTGACAAGAATTATTTCTATGGAGATTTAATCACACATCCTAGTTCAAGCTGTTACATGTCCCAAACCCTGTTAACTAACTTCTACTCCCAATGGTGATAAAAGAGTTAAGAAAATGACAACACATAAACATTGTAATTTTTGTGGGAGATATGACCATTTGAATTCTAAATGTTAAAAGAATATGGAAGCCTTAGAAGTAGCCATGAAGAAGCACACCATCGATATTACTTATTCTTCTTCTAACTTTTTTCTCATGGACATCCACTTTCTGCTTATAGATTTTCTTTCAATGTGACATCTATTTCTTCTTCTAATGAGTGGTTTATTGATTCTAGAGCATCTTATTATATGGTTAAGAATAAATCCATATTTTCTACTCTTAATGAATGTAACACCAAACAAATATTTGTTGGTAATGATAGGTTTTTTAAGTGTTGTAGAGTTTGAAACAATTCAAATAGATTATAGCCATTTTAATGATGTATTATGTGTTTCAAGTCTTTCGTGCAACCTTTTATCAATATACTAAATCTTTTATTCAAGTGAAGACAAAAAATATAACTTTCACCTCATCAAGTTGTAATCATGGATTTAAAATATCCTAAACATGTCCTTGCAATTGGAATTGTTGATGATATTTCTATATTGTATATACTTTAAAATGTGAGGTCACCATCTCTTCCATTAATTTTTAAGGCTCATAATGTTGGCTTGAACAAACTTTGGCATGAGTGATTTGGTTATCTAAACTATCACTCACTGTAGTAGCTATGTAATTAGAATATGGTGACTGATCTTCCTCTTGTTTCTTACAGAAATGGTGTTTGTATCGATTTTGTTCTTGATAAACATTAATTGGACAATTTTAACAAACATGCCTCTTGGTAGGTTTCTTCCCCCCTGTAGATTGTTCTTTGTGATTTGTGTGGTCTGCTTCCTTCTAATTATTTCTTTGGGTTCAATTACTTATTAACTTTCAATAATGACTTTTCCAGATGCACTTGAGTTTTTTCTTAAAACTTAGGAATTAAGTTTTGACGTGTTTTTGGACAATAAGGCCCTTGTAGAAAAACAATTTAGACAACAACTTTAGAAGTTAAGAATAGATAATGAATATGTCAACGCAAAAATTACAATTTACTACGCTATATAGGACATTTAGATGCACCATACTATTCTATATATGCCACAACAAAATGGTGTTCCTGAGAGAAAAACCCATAAATTTAAAGAAATGACAAATTGTATGATCCAATCTAAGGGATTAAGTCCCCATTTTTGGGCGGAAGCCATTATTTGTGCCAATTACATAGTTAATTGCACTCCCAAAAAGCCTTTAAAATATATAAAACGAGAAAAACCATGGAGTAAAATCAAACCAGATGTAAGCATGGCCCACATTCACGATGATAAAGGAAATCATTACAACCTAAAAGTGATAATTGTATTTTATTTTTATTTTTTGAAGATGTAAAAGGTTATAGACTCCTTTAACCTCATTCAAGTGAAATTATTATTAAGAGAGATGTTAGTTTTGATGAAATTCTCTTGGACTAATTTGGTGTTTGTTCCATCTTCATCCCATGAGCCATCTTTAGATATTGTTCCCTCTTTTATTTCCAATTTTTCTGCTAGTGCTCTTATTCTAGTTTCTTTTTTAGATGATAACAATGTAGATGAAATTCCACCTCCACCTGCTAACGTTCCTCTAGTTGGTTTTATTGAACATGAACTTGCATTAGCACCAGAACTTACTAGATGGGCATGTACAACATGAGAAGTAGTTAATAACCTTGTCGATGATCCTTTAGATCAACGTCGTACATGTTCAAAATTCTAGTGGGCCTCCTCTATTATGTTTCATGTTTTAGAGACTCGTGATCCATAAACATATGTAGAGGCTTTTGGCCATTGAGATTACGACACAAAAATGAATGAAGAATATTGTTCCATAATGGTGAATGATAGTTTGGACCTTATACCTCTTTTGAAAGGAAGAAAACTTGTTAGATGTAAATGGCTACATAGAACTAAATATGCATTAGATGGAAATGTTGAAAGACATAAGGCTCGATTAGTTGCCAAATGATTTTCTCTATTGGGGAACCTCTTCACATGAACCATAGAACATAAAAGAAAATAGTATAAGGGAACTGTATTCCAAAAAAAGAGGTGGTGTTGTTGACACAGTTCTGTCGACAGGGGTTCACTTCGCACTGCTGTCAACAAACACCAACCAAACACCCTTAAGCACCGACCCAGAAAGGTTTTACCCTTTCCAGCAACACCCGCAAAGCAAGTGAAGTCTCACCTGAGATGATTAAGGGGGCTGTAGGAACCAAGTTTCCGCAGTAGGGGGAGGACATGCATTTATTCTCACTCTATTTCTACAAAACCGGAGATTTATCTTTGCATCATGCTTACCAATTCAAACATGTATTCACATTCGCATATTCAAAGTGTAATCGACATTCGCACTAACATGGTAAAACTGGCGATCGCATCAACAGAAATTACAGAATAATAGAACTTAAGCATAACACAGTATTCAGGTTACATTCATCATTCAAACACAAACAGAGATACAAAAAAGAGACATATCTGAACATCTTCATCCATTAACTCATCAAAAACTCGTGGCACAACCCTCGCAGGGATAGTCCCAAACAACTTATCGCGGATCCATACAAAATTTGCCGAAGGCAGAGCAAAACATTAGACAATTCATATGTTCGTCTATTGATCAACTGATGCCCTTACGCTTACAATAATTTATAGGAAACTATAGCGGTTACAAAATGGTCCAAATGACCCATTCTAACTAACTAACTAATCTTGCGCTTTCGTCGACTCCTTGTTCTCCGCGAATGGTCCTTCTTGTCGTTGTCGGCTTCCGCACTTCATGCGGTCTAACCTCGTGCCAACAAGCCCCCAACACAAACTTGTGGCTCTCCCTCGAGCCACCTCAACTGGATATCTCTGGTGCATTTACTTGGGACCTGAAATCATCGTATGCAACTCTGATATGGTCAATAGCTTCTTTTGTCGATACTTTGACTACTGCACAGTCTTGTACCTATTGTTTTGTTGGGTGCTCGCCATTCATCTGTTGCGCCTGTTCCAGATTCTACTTAACCTATGCCATTCCTGCTATTGCCTGCATGGCCAACTATTCTGCCTTTATTTTTAACACATCTAGGTGCGTAGTCCTTCTTTGTTTCCTTTCGCGTGCTTTAGTTACTCGATGCTCGAGTTCCTTCAACTCTGGGGCCTTTTTCATCTGCGTGAGTAGAGGAATCACCCTAAGTGATCCCTTCATCGATTCCAGCTGGGATTCTAACTGCGGGAGTTGCGTGTTTAGTTGGTGAAACTGCTCGTCTTGTACTAAGCTTCCCCAAAACTCCGTAACCTCTTCAGCAATTTTCTAGGCCGCCCTTTCCATTTATGCGATCTCTAGTCACAACCTCTTCTATCGCGTACTTGCGATTTTGGATCTGTTCCGGTGGTGTTCCTGGTACTGCCCTTGCCTGTAGCTCTGAATTTTCTTTTCGCAGTTAAGTGATAACTAAGCCTAACAAGATAGCCTTCACTTCTGGTAGTATATCTTGATCTACCTCATAAGCTTCCTCACATGCCTTGGATATCGCCTTCTCCAACCGGCCTCTATCCTCTATAGCCTTCTCTTTTTCAGCTAGTGTTTGGGCTTTCTCTTCTTGGAGATGTCGTGCCTCCATATCACTGATGCGCGCTTGTTGCCTATATCTCACCATCTTGTCATGCATTGCAGCCTTGTGGTCGTTGATTTATGCACTTGCTGCAGTTTGAACTCTCTGTAGTGACAACATCAGCAGTAGATTGGAATTTACCATGATTGAATCATACTTCCTTAATTCCACGTCCAATTCCTCATTACCTGTTGCCATTGTGTTCGACAAAATTTGTACTATCCTTGGTTGTGTGTCGACCTCTACTTCGACCCTTCTTGTCGACAAACTTGGTGGGGCTTCCCTGTGTGGTACCCTTGTCTTTATGACTGCATTGGCTAGTGTGGATAGTAGTTGGGCTACCTAGTAGAAGTATTCTATTGTGTGATGTGTGACTTTAGCATGGTTTTCTTCTACGACCTCTGTTATTTTCTACAGGAGCTTGGTAACTTGCTCCTTAGGAAGACTACCACGTGTGCTTCCTTCTCCACAGTCCATCCTATGCTTTGTCCTCATTTCTTCGTGCTGTGCCTCTAGTTCAGAATCCGTCAGGGTGGCTGATGAGGCTCCATCACGGCTGGACATATGCGACTGTTCTTTCACAGGATCGTCTTCTCCTATGCCCTCCTGTCAACTTGCTAAGTCCTTCTCTTCCACTGGCAGCTTTGGTCGAGTTGTTGACTGTCCATTCTCTAAATTCGATAGTTCCTCTTCTCCAGCTGGAACTTTCCATTCTACTGGCCATCTGTCAATGATGGCGTCCAATTCCTCCTCGGTGAGCTTGTAATGTGTTGGCAGCCACTGCCTCTGCTTATCCACTTGTGCTTGGATGTAAATTGTTTGGGATTCGACCGATCGCAACCACTCGTGCTTGGATGTAAATTGTTTGGGATTCAACTGATCGCAACCACTCGTGCTTGGATGTAAATTGTTTGGGATTCGACCGATCGCAACCACTCGTGCTTGGATGTAAATTGTTTGGGATTCGACCAATAGCCTTGCGATCGGTCTATACTTCCTTGGTGCTTGCTCAGTTATCCGTGGTATTGCTTGTGCATCTATCCGCATCATGTCTAAGAACAAGTAGAATTGTACCATGTTGAATGCTTGTCGTTCTTTGTCATTTGTTGCCCATAAATTTTGGTACCGCGCCCCTTCTCGTACTCTGGCTTCTACTGTTTCCATGCCTTGATAGTGCTCTGGATCCCTCCATCCTACTAATGTGATCAACATCAAGATCCATGAATATGTGAACACCTTCCCTTTCTCTTGTGCATCAAGTGCATCCTCCAACAATTGATTTAGTATAAATTGCGACCAGTTCATCTGTACTCCTGCGGCACATTGTTCCACGGAGGCGATGATGCCCGAAGTGCATTATTTTCACTTGTTCTTCCACACCACTTTAACTGCTAATATATTTGCTTTGACCCTGACAGCTTGGTTCTTAATCGTGTCAATTAGATATCCTCTAGAGTTTTTCTCCACTCCATACTTCGTATTCAACCTTACTGCGAGCTTCTTGTCATTGTCCTTCCCCTGGAAAAATTGGGAAGGGTCTTCTCCGTCCTTGGGTAGTCCGGTGATTCTTGCAATCAGGTCAACGGTGACCAGAACTTTTTCATGCATCCATAGGTATCCTCCATGAAAATAGGCTAACAACTGCTTGACGCATACGTTTACCTGCACCAATCTCCCAAAGTACGATATTTGGGTGAGGCCTAGTAACCCCGATTGCTCCAATCCCAACACCCACTCCGCTGGTTCCTTTGTGGTCGGGCCTCCTTCGCCATGGATGAAATTCGTATGCTTATGTGCATTCTTGGAAGTTCGTGAGGTCGTGGTCGCCATATTGTAGCTTCTGCAAGTTTTCCACAATGTTCCTGGCTTGAGGAACTCCTTTTGGTATCAACGACATCTTAATAACATATCGTTCGTTCTTGCTTACCCGAACTACTAGTGTCCCTTCCTTTCTTGGTGGTACATACCCTGGTATTATTGGGCCAGGGTACCCTCCTTGCGATGTTGTTTCTTTTTGGGGGGCGCCTGAAGTGCCTGCTTCTCCTTCTGCAAGTCGTGTTGAATTTCAGGTCCCTCTCTTCGGCTCTCAGTCGGTGTCTGTAGGTCGATTGGCGCTCTGATTCTTCCTGAATGATATTCCGAATATGATTTCTGGTTGCTCCTGCATAATTGGTGTTGGTTGTGGTCGTTCGGTGCTTATGCTCGAAATGTAAACTTCCATACGCTACTTTGCAGGTTCTTACTTAACACACAGTGCGTCAAACTGTCCCCTTGCCCTACATTTATAGTGTTGGTTTGCGTGTTCCACTGATTTTGGACAATGATTACCAAATCCAGTGCTTATTTTGCCAAATCCATCGTATGTGTCGGGTATTAATTGTGTCGTTTTTTCATTTTTGCTGTCGTCCATCGTGGCTTAACTGCTTCATTTATGACTGGGTTTGACCCTTTCGCGTCTTGGCAGCTGTTGACGCGCCGAATCTTGCCGCTTCTTTTGTAGTCTGCGATTATCTTATCAATAGATGCTGAACCTTTTTTTTTACAGGACCGTAGTTGATTCTACGGCACCAGTCCTTCGCTGGAGTTGCTCTCGTTCAAATTTTTCGCACTCCTGGGACCTTAGGTTCAACTAATAAGGTTGTTGCTTTGTTGTCTTCACATCAGGTTTCAATGGGATTTTCATCTCGCCTAGGTCCCCAGAAATGTCTTTCATCTCCAAAATTTTTATCAGGAACAAGTCCTGAAACTCATGTAATAGGCCAGTCATCTTGGAAATGGTTGAGTCCTCCCAATAATCATCGGTGCTCGTGAACTTGGGACTCTCTTCCAACCCAATGTTCACTTTCTTGATTCGCAATGGCTATTGAAACTTGTCGGAAGGCATATCTGGTGCTTTGACACTGCGACTTCCTTCTAACTCTGGTATATACGTAGCCCTTGGATCATCCTCATCGTCTGGTTCTCATGTTATGTTATAGCATTCCATCAGCTTTTTCTGTGTCATAGTCCACTAAAGTCCCATAGGTTTTTATGTCGGAACTGCTTCGAGTACTTTCTGATGGACCTCATGTAACACGTTGTGGATGAAGGGGTTTTCGTCTGAGAAACTGAAAGTTTGGATAAAGCCAATATTCAGTTGTTCCCATGTGATTGTTCTGTGTCGCAGCTCTGCTGCGATATACCAACTTCGCAGTACTTCATCCAATGTGTGAATGAATGCGTGGAACCATTCATGTTTTGATCTTGTTCCCCATTTGTTTTGACACTCACTCAAATTCTCCTTTGGATCTCCTTTTCCATTATACTTCCTTCCATAGTATCCTTCATTGTCACCGAACCTAACCTCCATTAGGTGTCAACATAATGGCCAGTTTGTTATTGTTGACTTGTGCGCACCATCGTGTTGGTGTAGCCTTCAGGGCTTCCTCCAAGGCCAGTAGTCGCTGTGGTTCTGCCACTTTTTATTCAAACTCAGTGATAAATACAGTTAAGTTGGGCAAACCCTCATATGTTGGTAGTTCACACACTTTCATAGCTACCCATCTTAGCGACTGGATGATCTGTGCACACCTCCTAAACGATACTTCGTGCAGCCGATTCTGCCAATTTTCAAGTGCTTCATTCGAATCTGACGATGCTTAACTGACACTGCGCCATCCTAACTCTCCATCTGCAGTAGGATTGATGTAGTCTTCTAATATGTTGTAGACATTGTCCCATCCTTCAGTGAATTCATCCCTTGTCGGCTCAACATATCTCTGCCCTTCTACAGGATCAAGAGGTGTGACTACCCTCATCTCGTAGTTTTTGAATGACATGGTTCGATTTTTGAAATTGATGATGGCATGATTCTTCATCGCACAGTCTATCCCTAACAACACTGGATGGGAGCTTGTGTTGTCGACAATCTCTATCACATCAAAATCTACGTATGTTTTGAGTCCTTCTATCTCAACTGGGACCTGGCATAATCGACCAATCGGGGTGACCTTACTTTGATTCGCTAGGCACATTTGTATCGGGGACCATGCCAACTGTGGTTTCCCCATCGTTTCCCAGGTCGATTTCGTTATAATGTTTACATTTGATACCAGGTCTAATATAATGGAGTCGACATCGAATACTTCGATTTGCGTGGACATCCTCATTTCTCTTCCTATCTTCCTCTTATGTATTCGATTGACCGTTCAATCCTGTTGTGCACCCTCCTGTCGATGCAACAAGCTGGATATATCTGCCAATGCGTCCTGGTCTTTTTCCAACTCCAGGAAGATCTTTAGGAAGGCTCTTAAGGTGTTAGTCTTTTTCTATGAATTCATCATGTCGAATATTGGTGGCATGTCATAGGTAAATTCTTTCTGGTGAAGAGGTGGCTGCCTCACTTGTCTCATTGCCTCCTGTGCTTTCAAGAAAATATTTCTTTCTGCTTCCACATCAAATGTGACTTGTTTTCTTGTTGTTGGTCGGATGCTCGACCGTGGCCTATCTTCCCCTATCGCAGCTCCTCCACGGGTTACTACTCCAACAGTCACAGTTTGACCTCTTACCTCTACTGATATCTTATGTACCGCTGGGGATATCTTCTGTACCGCTGGTGGCGGATTTTGGTTCTGATTCTGATTTGGTGGAGGCGGGTGTAGGTTCTTAGTTTTCCACTTCACTATAAGTTGAGGACAGTCCTCGACACCACGATCTGCAGCGCTACAGTAAGTGCACTGTGGGGTTGGATTCAGGAAATCCCTCTAGTAAAGCCCCGGCTGACCACAATTGTAACATATGATTGGACCTCGACCTCATCCAGAATCTCCTCCTCGGCTAGCACCGGTACCTAGACCTTCGCGGAACCCCCTTCTGAAGCCTCCTCGCAGTGGCCCATATGGTGGGTACTGCGGTTGACCATACTACGGTTGTTGATATTGCGGTTGACCGTACTGTGGTTGTTGAAATTACGGTTGTGGATATTGCGGTTGACCATACTAAGATTGATCATACTATGGTTGTGGATTATAGTGAGGTTGTTGCTGGTTGTATTGTTGTTGTACCGATGGTTGCTCCTCTCCCTTCATGAAAAATGTATCTACAATCCGTTCTTGGAGTAGGTCCTAAGCCCTGCAATATTTTTCGTCATGGCCAACTGATCGACAGAATTTACAATACAAATTAACTGGATTTGACACCATCTTCTGTAGGTAAACGCATTCTTCTGGTCAATGTCCTCTTTTCTAACAGACGCAACAACAAGGCACCCCTCCCTGACTGAGGGGATTCGGTGCACTTGACTGTAAATAGTCTCGAAATTCTGGGCACTGATCCTTGTGATGTCCTTCTATTTTGCATCTACTGCACCATATGTCTTCTCATACTTCTTTTCCCTTTTTAATATCTTGTAGCTGGATCGTTAAATTGGCCAGCTGCACTTGTATCCGATCGATTCCTATGCATGTTTCACCGGTCGGTGAAGCCTCTAGCTTCATTGCAATTTCGAGCGCGTCTTCCTGGGATGTTACTTTCTGTTGCATCTGCGGTCCTCGGATGTGTGGAACCAATCCTGCGATGAACCACTCTTTATGTTGCATGTCATTCATCATGAAACTCACCTTTTCCATTAACGTTTTATACCGTTGTTCGAATTCCCATAGTGATTCGTTTGGAAACCACTTGATTTCCTTTAGCTCGGTGATGTACTGTGACTCAGATTTCAATTTTCTAAATTCATCAATCAGTCCTGCCCTAATCTGTTGCAGTGTTTTATCTGGAGTTCCTGTCGGTACCTTAGTAAATTTCATAAACCAGTCTAGTGCATGACCCCTGAAGGTCCTCTCTAGTTGGCCCTTTTTGATATCTTCGTCCTGAACCTGGTTCACAGTCCATACCACTTCACACAAAAACCAATACTATTCGGGATCCTCGATCCAGTTACCCTGTAAAATTGGCATTTTTACGTCATCATCTGCCATTCTTGCCGTCCTATTGTTATTATTTACTGATCCGCTACTCTTATCGTTGTTCTGACACGTAGGACAGCCCTGCGAACAACTTGTATTTATTCCTACAAAGTTTTGAGCAGTGCGCGGAGTTGAGGGTACATTGTAGCTTTGGGTCTGTCCCTTTTCGACTTCTGGGGTAGCCTGGTCACCTTCTTCGTCGCAATAAGGTCGCTTCGTCCCTTTTGGTCTTGTTTCTTGGTTTTCCATTCGAGTCACCTCGGGAGACTCTCTCTTGGTCCTCCTCTTCTTCTTTGGTCACTGGAATATTGCCCCACTTCTCAAGGTACCGCAATCTTCCTCAGCCTCTCTCAGAAATTCGTCGTTGCTCATGTCCATCTACCCTGCATATTTCTATCAGACCTGCATTCACGCGGTGCCCACAACCTTCGCACACCGATCTTCTACTCGTAGGAATTCATCTTTAGTATACCCTTTTAGCAGACGAGCATCTTAATCCACAACTTCAGTGATAGTATAAAACTCCCTCTAGATTCTTTGAAAAATTTCCTTTCTGCGTCGCTGTATGACTTGATTGTATCAACGACAAACTTAGTGATGTATCCCTCTAGGATATTGTCTGCCCATAATTCAACAGCCCTTGATACCCTATTATCGACCCGTTTTAACTGTTGGATCAGTTCTGGAGTCCAATGGTCAGGTTCACCTCCTTGGAAATTTTTCTTTTGAAATGTCAGTTGCGCCAACAACTCGTGCAACAATACCGGAAATTCGCATAAAAATACCTCGTGAATATTAGAATAGATATGCTTTTGCAACCAACTACTTGTCTTCTTCCCAAGGTTCCAACTTTCTCCTTTCGTGAATTCCTATGTCTTTCTATCGAACCAATCTTGGATCTCCGGTTTCATTGGATGCCATAACATGTCCTCTTCTTTCTTCTTCAAGGTCCCGACAACAGAACCATTTGTTGACATAGTTCTGTCGACAGGGGTTCACTTTGCACTGCTGTCAACAAACACCAACCAAACACCCTTAAGCACCGGCCCATAAAGGTTTTACCCTTTCCAACAACACCCGCGAAGCAATTGAAGTCTCACCCGAGATGATTAAGGGGGCTGCAAGAACCAAGTTTCCGCAGTAGGGGAAGGACATGCATATATTCTCACTCTATTCCTATAGAAACCAAAGATTTATCTTCGCACCATGCTTACCAATTCAAACATATATTCATCATTCGCATATTCAAAGTATAATCGACATTCGTACTAACATGGTAAAACTAGCGATTGCATCAACAGAAATTACATAATAACAAAACTTAAGCATAACACATTATTCAGGTCACATTCATCATTCAAACACAAATAGAGATACAATAAAGAGACATATCTGAACATCTTCATGCATTAACTCATCAAAAACCTGCGGCACAACCCTCACAGGGATAGTTCCAAACAACTTATCATGGATCCATACAAAACTTGCCGAAGGTAGAGCAAAACATTAGACAATTCATCCGCTCGTCTATTGATCAATTGATGCCCTTAGTCTTACAATCATAGTCCTATTTATAGGTAACTATAGCGGTTACAAAATGGTCCAAATGACCCATTCTAACTAACTAAACTAATGTTGCGCTTTCGTTAGCTCCTTGTTCTCCATGAATGGTCCTTTCTTCTGCGGATGGTCCTTCTCATCACTGTCGGATTCCACACTTCATGCTATCTAACCCCATGCCAAAAGGTGTCTAAAGACACTGTTTACTACACTTACGCACAATGCATTATGATTAGAACATCACAATGCATTCTTCACTATCATTCACAACATGATTGATTTAATATCAACATAGTTTATAGGGTCATTCTTTTATAGTATCTGGATCTAATAGACTCCCTTGAAGTGAGGATCATCTGGTTCACAAATAGGGGTTGTTGGTTCAAACCATTTCCATGAAATCTGCAACGTCCCATAGATTAGTTGGTTATTCTAGTCGATTTGATCATGGCCTTGTCGACCATTTAGTAAACCGTTCAATTGACCACTCAGTCACGTCTCCATTCTACTGCTTTGCTAGTCGACTGTTGTCTATCGACTGAATTTCCCCAAAATATCCATAGGTTTGATGAACCTGCATAAACTTAGATTCCAAACCCCCCCCCATCTGCACAATACTTTGGAGGTTCAGGAAGTGAAATTATGTTCTTTGAACACCCCCCATAATTGCAGCTACCTAAATCCCAAGCATAGATCAAAGTTTCACAAACTTACCTTATGGTAGAGGCTTTGTAAAGATATCAACGATCCGATCATCTGTCTTGCAATAAACAAGTGAGACTACATTGTCCTATACCAACTATATCAAATAGTGAACATGAAGTTCAAAATGCTTCATTTTGCTGTGATAAATAGGTTTATCAATAACCTGAATTGTACTCTAATTGTCACAATGGATAATAGTCGAGGCCCGAATAGGAAAACCAAGCTCTTCTGAGAGTTGACTGATCCAAACTGCCTCTATACTAGCATTGACAATGATAGGATATTCTGCTTTTATAGTCGAAAGAGATACTACCTTATGTTTCTTACATGAACATACCAAGGATACATAACGTAGTCGAAACACATAACTAGAATTGGACTTGTGGTCATCCATGTCACCTCCCCAGTCGGAATCGGTGAACTCGACCAACGATTTTGTACTATGACAATACCTAGTAACATACTGATAAGTTCCTTTAATATAGCAAACAATTTGTAGCTTTCCAATGGCTTTCTCAAAGATCTTGCATGAACTAGGAAACCACACTAATGAAAAAGGATAGATCAGGACAACGTGAGTTAAGTAGATCAGGTTATTGACCAATTGTCGATTAAGAGTGGCGTTGACTCTTGGAGAGTCATAGTCTTTCGACAACTTTACGCCTGACTGATAAGGTGTAGCACAAGACTTACAATCATCCATCTCGAATCATTTCAAAAAATCCAAAGCATATTTTGGTTGAGAAAGAAATATACTATCATCCATTTGCAAAATTTGAATGCCCGGAAAGAAACGCAACATACCAAGATCAGTGATTTCAAATGTATTTGCAAGTTGTTTCTTCAAACCCAAAATCATATTGATATTATTGTCTGTTGTGAATAAATCATCAACATACAGTGCCACAATCAAAGTATCACCATGAACATGTAATATATAAGTACTGTAATCAGATTCACAATGTTTGAATCCAATATCGACAAATAAATGATCAATCTTCTCATACCAAGCACAAGGTGCTTGTTTCAAACCTTACAACGGCTTCTTGAGTCGACAGACAAGACTACAATCTATGACAAAAGCAAGTGGTTGCTCCATATATATCTCTTCGGAAAAATATCCATGAACAAAACTTACTTTTAAAATCCATTTCGTGAAGTTCCCATCCAAAAGGAGTAGCAAGAGAAAGAATCAATTGATCAGAATTCATCTTTGCAATAGGGGAAAAGGTTTCGATGTAGTTGATTCCTTCTTGTTGAGAGAAGCCCTTGGATACTAAATGGTCCATGTGAGGTTCAAAAACACTATCAAAAGTAAACTTGGTCTTATAAACCCATTGACACTACACAACATTATTTCCTTGCAGTCGAGGAACGAGTTCCCAAGTCTGATTCTTCTTCAAAGAATCAATTTCAGCATCCATACCATTTTCCCATTCAGGAACACCCTGAGCATCGGCATAAGTGTCAGGATCACAGGTTTCAAGAACACTTGCCATCAATGCAACACTGCCATACTATTTATGACTGCAAGTCTACCAACTAATACTAACATATCCAACATCTAGTTCAATAGATTCAATCATTTTAACAACCCAACGAGGTAGAAAAGTTGGTGGTGATTCAGATCGATAATTTTCAGTCAAATGAGTTGGTATGTCAATGTTCTTAGTCAAGGTAGATTGAATATCAGTCGAATTAGGAGTAGAATTGGTCAGTATGGTAAAGGCTCCAAAGAAGGGTATAGTCGATCTAGTTTCCTTAAGAATATCAAATAGGTCACTATGCAATAGACCAAAAGAGGAATTCAACAACTTATTACCTAAAATATTCTCATCAAAGATCACATTTCTGCTCAAAATGATTTGTTGTTTAACTATGTCAAACAATCGATAGGCTTTTGATTCATCAGAATAACTCATCATGATGCAAGCATGACTCTTTGCATCCAATTTCTTCCTACATTTATCATCGATATGTGCCCAAGCAACACATCCAAAGGTTTTGAGGTTTCCAATAGAGGGTTTTTGTAACACCTCGATGTTAACCTTGTTTCATTAAACATGTAAATGATGTAATATCTTTATAAAATCACGGTGAGGAGCTCAAGGCCAAGGCCCCACCATCAATTTATCGTTTATGTATCAACAATTAAAAATCGATGCATGTGGATCTCATGCTAGCATGGCATGATGGAAAACATAAATATGATGTAAATATATATTTTAATAAAAATACCCACAACTAACCATGCAAGGCAACAAGAGTATGGGGGCATGATTTTTACAAGGAATGGGGATGGAAATATTCAAACCCTTGAAGCCAATAGTGTCAATCCAAGTGTTAATGAGAGTACCCATGAACTATTAACTACACATGTTGAGTTTTTCACCCAATCATTTATTTCTTCCAAGAGGTGGTTGAAGTGTTATTGTTTTGGGAAATGGAAGGAACGATTGTACAAAATGTTGTGTATGGGAAAGCCATCATTTTGGAAAAACATGTTGGGATTCCTAGGAAATAAAAGAACCATGAATTTGTTTCCCAATCGATTATTCATCCATGAGTTTTGTTCTCTCACGCAGTGCTTGCTCGTGTGGCGTTTTTCTCCCTGAAATTTCTTTGTTTTCCTTCATTCTCTAGTTGGGAAATCTGTCTTTGGTGTTGTAGAATGGTGCGGGAGTAGGGAAATTGTGTTGGGGGGTCTATGGAATCCATTTTTTGCTATCTGATTTCTACTGTACCTATTGGGAATTCAATCTACATCTTTTAGTGCTTGTTTCCCCTCTCAAAATCTATTTTTGGTGTGCCCATGATTTTGACACTCATGGAAATCGTTTTATGTGAATCTGTAATATCCCAAACTGATATTTTGTCTTTTTATGGAGTTTTGTTGCTTGCTAGTAGTCTTTATGGCTCAATATTTGGAGTAAATATGAATGCATGTACTGAACTATGCTTGCATGAGCATGCATGCAAATGCATGGGTTTTCCAACCCCTAAATAACCCAAATAATCAGAAATGCTATAAAATAGGAGTAGAGAAGATGCATGTACGTACCAACAGATAGAGCAGTGGTTGTATATCAATATTATATCAACATGCAGAATATGTGTCGGTGATCGAGCAAGATATAGATTGTTCTTCCTCAAGGAATGTGCCCTTGTAATAATGTGCCTCCTTTAGCCTTCTAAGTGAGTGATGAATGATCCAGATGGGTGAGATAACTTTCAGAATAGGTGCACTAGGGTCAGATCCCCTCTCTGATCACTATGGTAGTTGCATGCAAGCCATGCAACAACCTTAAGGCATAAATCGTGAAGGTCCTTAGAGAAAGTCACCCATGTAGGAGAAGGTGTCGTCTAAAAGATGAAGATGATGATAACTTGCTCCGCAGTTTGAATAGAAAGCCCTTCTTCCAGGAATAGGGTAATAGTGCTGCTCTCAGAAGAATGAAGCCAGCATGCAGACGAAAGTATCTTTGTGTGTTGAGATATGAAGATATCTCACTTGTACAATGTGCCCATGCAGAGATAGCGAATTCCCTTGATCTGTATATCACTTGGAACTTATAGAATGTTGAATATTGGTACCGGATGATAGTAGTAGTGTTGAACTTGGATGATACAACCCTGATAGTGACTAGGGAAGATAGATTTTGCTGCCAAAATACATTGAATGGTTGAGTGGTGTGCCCTCAAACCTAAATGGCTCACTGAGCTCTCCAAATCGACTTCTCAATTCAATAATCATATAAGCAGGTCTTACTCACTCACTTTATCTTTTTTATAACGTTCACCTGGCCTTACCTAACATTTTCATGACTAGGTCGCTTTATCTTCTAATTTCCAGTTGACTTGAATGCAGTGCTTCCGGTGTGCATGGAAGCTTAATAAAGGCGTTTCAGTGCATGCAACATGAAATATGGCCTGCATGCCATGCATGCAGGTGGCCCCTAGTTCCCGTGGCCCTTATTTAACTATTGATGATCTAATAACCATGATTAAGATCTTCTTATGGTGTAAATGGCATCAATCCACAATCAATTCCCTAAATATCGGTGCCCGCTTGAACCTATGTGAATCGGATAGGTTAGCGAGATGGTCCTCAATGCTTAAGCAGAAGTGGACATTACAGTCCTCCCCTCTCGAAATTGCTTGTCCTCGGGAAACTGTAATGTTGGGTGTTGTAATACCTATTCTCCTTCCCAAGTGGCCTATTCTATAGGCAATTCTTTCCACAAACCAAGTATTCTCTAATGATCATGTTCCTTAGTTTTCTTTCTCGAACCTCTAGGATTTGTCCTGGAACCAAAATCAGTTGCCCCTCATCATCAAGGGGGGGTATTTCCAATAAAGTAACAATCTGTTGACCTACTACCTTCTTAAGGTTAGATACATGAAACACGTTATGAATCTTGCTTTCTTGTGGTAATTCGAGCTCATATGCTACCTTTCCAACTTTCTGGATTATCTTGTAAGGACCATATAAGCAAGGCTTAATTTTCTATGCTCCTTTCTTCTTAAGGGACGATCGTCAGTAAGGTTGTAGGTGTAAGTATACCAGATCCCCTACCTCAAAACTACGCTCAATCCTATGTCTATCTACATATACCTTTTGCTAATTCTGAGCAACCTGTATGTTTTCCTTGAGTATCTTGAGAATACCTTGACTTTCTTGAATCCACTCTTTGGCTTCTAGATCCCTGCTATCACCAAATATCAAATATCCAAAGATAAGGCATCATAACCGTACAAGGATTTGAAGGGAGTCATACCGATGGTCATCTAGTGTGTAGTATTGTAGCAGTGTTCTCCTGGGTGTAGCCATTTAATCCATGTCCTCTGTTGGCCTGCTACATAGTTCCTCAAGTATCCCTTAATCCACTTGTTAACTTTATATGTCTATCCGTTGCTCTGTGGATGATAACTCATGCTCATAGCCAATTCTGTCCCAACCAACCTAAAAATCTCTTGCCAAAAGACTCCGGTGAACTTATTGTCTCT
The DNA here is from genome assembly GCA_027924585.1 of Larix kaempferi. NCBI lineage: Eukaryota > Viridiplantae > Streptophyta > Pinopsida > Pinales > Pinaceae > Larix > Larix kaempferi. The sequence continues at coordinate 11,272,891 of BSBM01000696.1, read as the reverse complement.
ATCACTAACAATGGTCTTAGGTAACCCGTGCAATTTGAATACCTCTCTGAAAAATAAATCGTCTACATGTGCGGATGGATAGTCGAAATGAATGGAAAAGAAGTGAGCGAACTTGGTCAACCTATCCACTACTATGTACAAACGGTCTCTACCCCGTACCTTGGGAAACCCTGTAATAAAATCCATTGAAATGCTCTCCCATTTTTGCTCGAGAATGGGTAATGGTTGTAGTAAACCTGTTGAGTGAGTATGCTCTATCTTATTATGTTGGCACAAAATGCACTCCCTCACATGCTGCATCACATCATTCTTGAGGCCCTTCCATGAGAACCTCTCTCTAATATGCCTGTAAGACTTAATAAACCCCTAGTGTCCTGTTAAAGGTGAGTTATGAGAAGCTTACGGAATATTTTTCTTAGGTTAAGACTTGATGACCAAGTAGATTATCTTCTTATAGTATATGATGTCATCAATTACTCTGTGTTGATGTATTTGTAACTTCAGAAGATATTCACTTGTATATTATATGTATTACATTTGTACTTTATTGTATCCCCAACAGAGATGTATTATTCCTCCGATTGGAAGTGTCGTCATTTGTATTTGCAAGTGTCGCAAGTTATATTGTAAGTGTCGTAACTTATATTTGATGGGTTATTAGACCATCTTAGAGGGGTCTTCCTAGTATGAATTAAGTGGAAGGGTTATTAGACTCCCTTAAGGAGTCGACCCAGTTAGGGTAAAAGGCAGGTTAAGTTAAAGTATAAATAGAGTGGTTGCACCACTATATTCGCTCATTCACTCACTCATCCAACTTGCATAGTTGAGAGAGAGAGGAGTTCGCACAAGTGGAGGAGGAGTAGTTGCTGAAAACATCTGTATTTTGGGGTTTGATCTTTTTTATCTTTGTATTGGTGCTCATTCTATCTCTGAGGAAGTTGCGGGGGTTTTCACCTTCTTGGTTTTCCCCGATGAAATGCTTTGTGTCTCTTGTCTCTTGTTTTTGATATGTTGTACATGTTGTTCGTTCAGTTAAGATCCTAGATCATATTGAATTAAATGATGAAAAACTAACATGGTATCAGAGCCAGCCTGAAGGAAGGCATTGTATGGCATTCACGACACTTGTTGTACTTGAGACAAATTGGAAGCTAGGGCTTGGTATAGTAAAAACTAGTCATCATGTAACTTTCACTATAAATAAGTTTTGGCAAAGGTTCAGGATATGAATTTTTTACAGGCCAAATATCAGACACAGATGTACCCTGTGTAAAAATTGCATCCCCAGATTCATTGTAATTTGTGATCTATTATTCGTACAAGTTAGGGTTTCTGCCTCTTCTAGAATGCAGCCCTAAACAGGTGACCTAGCAACAAAGGTCATATATTGGGCTAGGAAACTCCAAATGGAATTCCGTAAAAATTGGTAGTTAGGGCACAGACTGTAGTTTCATAGGTCTGATTCCCATAGGCTGAAGTTAAAATAGTGACACATGGCACTCCGTACAAGTTTGTTATGTTGTTCCATCCCATAAACAGGTCATGTTGCGACACTTAGCATATCTCTCTCATGGATATTCCATTGAAGCTCAGATCTGTGGGGTTGGAAAGATGACAGGTGAGTCTACGACAGGCCAAAGTTTTAGACCTTGAGGATCCAAAATTTTAGAGATGCACCATAAACAATATGGCATATATTTTAGTCAAAATAGAATTGGATTCTAAGCATTTTGATTTTTGGCTTGTCACTACTACAGGAAATTAGGGATTTTGACAGAAGTAGAATTTTGGAGTGCTCTCAGCATAGGATTGATCTCCTCAGCAAAATGGAAATTTAGAGACCAATATTGGAGTTTTTGGTTGGGTAGAACCCCGAGATCTATCAAACCCTAGTTCGGGTTTTGGACACAAAAAACCAGAAAACCAGAATTTGACAGAAGTTGCAGATCCAAATTTGTAGGTCATTTTTGGAGGGTCAATTTTTGGAGTTTTCAAAATTTGAGCACACCAGCTTGCCTACCTCAGTCAATTTCATCTCCTTGTCCAGACAGAAGTTTGAAATTCCAAGTTTGGATTTTTAGGGTTTCTCTGTCAAACCCTAGCCAGCTCCAGATCCAGTTTCAGCAATTCAAGTGGTAAGACCTAAAATATTTTATTTCCATTTGAGTTTCTCATTAAGATGTCTCACCACACCAAGCTTGAGGATAAGCTTGAAGGGGTTGATAACTTCCTAGCGTGGAAGTATAGGATTGGGTTAATCCTAGAAGAGAATGAATTTTACACCTACATAAGTGAAGAGATTCCAGTTCCAGAGGGAGATGAGGCTAAGGCCTTACATATGAAGAACTTGGTCAAGGCCAAGAGAATCATTGCAGATTCTATAAAATACCATCTCATACCTCATGTGTCTTCTCTAAAGACACCCAAGGAGATGTTTAATTCCTTGACCAATCTGTTTGAAGGAAAGAATATAAATCGAAAGATGACATTGCGGAACCAATTGAAGAGTGTGAAGATCCAGAATGGAGAGACCATCCAATCCTACTTTACTAGAGTCTTTCAAATCAAAGAACAACTTGAAGTTGTGGATGAAGTGGTGGAGAATGGAGAAATTGTGATGACCACTTTGAATGGCCTACCTAGGCCATGGGACTCCTTCATCCAAGGAATTTGTGCAAGAAAGAAATTGATTTCTTTCAGTAGACTGTGGGAGGAATGCTCACAAGAAGAAGCTACACTTGTAGCTCGAGAAGAAAAGATGGATAATGAAGATCAAGCTCTCACAGCACACACCAGGAAGAATAACAACAAGAGGGAGCATCCTCATCACAAGAAGGGTAAACACCACCACCAGAATCGGAGGGAGAACTTTGGAGGATCCATGAGAGATCTTTCTCACATTCGATGTTATACTTGTGATGAGAAGGGACACTATTCCAGAGATTGTCCCAAGAACAAAAGTAGCTGCCACAAGAAGAAGAACAACAAGAAAAGACATCATGTTCACACTGCAGAGGATGATGAACCTACAAGGAAGAGAACCAGAGAAGACAATGAAGATTTTTCAAGTGCTGAAGAATATGTATTGTAATGAAGAAGAAGCTACTGCACAGTTGGACTCTAGAAGACAAATAATCTATGGAAGAACCTCTCATCCATTTTCAGCATTGGTTAAGGTGCACACTATCAGAGACTCCAGTAGTTCCTGCAAGGAAGCAAAGATTGAGAAGGAGTCCACCCAACAACCAAACAAAGATAAGTATTTGAATTGTTATTTCCTGTATATATGATTACTTAAATGATGTTGTTTAGTCATGTACATACTTATGTTCCTAGATTTAGGGTGTATATTATGCATTTTATAAAAGTTGCATTAATGAACAAGATACTACTAATATAGTAATGGGTAAGTGGCCTATGGTATTGTACAACACTCCATTGCTACTTATCTAGATTGAAACCTCTTTGCTAACATGTTGGGAGTAGTGCACACTCTTAACAATGTTTTGGTAGAGATGGAAAGCATCTAGAAAGTTACAGGATATGGATAAATGTTGTATTGAAGCATTGGCTAAGATAATTGCATGACTGTATGACCTATGTATTTATGTGTAAGAATTTGTTCTGAAAACTATGAGATGTTTCTAATCATGCAATTGAATTTGACTTGTAGGAAAGATCATGTACAATCACCTACAAAAGAAGGACAATGACATTTGTTCCAATGACGAAGTTCAAGAAAACTACCTATTGAAGATATTGAAGAATCTGAAGTTCCCAGGATCAGGGATGTAGCAATAGAAAGATGCCATGATCGAAGAATACCAGTCAATCATGAAGAATGATGTTTGGGATGTGGTCCCAAGATCAGAAGGGAAGTCTGTTGTGACTTCCAAGTGGATCTACAAGATCAAGAATGCTGCAGATGGTAGCATAGGGAAATACAAGGCAAGGTTTGTGGCTCGTGGCTTCTCCCAGAAAGAAGGGATAGATTATGAAGAAAATTTTGCACCTGTAGCCAGATACACTTCCATCAAAACAGTACTTGCTCTGGCTGCAGTGATGAAGTGGAAGATACACTAGATGGATGTCAAGACAACTTTCTTGAATGGTTTAGTCGAAGAAGAAGTGTATGTGGAGCAGCCACTCGGATTTGAGACACATGACAGGGAGTCACATGTGTGCAAATTAAAGAAATCCTTGTACTGTTTGAAACAAGCACCCAGGACATGGTACGACAGGATTGACAACTTCTTGACTAGTTTGGGATTTTCAAAGAGTAAAGTAGACTCCAACCTTTACTACAAGGTTGAGGAAGGCAATCCAGTGATACTCTTACTGTATGTAGATGACCTGTTTCTGATAGGTGAGAATGGTTTGATTGCTGATACGAAGAGGAAGCTTGCTATCGAGTTCGAGATGAAGGACTTGGGTATGATACATTACTTTCTAGGTATGGAGGTATGGTAGAGTGCAGATGGAATCTTCCTTGGACAAGGGAATTATGCAGTAGAGATCCTGAAGCGGTACGGGATGATGGACTACAAGGCCATGGCCACACATATGGCATCGAACCTGAAGCTATTGAGTGATGCTTCATCAGAGTCGGTTGATGCCACGATGTATCGTCAAATGATTGGGTCCTTGATGTACTTGATGAACATGAGACCAAATATTTGCTTTGTTGTGAACACATTGAGCCAGTTCCTGACAGATCCTAGACATGTTCACTTGATTGCTGCAAAGCATATTCTGAAGTACCTGAGGGGTACGGTTGATTATGGGATCAAGTATGATGCGAATCAAAAGATTAACTTGGAGGGTTATGTTGATTCAGATCGGGAAGGCAGTGTTGCAGATAGGAAGAGCACTTCGGGGTGTTGCTTCAGTATGGGATCAGGTGTGATCTCTTGGTTTAGCAGGAAGCAATTCTGAGTAGCACTGAGTACAGCCGAAGCCGTATGTCGCAGCTTGTTCGGCTAGTTGTGAGGTAGTATGGATAAGGAAGCTACTGTCTGATTTGTTTGATATCCACTTGGATGCTACTTGTATCTTCTGTGACAACCAGAGTTGTGTGAAGTTGTCTGAGAACCCGGTGTTCCATGACAAGTCAAAGCATATTGAGATCAAGTATCACTATATCATGGATATGGTGAAAAGAGGAACAGTGAAGCTCCTGTATGTTGTGACGGACAAGCAGATAGCAAATGTGTTGACCAAGCCACTAGCCAGAGTGAAGTTTGAGTACTTCATAGAGAGGCTTGGTGTTCTTCAGATTGAAGATACTTCCAAGAGGAAGTGACGGGACACATATGCAGGAGCCCTTCGAAGCATGGTGGTAGGAGGGTCCTCCCCATGGTTGTGGATGTAAGTGATGTGTGATGAGCATCCTCATGATGCTCCATGCGAGGATGATCAGTATGATCATGAGTATCCGGATGATAGTCTGTGGCCGTGGATATGTTACAGGTTGTGCAGTAGCATATAATCGCTCCCTGGGAGATCCTATAGGTTGAGCAGTAAGCTCATAATCAATCCCAGGATGATCTTTCGAGGTTTTGCTTGTTCGCATATAATAGGTCCCTGGAAGATCCTATAGGTTGAGCAGTAAGCTCGTAATCAGTCTTGGGATGCTCTATCGAGGTTTTGCGAAGTTCGCATATAATAGGTCCTTGGGAGATCCTATAGGTTAGCAGTAAGCTCGTAATCAGTCCTAGGATGCTCTTTCGAGGTTTTGTGAAGTCTGCATATAATGGGTCCCTGGGAGATCCTATAGGTTGACCAGTAAGCTCGTAATCAATCTTGGGATTCCCTTTCAAGGTTTTGTAGTTGCATATAATCAGTCCTGATATTCCTCCGGATAGACCGCTCGCAGAGATGATGAAGACCTACATGGAGGCTAGGCCTACATCCATCATGAAAAAAGGTTGGCTCTATAGAACTTCCTATGATGAGTATAATTGAGAGATAGCACCAGTGATCGATATGATGAGTGCAGCAGTAGTGACGATGATGCTCCAGTGATCCAGTGACGATGATCTAGCTCCAATATTGAAGACTTGTGCCTGTATGTATTTATGACCTGTGTCAAGAGAATACCTTCCCAGTTAAGAGGGAGTGTTTATGTATTTGTAACTTTGGAAGATGTTCACTTGTATATTATATGTATTACATTTGTACTTTATTGTATCCTCAACGGAGATGTATTATTCCTTTGATTGGAAGTGTCGTCATTTGTATTTTCAAGTGTCGCAAGCTATATTGTAAGTGTCGTAACTTATATTTGATGGGTTATTAGACCACCTTAGAGGGGTCGGCCCAGTATGAGTTAAGTGGAAGGGTTATTAGACTCCCTTAAGGAGTCGGCCCAATTAGGGTAAAAGGAAGGTTAAGTTAAAGTATAAATAGAGTGGTTGCACCACTCTATTCGCTCATTCACTCACTCATCCAACTCGCATAGTTGAGAGAGAGGAGTGCGCACAAGTGGAGGAGGAGTAGCTACTGAAAACATCTATATTTTGGGGTTTGAGCTTTGTGATCTTTGTATTGGTGCTCATTCTATATATGAGGAAGTTGTAGGGTTTTTCACCTTCTTGGTTTTCCCCGGTGAAATGCTTTGTGTCTCTTGTCTCTTGTGTTTGATATGTTGTACATGTTGTTCTCTCAATTAAGATCCTAGATCATATTGAATTAAATGATGAAAAATTAACCCTCTGTACCTGTCATCCTGAATCTGTCCATCCAATATTTCGTAAGCAAAATTATCTTTGGAGTATTCGACCAAAATATGAGATCTCCAATATGATGAAATGCTCATAAGGGATAAACTGGTTGGTTGCCTAGAAAGTGCATCTGCTACCACATTGTTTTTTCCCTTTATCTATTCAATCTCAAAGTCATAGGCTTGAATATTGCTCACCCATATCCGTTTCCTCTCATTTAATTCTTTATGTTCCAGGAAGTACTTTAGGTTGTTGTGATCTGTCGTAATCTTGAATCTGCCACCCACTAATTATTGCCTGAACTTGGTTAGCGCATGGAGGATGGCTAACATTTCATTGTCATATATTGAATAGTGGCATTCATAATCCTTGATTTTTTATCTCTCGAATGTAATAGGGTGATTATTCTGCATCAATACTGCTCCTATACCCTCTCTCGTAGCATCACATTCTAATACGAATGGCTGTGTAAAATCTGGTAGTGCTAGTATCGAGCATGAAATCAGTACCTTTTTCATTTTTTCAAATGTTCGTTGTGTTGCTTCTAACCAACTGAATGCCCCTTTCTTAGTAATATCTGTGAGTGGTGTGGTCATCTGTGAGAACCCGCCGACATACCTCCTGTAGTAGGTGCAAAGGCCCCAAAAAGTATTTCAATTCTGTCACATTTTTAGGTGTAGGCCAATCCAGTATGGATCTAATCTTTTCCAAGTGTACCTGTACCCCATTTGCTCCTGTCATGTGTCCCAAATAAAACATCTCTTGCATATCGAACTCGCATTTGGACATCTTGGCATATAGTGATTGTTCTTTTAAGATTCCAAGTACTTCATCTAGGTGCTTTAAATGATCTTCCCAAGTACGAATGTAGATCAATATATCATCGAAGAATACCAGAAGATACTTGCGTAACTGAGCCTTGAAGATGTTGTTCATACATGACTGGAAAGTAGTTGGTGCATTAGTGAGCCCAAATGGCATCACTAGAAACTCATAGTGTCTGTAGTGAATCCGAAAAGCGGTATTTGGAACATCCTATTCCCTAACTCGTATCTGATGTAACCTGACCGGAGGTCAATTTTGGAGAAGTATTTTCCCCCCTATAGTTCATCCATCAATTCATCGATCCTTGGGATTTGTTACCTGTTTTTAATTGTTTTCTTGTTAAGCACTCTGTAATCAATGCACATGTGTAAGGTCCCATCCTTCTTTTTCACTAACACAACTGAGGATGCAAATGGATTGGAGCTAGGTTTAATGTACCCCAATTTGAGCAACTCTTTGACCATATTTTCAATTTCATCTTTATATCTTTTGGGGTGTCAGTAAGGGGTAGTGATGACTGCTTGTGTCCCCTTTTCTAACTCAATAATGTGCTCGAATCCCCGATTTGGAGGCCTACCTGATAGAAGATCTCTGAATACATTTTTATGCTTCTATAATAGTGCATGTATATATGTTGGATGTTGTGTGGCTCTATCCAGTGGATTCTTGAAAGTAATCAAGCATTTTGCTGCCCACCCTATGTCTCCCTATTGGAGCACCGTCTCCATCCTGTGTGATGATACTTCTCTAGGAGGGTAGGTATTCATACCTCTAAAAACCACTCTCTGTCCTTATGTTCCCTGAAATTCCATCTCCATGGTCTGGTAGTTCATAGAATACTTTCCAATGGAATAAAGCCACTGAACTCCCAATACCACATTCATGTCTGGTACATCAACTACGTAAAATGTATCTGTCATTGTATAGTTCCCTAGAGTCACGATCAATTTTGGAATCCTCTGATTACACTCCATGGTGTGGTTACCTGCTGCAAATATTGTAAATTCATCAAATCTCTCAGTCGGAATGCCTTTTTTTTTAATCCAGGCAGCATCAATAAAGTTGTGGGATGCCCCGCCATCTATAAACACTCCAACCCTGTTGCCCTGTATGACACCTCTGATCCAAAGAGAGTGAAATCTAGGAACTCCAGATAATGTAGCAATGACACCTCCCTGTGCCCCCTCAGGAGATTGCTCCTCCTCTGCTGCATAAAGTGCCTCTCCCTGTTCCTGGTATCGATCATCCTCATCCTCTCCACTGTCAGAGTATACTTCTATGTAGTGAACCTTTCCCCTCCCTGAACACTTGTGAACTGGTACCCATGGTTCTTGACAACTGAAACATAGTTTCTTTCTTCTAAGGTCCTGGCAGGTATCATTATCCATCCACTCTTTCTTGCGCCATTCTTTTTGGAAGGGTTTCCTCTCCTTATCTTTTATAGGAAAATTGGTTATGGGAAGAAACTTATTTTTGGGAACTAAATCCTGTAAATATCCGGTACGACTGATGGAATCTGACGGGGTGGTGGGTCTATAAGCCTTAACCCATCCACGTAAGGGTTCAATGAGAGCCTCGGTGTACAACATAATTAACCTGCACTCTGAAATATTTGTCACCATGACTGCTACCCTTTGGAACTCATATATGAATGATTCTGGACTGCCTGTCTGCTTGAGCTGTTCTAGCTCTCTGAAATGCACCTCGGGGTCTTTCCTGTCAAAGCGCTCGATGAGCCTTTGTGTAAAATCTGTATAAGAGGTGATGGTATTGTGACCCAATGTCACTAGCTCGTGGTACCACCACTCATGGGATTCCCCATCCAAATGCAAGGTATCCAACTTAATGTCATCTGTCTACATCATGGGGTTGAGTTGGAATTAAGTGTCCAACTTCTATAACCAATTCCGCGTTGGGCCACTCTGGGTCCCATCAAAGGTAGGAATGGTCAGTTTCCCTACTGTGGGTTGTAACTCATAGTTCTAGTTGAAAGTCCTGTTATAAGCTCTCGGCCTATTCTTACTTTTAAAATGGAAAAAATCTGTAAAGGTCATGGTTGAATGGAAGTCATTTCCCAATGCTTTGTACTCACATAGATATGCCCCCATGGGCTCTTCTGGCTCTACTTGTACTATTGTAACTGTTGTCGGGCTATCCAAGAATTGTGGCATGGTAGGTTGAGAGGACCTATTGTAGAGGTGAGGGTGACTCTGCATATTAGTATGTAATTGTTCCCCACTGCTACTGGTGGATACCCGGTCACTGTTGGGAAATAGAGGGATTTGTGGGGTGGGCCCTGATTTATCTTCCAATTTGTTGATGGATATCAACATTTCTTTATGTCCTGGAGTTAGTTCTTTTAAAGCGGAAAGGAGGCTAGTGAAAGCCATTTTATCATCATCTGCCATTGTTTCTATACCTTTACCTTTTCCAAACCCAGTCTTTGTGTCTCCCAGTTCTATATCCTCTAAATCCTCTTCTTCTCTTCTTCCACTATTCCTAAACCTCTGTCTCCTTTAAGTAATATTGTGTGGGTCCTCTGTATTCATTGACTATTCACAATTGCAAGCTCCCACAGCTGGAGAGGAACATGATTTGATACGACTGTCATATCCCAAACTGATATTTTGTCTTTTTATGGAGTTCTGTTGCTTGCTAGTAGTCTTTATGGCTCAATATTTGAAGTAAATATGAAGGCATGTACTGAAATATGATTGCATGAGCATGCATGCAGATGCATGGTTTTTCCAACCCCTAAATATCCCAAATAATCAGAAATTCTATAAAATATGAGTAGATAAGATGCATGTACGTACCAACAGATAGAGCAGTAGTTGTATATCAATATGAGATCAGCATGCAGAATATGTGCCAGTGATCGAGCAAGATACAGATTGTTCTTCCTCAAGGAATGCGCCCTTGTAATAATGTGCCTGCTTTAGCCTTCTAAGTGAGTGGTGAATGATCCATATGGGTGAGATAAATTATGGAAGAGGTGCACTAGGGTGAGATCCCCTCTCTGATCACTATGGTAGCTGCATGCAAGCCATGCAACAACCTTAAGGCATAAAGCGTGAAGGTCCTCAGAGAAAGTCGCCCATGTAGGAGAAGGCACCCTCTGAAAGATGAGGATGATGATAACTTGCTTTGCAATCTGAATATAAGGCGCTTCTTCCAGGAATAGGGTAATAGTGCTGCTCTCGCAAGAATGAAGCCAACATGCAGACGAAAGGATCCATGTCTGTTGAGATATGAAAATATCTCACTTGTACAATGCGCCCATGCAGAGATAATGAATTCCCTTGATCTGTATATCGCTTGGAACCTATAGAATGTTGAATATTGGTACCAGATGATAGTAGTAGTGTTGAACCTGGATGATCTAGCCCTGATAGTGAATAGGGTAGATAGATTTCACTGCCGAAATACATTGAATGGTTGAGTGGTGTGCCCTCAACCCTAAATGGCTCACTGAGCTCTCCAAATCGACTTCTCAATTCAATAATCATATAAGCAGGTCTTACTCACTCACTTTACCTTTCGTTTATAACTTTCACCTAGCCTGACCTAACTTTTGCATGACTATGTCACTTTATCTTCTAATTTCCAGTTGACTTGCATGGAATGCTTCTGGTGTGCATGGAATCTTAATAAGGGCGTTTTAGTGCATGCAACATGAAATATGGCCTGCATGCCATGCATGCAGGTGGCCCCTAGTTCCTGTGGCCCTTATTTAACTATTGATGATCTAATAACCATGCTTAAGATATTCGTATGGTGTAAATGGCATCAATCCTCAGTCAATTCCTTGAATGTCAATGCCCACTCGAACCTATGGGAATTAGATAGGTTAGCAGGATGGTCCTCAGTGCTTAAGCAGAAGAGGACATTACAGAATCCCTTGTTTTGACTTGAACTGGTGTGTAAGCAACCAGGAGTAGACAAGGATTTGGAATTGGCTTGATAAACCTAGTGAAAGGTGTAACCTCGCCGAAGATGATAGGGATTTGACTACTTTTCTATGCACACCTTGAAGAGCATTATAAGGGTAGGTATGGCCTGAGGGACTGTGGAGATGTGAAGGGGATACTTCCTTATGTATGTAGGTATTTTGGGTGCCAAGCTAGCTAAATCTTGTAGAGATACCAATAGCTCTGTGGTTGAGCTAACTAGCTTAGCAATCCCTTCCTTTATACTGCCTTAACAGCCTGATAAACCCAACTATGGACTGGCTTGGCTGAGATGTGGTATATACTTGTCTATGTGTTAGTTTGTTGTTCCCTTTTCCTTGTTGGAGTCATGCCCAGCTTAAGGGTGACAACTTTGTTGAGATATTGATGAATACAACGGGCCTATGGTTGGGTGGAATGTTGTAGTTGTATAGCCAGCTACTCGGGACAACTTCATATCAAGATAAGTATTCTCTTGTATTTTAATTATGCAATGTTTTAATTTGATGCATGTGAGAATTAAGCTTGTGTTTCAATGTTGTGTGTGTGGATGGAGCCTTATTTCCGTTGTTTAATTGTATTATGCATATGTAAACTTGTATTTTCTTTTGTATGAATTTGAAAAATGATGACGGGGCTAGTTTTGGAAGCCTGGATTTAGTGTCATGTTCCCTCCCTTAAGTCGGATTGATGGAAGGGGGCGCGACAGTTTTTTTCCGTTTCACTTCTCGACTAGAGTCATGTTGCCGACTAGTCTAGTTGGAACAAGGTTCAGGAAATAGTTTGAAAAATAAACAACTTTTTCCCAACACTCAATCGAAAGGTATTTGGTTTATAGTAAGCATCGAGCCATTTCTAACATAGTTCGAGTCTTCCTCTCTGTGATTCCATTTTGCTAAGGGGCGTGAGGGATATGCCTCTACAAAGAAATACAATTATGCAAGAGATATTCTTCAAACTGTCATCTCACATATTCTCCACCATTTTCTGATCTCAAGCATTTGATAGGTCAGCCACATTGATTTTTAGCCAATGCCTGAAATTCCTTGAATCTTTCAAATACATGAGTCTTAGTTGTGAAGAAATATACCCAAGTAAATCTAGAGAAATCATCAATAAAGGTAAAAACATACTTCGCACTTACTAATGAAGGTTTGTTCATGCCACAAAAATCACTATGAATAAGTTCTAGTCGGTCCTATGCTCGCCATGCTTTCCCAAAATCAAAGGGTGCATGATGATGATTTCCAAGCACACATCCTTTACAAAATCCATCAGACGGAACAATATTTGGGAGACCAGTAACCATATTGTTTGTTACCATCATCTTCAAACTTTTAAAGTTCATATGTCCAAGTCGTTCATGCAAAATTCGACTTTTGTTGTTGGTATGAGCAATGAGTGCAGTCGATTTCTTCAGTTCAGCCGGTTTGGGATAATCATAGAACTTGTAAAGTCCATCTTTGGGATAATCATAGAACTTGGCGTATTCTTCTTATTCATTGTACATTACAACAACTAACTCACCTCTCTATTACAAAAATCATTTTACTCAACCACCATCCAGTCATGCCTCGGAAACCGCTATAGAGAGTGTTATCAACACATGTAAACCCAACTATTTTATTTCAAATAGTTTTGTAACTTATTATGGGCAAAAGCAATTATGTTATGTTTTTGGTTGTAGTGTACATGAGTACCAAGTGTTAGTAGAGAGCATTCTCTTAAGCAAGGGAAGGGAAAACACCTAGTGTCGGCCCATACCACCATAAATATGTATAGGAGAACGCACACCAAGACATAAAATAGATAAACATTCTATCAGGTAGGGAATGGAAAACACTTGGAACCATTCGACACCACTCGAAATATGTAGAACACAGAGCAAGACTACAAATAGATGGACATTCTATCAAGTCAAGAAGGGAAAACTCACGGATTCGACCCACACCACTCAAATTACATGTAGGGGAACAAATAGCAAGACAAACAAATAGATGCCCATTGACCTATTGAATGAGGTCGATTCCTCCACATAGCCCATAAGTATGTTGCAACTTTAACATTCAAACAAGTGCTTAACAAGCTATAAGTTACATAAGAAGATTGCCACTTAGGCAATGGTGATGTTATCAAACCCATCTTTCGTAAAAATTCAATGAATATGTAGGAAAATACAAGAAGTTTTTTCATTTTTGTCTTACACTTTGTGTTATGATTTGTCCTTTCAGGTCATAGGAGAATATATGTTCTCCCTATATACCACATTATTAGATCGAGGCTTGGGACTCTCCATGGCATCATATGAGTAATAAATTTGATCCTAATTATTTGTCGACCATGAAAAGTAGAGGGTGAGCAGTGGACTTTGAGTTTGTGACGACAAACACAAAATATTCCGCAAGTAAAGCTAGGAAGAGGATAAATTTAGGAAAAAAGAGCAGTATATAGGTATTTGTAGAAATTGTTATAAATCATTGAGATTCTGCAAATTGTTCACGTTATTGCTTTTTCATAAGGATAGAGTATCCATGGGATGGAATGGCATCGAATACCAAAACATATATATGGAATATCTAGGGCATTTAACAAATAACATATAGAGGGATAACATAGAATTATTTTGGAAGAGAAAATGCAGCATCATCTACTTTATGAAATGCAAGAGCAGTATACAGGTATCTGTAGAAATTTTTATGAATCGTTGACATTTTGTAGATTGTTCATGTTATTGCTCTTTCCTAAGGATAGAGCATTCGTCCTCCCTATCTCGTACCAGTGTTGTCCTCTCTCTATCTCAAGGTCATGGTATTGGTATTAAAGGATGTATGGCAGCAACACTTGAGCTATCTATATAAACAGTTGTTCCAGGTCCTCGATTAGCAACACGAACAAAGGAAGGGAAAGAAGTCCATGGAGTTGTTGTTGCAACCTATTTTCATCCTCCACCTAGTTTTTCTCCCAATGCAATAGGCACTAGCATATTGCCAAAATTTCATGTACAATATGTTGGCCAAATTCCTCCAGGACAACAGAGTGGCCATTCTTACAATAGGCATCTCTAAGGAACCTATAGGACCATTTGGACATGTAGCTTAGTGAATACTTCCTTTTTAGTTTTCATTATGAAGACGGCTTAAAGGCCTTTAATATGAAGACAGCTTAAAGGCCAACAACATGCACCATATTTTTGAAGAAGATAAGATCAACCAGATTGCAAGTCTTCTAGTCAAGATTTACAGCAAAAGATCCGACTTGGAAAAGAGTATGGAGAGGAGTTAGGGCTGTGATTCTTTTGGTCCCTTAGGTTGCTCAACCTTGTGGATGTTATTAAAATCTTTCATTAATTCATTAGTTGACTGAGTAAAAGGGTTATGAATTCTTGTTATAGCTTAAAATGACACTTCTCCGTCCGTGACGACACTTGCATCGCTTGGTCGCATGACGACACTTCTTGAGATCAAGTTTAGTCACACAACAGGACACTTGTGGATTGAAGGGTCATTAGAGACACTGAATATGGTTGAAATTACCTCACTCTTGGCCCATTTGATGGCTATAACCCGTAGGAACACTTTTCTAGACCAAACCACCCCCTGAAAATCATCAGAAAAACCTGTTTTTGGCCATTTTCCCACAAAAACGTTGGTATCTAAGCATGATAGTAGCGTTTGCTTTCAAAAATATGCAGCTCTGCTTCATAAAAGTAGCGTTTTCCCTCAGAAATATGCAACTCTACTTCACTAGAGTAGCGTTTACCTTGAAAAATACGTTGGTTTGTAGTAGGAAGAGTATAGTACTTTCCCGAATCAGTCAAAATATCGAATTTTGGTCAAACTGAGTTGGTTTGGGAACCTCTTGATTGGTTATAACTGCTTTTCCTCTCCTTCATTGACTATATAAGGAAGGAAGAAGGGCCATGAGTGGGGACCAAGCCCATAACAATGTTATGCTGGAGGAATGGAGACTCTCATCCCCCTCTCTTGTGCCTCAGTTTCTAATAAACCCTAGCATAGCTGATTAGAGGTTGGGATCTTTGGAGAACAGAAGCAGGAGACCTTGAATCTAGGTTTCGTGAAGTGCCAAGCTTGAAGGAAGGTATAACTTTATGTACTTGCTTCATTCATTAATAAATATTAGACGTTCTTCCCTTTCCAAATATGACCTATTCATGTGTGTCTTAGATTTGATTACAGTTTGCTTATAGTTTGATGTCTTTTACGATCATGAATATCAGTCTTATATATGTAGTCAAATGTATTTGAGAAAGGTATGAAGTTGTTTTGCAGGTGTGGGCATTGCGACACTGAATAGAATTGAAGAACAAGGAAGAGGAAAGACGGGATCAACCTTCTTAATAAGGTACACATCCTCTTTAACCTTTATCTCTTTTCTTACTAGTTGTACTTGCAGAACATTTGTAGGTCTATCTTTCATCCCTGTAAGTTGGTAGTTTCTCCCCTGAACTATAGGTGTATTTTCCTCACAACAGAATGGCGACCATACTAGGGAAAGCCTATCTGCTTAGGGGTATCCAAGGTCATTTCTTCAGTTTTTTTTGAAGGTCTTTGTTCAATTTCTTGATTAGAATCAGTTATTAGGATCTGTTTGACCCTCCTTAGCTCTTACAGACCCTTCCTAGCCCTTACAGACCCTTACTGGCTCAAGTGTGGGGGGTTTTAGCCCTATTTTTTCAACTTTTCCCACATGGGCGCTACTATTGTGAAGCACAGTAGCGCATTCCCCTGTTTGGGCACTGGTCTTCCTCATGGATAGTAGCGCACACATCCTGGAACTGATTTTTTTGGGTTTTGACCTGTTTGGGGGGCTGTGGCTGCATTTTTTTGGGTCCTTGATGACCCTAGGTCTGAGTTAAACCACTGTAAGTGGTCTCCTATCCTTGTATTGATCTTATGTTCATGATTTGGACCTTCTTTGATCAATTTGGGCTTGTTTGGAAAGTTTTGGGGCTTGTTGACCCAAGTTAGGGGGTTGTGGACCAGTTTGGTGTTTTGTACCCTGATTTGAGTCCGAATGAATCTACTTGCTCCATTTCCACTGGATTTGAAACCTATTGAGTCTACTTGACTCTGTTTGTATCTATTTGAGTGAAATTCCTCTTTAGATTGGTTTCTTATCCTCCCTTATGCTTTTAGTTTTCTTGTTGTAGTGAAAGCTCAAGTGTCTTTGCTGTTGTTCAAAACCTTGATTGCACTGTTTATGTGCAAACCTGACTTTACCAAACCATACTTCTTTGTAGGTCATTGGCTTTGTTTGGGTCTAAAAGTAGGTTTCATACGCTTTTCCCAATGGTTGGCATGCTTACATCAATAAGAATCTGAAAGTCGTATTGGTTGCTTTTACTGTTTCAATAAGGAAACCTGAAAGTTCGTTGCTTTGCTTTGATAGTAGGTTACTTTCAATTTCAATTTTGTTTCTCACCTTTGAAAAAGCATAAAAAAATTTGATTTATTTTCTGAGTAGAGTACCTTGCAAGTGGCTTAAAGGATTTAAGAGTGCTTTGCCTCAAAAAGAAGAAGTTTTCTTTTGCATACTTATTTGTTTGAGTAGCTACATTCTTAGGTTTTGAGTTTCATTTTGTACATTTAGACTTTATTTTTACCTTTTTGCATTCGAAAAGACTAAACATTGCATTTGCATATGCATTCTAGATCGTATCTTTAGGACTTGCATTGAAAAGAAAATATTTGTTTAGTGGTAAACATTTCATTTCCAGTATTCTATCTTTGTTATAACCACTCTCGCACACCCACTACCTTTTTTAGTAAGCAAGTAACCTTTAAAATGAACTCTAATAAAATGTACTAGTAACATTTTCATTTCTAGGTTACACTATTCACCAACTAGTTTTGGTTAGGATCTTGGGTTTAAAACACCTTAAACCACCCAAGATCACACATTACACAAAAATCGTAGTTCGACTATCGCAAGTAAACCCACCTCATTCAAAACTTGCCTGGGATCTATGCAGTAGGTCTTGTGAGATCAGATTGTTGGGAATAAACCTCCTACTTTCTGTTTCGAGCATATACCAGGATCGGATCGCGTTTGGGGACTCTTTTGAGTTTCGGGCTCAGTTACCCTGCCAACGCCTTCTGATTAAACCAAAGACTGTTCCCCCAGGATTTTTTGGTGTGGTGGTATCCTTAGTATCTAACCATAGGATCATACACAGGTGACGACAGAGGGTTATATCCGTTGTACCTAGGACATAGGTGGGAGGAAATCCCTTACAGGTCTTTGGGAGGGCGATTGGGTGATTCCAACGCTTGCACCCTTAGTCATTGTATTGTGGACCCCGGGTAACTGTCCTTCTTCCTTCGTTGATCTCTTATGGGCCCTCATCATCCCAGACTCTTCTCCGGAAGGCATCTGCTTTCCTGGTGTGATTTACCTAGGACCTTTTTTAATGGTTTGCTCTTTGTGCTACTTGTATTAGTTTGCCTTAGAGAACTTCTTGCTCATTTGAGCAGGAAACTATGTCTAGCATTCCGGCAAGCGCCAATCAAGGTACCCCTGTTCCAGGGGATCCTTGTGTTGTTCCATTCATTGGAAACATTGGTACTCCCTTAATGGCTACTCTAAATCTTCCTGGATTCACTATAGGGCTGCCGATTTGGTTGTTCTCCACTCCGAATGCCTTGCATGCTCCTGACGCTTCTTTTGTAAGCACCTCAAATCAAGAGTGTCAGAACCCTGGGCCTTATTTGCGAGTAACATCTTCTCCTCCTCCTTCTACCTCATGTGGCGAAAGTAGCAATACTAGTAACCAGCAGTCTAAAAGGAATAGACGGAGGAAGAATAGGAAGAAGATGCCAAAACAAGGGGGCAGCAAACCAACCACTACAAGTCATGCTGGGGGCAAGCACCCTGCCTCTACAAATCATGAAGGGGGCACCTACCCAGGCTTTGGAGGTCATGCTGGGAGAAAACTTTTAGTCACTGAAAATCACACTGAAAGTTTGTCTTCAACCACTGTCGGTCATGTTGAGGACACGTCATTGATCATTGCTAGTCATATTAATGACAAGTCACCAGTTCCTGTGAGTCATACTGGAGACACCAGATTAGCCACTGCAAGTCATGCTGAGGGAGTTGACATTGTCGACAAACCCAATAAACAGAAGTATAAGTTCCCTTGCAAGTTTTGTGAGGGAGACCACCTTACTTACTTGTGCCCTGTACTTCCAGAAGTGGTCCTTAGTTCAAAATTCTTCTGCTTCTGAGCAACCAGCCACTGCTAGTCATGTGGGGGCAAGCTGTCAGCCAATGCTAATAATGCTGAGAGTACTGACGTTGTAAAGGATTCTCAACCTATAGGACGGAAACCAAAGTTCCCTTGTAAAATTTTTAAGGGAGATCACCCTACTCACCGATGCCCTGCCATCCCAGAGGCACGAAGAGTGTGGTCCATGTCTGAAGGAATCTTTGTTCCTGAGTTGTCTATAGATTCCCCACAGTCAGATCAACCTTTGGTTGATAAAGTGGTTGAACCAAAAGAGTTCTTGGTCAACCCCACAATTCCTTTGGAGAGTGAAGTGATCGAATCGATGCAATCTTTGACCGATCCCATCAGTCCTACAAAGATTGATGCACCTACTACAGAAGTCTTCTGCATTACCAGTTTGGATGTTCCTGAAGAAAGGGGCACTTCATCTATGCCATGTGAACCCCTACCAAGCCCTAGGATCGTTTCCTTTGATTGGAATAGTTTAGCCGAACCTCGTCTTCCTTCTTCGACACCTTTCCAGATAAAGGTTGATATCGGGGACCATATAGTTGATCAATGCATTGTAGATGAAGGAGCTTCTGTTAGTATCTTATCCGCTTATGCTTGGAGAGATTTGGGTTTCCCTAATGTTATTCCAGCTATTAATTGGCCATTGACCTTCGATAGAAGACCTAGTGAACCGTTCGGATTCCTGTCTCAGGTACCTATTACTTTGGGTGGAAAAACAGTCTTAGTTGATTTTATGGTTTTAAAGGACCCCGTGGACTTTGATATGATCCTCGGATGTGATTACGTTTATGCTATGCATGTAGTGGTGTCTACGCTCTTTCGTGTGATGCATTTTCCTCATAATGAAAGCATCGTCACTATCGACCAACTTGCATTCGTTGATCCTCCTTATTACCCAACTATAGACTAGTATGATCCCTCATCATTAGGCACCACTATGTCACATGGGACTTATGTGGCATATTGTTCCTTGAGTTCAACTGCTACTGAGAAGAAGTATTTGAGTTCATGCTTACCTTCTCGGGACTTAGTCCCAGCTTTTGACCAAGTGACACCTCCATCTGAATGTTTAGATATGTGTTCTATCTGGGACGATATACTTCCTTCTGATGAAGTTTTCCTAGAATCCATAGTACAATCTGCCATTCATTTGGATGTTGATCCAGTCGCAGTTATGTCCAACCCCGGTTTGACCTTAAATTATGATCTTCCTACTGTTGATTCTTTAGACTCTCCTATAGATCCGCAAATCAGTGTTCCTGCTGAGTTTGATTCTGCTTCTAGAATTTTCAACTCCCATGATGATGAATTTGTTTCTGCAAATTCCATCATGTCCTTCAGCTTTGATCTTCATCCTGAAGTCGATCTTGTTGATTGCAAGTCCTCGGGTTTGGGTACCATAGAGTCTTCATTTGAAAACTCTGCCTTGTTTATGCTTGTTGTTGATGATAGTGAAGTTGAAAGTATTTCTACCACAATGACTTGTATCGGGCCTTTCTTTACATATGTTTTAGATATGATCTTGGTACTAATGTTTCTTGGAGACAAGATTCTTAGCTGGATTTATACTTTCTTACTGGTCCTTTTCGACACTTTGTGCGACTATGTCAGGTATATTCGGAACCTTGCATATAGGTTTAGGCTTCCCCGCTGTTATGTTGCATTTGAACCTTTTGCCATCCGAATTTGCCATAGGGTCGAACCTGTTGGATATTGGTGTGTTAGCCATCTCTTTATGCATTGTGCACCAGTTCAACAGCAGAGCCTACCTAACATGGGTCACCCTAGCCAGCACCCTTATGCCATTTTGGTGCCCATGCTGATTTTTTCTCATAGGCTCAGGAGCCTTTTTAGATTTACCATGACTTTGAGAAGAAGCCTCATATCTTTCTTTCTCATATATTTCTGGCCATCCCTGATAAGGCTCCCATCTTTGTGTTCAAGTTGCATATGCATCTGTTATGATCCTGCTTGTGCTAATGAGCTTGATGCCAGCTTCGACGCTTTTAGCTCGTTGTATAAGTCTCCATCTCTGATCTCATTTCCGCTAAGCCTTGTATCATTTTCCTTCATAATTTGACACCTTTTACCTGGAGGAGACACACCCTAAGTGTCCTTATCTTGCTCGTGTTCCTTGCATTAGGGATAGCTTTGTTCCATGCGCTTGGAGCTAGTTTCGCATGTCCCTGACACTCGTCTCCTCCCAAGCGAGCATTCTTCCACCTTTACTTCGAGCTTGTTAAAAACAGTGAGTAGGTTACGAGCATTCTTCTACCTTTACTTCAAGCTCGTTAAAAACAGTATGTAGGTTGTGAGCATTCTTCCACCTTTACTTCGAGCTCGTTAAAAACAGTAAGTAGGTTACGAGCATTCTTCTACCTTTACTTCGAGCTAGTTAAAAATAATAAGTAGGTTACAAGCATTCTTCCACCTTTACTTCGAGCTTGTTAAAAACAGTAAGTAGGTTTTGAGCATTTCTTCCATCTTCACTTCGAGCTCATTAAAAACAGTAAGGAAGTTATGACCATTTTTCTGTATCTCCTTTGAGCTCGTTAAAAACAATAAGGAGGTCATGAGTTTACTTTTTCGGGCCCGTTAAACCTTTACAGAAAAGATCCCTATGGACTTCATTTAAGCCCTTTTCAGACTCCTTAAATAGGAAAAGTTTGCCGAGCATAGTTTTCTTTTCAGGATTGTTAAAATAACTGAACCGACATCCACTTAGGTATAGAATTACCCCTTTTCCGGGCCTTGGTGGATAATTTACGGAAAAGGTATACTCTAGGTATACTCTGGTATGCACTAGAAGAGTTCTTCTTCCATTATTTTACACTTTTTCGGGGAAGGAGACTAACTTTACGAAAAAATACCTTTGGAGTCATCTTTAGGGTTTTCAGACTCTCGAAATGTGAAAACACCAAGCGAGCATTCACCTACTCGGGCTTGATGTGAAATCCATGAGATGGTTGATAGAGGACTGTTTAAAATTTTCAACTCAATAAGCAAGAAAACACCGCCGAGCACAGACCAATCCGGGCTCGATATAAAATCCACGGATAGGTGTATGGAGTTTTCTTCTAGGTTTTTTAGACTCCTTAAATATGAAAATACCATCGAGCATGCTTTAGTTCTTTGTCGAGCTCATTAAAAAATGAAAAAGGAAAAGGAAGGGAGGAATGTTAAAATATCTTTCAATATGATGGCAGCAAGTCAACTATCTCCTTGAACAAAGCACCTGTTTTGAGTCTATCAAACAAGTTGGGTTCTATTGTTGGCATTAGGATAAACCTGATCTCAAAGTTCTTACTCCTCCGTTTGGTTAGTCTTCCAATCATATGGAGAATCTGTCAATGTCTCCTACATTGCAGATTTGTATCGTGGTCTCTTTGTGTTAAAATCTGCCTAAGTCACTCTTGTGTCGTGCTCACTGTTCAAGGATATAACCTGTGTCGGCCATTCTGCAATTGCCTTGACCTCATGCGTCGGCCATTCCTTGGTGTCGGTATGTTTCATCATGTGTTTAGCCTTACTCCAAATCAGCTCATACATGTTGAGTGTCCCTCGTGTTGGATGATGGAGGATGCCTTAAGGCCTCCCTTCCAACGAACTTCTTCCCATCGACTTCAACTCATTGTGCTCTGGGAATGAAGTTTAGAGTTTCGGTTAGTACCTTGGGGATTGCAGTCATTAGTGGCAGTTTCCCTCGCTATTGGATAGATGAGAATACATCAATGTCTCCTATCTGATGGATTCTTCAAGTGTTTGATAGCAAGACCACTTATTCACACTTGTTTGAATGTACTAGGTACCTTGGGTTCCATTTTCATTATTGGTGGACACCCTCGCATTTGTTAACTGTATACATCAATGATCGATAATCAAACAATCCCTCCCATGTTCGACATCAACTCATTTATTCGCATGGATATGTTTGTACCTTGGGTTGTTTTTGGATGAAGACCTTGGGATTGTTGGCTATAACTGACCCAGAGGTTTTCTATAAGACCCAAGTTCTTTGCGGTTTCCCTTTGACCAACAAAACCCCTTCGCACCGGCCCTTTCGGCAACAACCTGCGAGCAGGTTGAGGTCTCACCCAAGGTGTATCTATGGGGTACTGTGGAATCAGATTTCCACAGTAAGTGATAAGTTGCTTGGACGAACGTACTGCGCAACACAACAGAGGGTATGTGCTACGAGGTGAGACTGCGCAGCGATGGGAAACGCTGCAGTCCGCACCACTATGTTCTTCTACTGCGGGACTTCTACTGAAGCCACGAGCAATACAGCTTTATTCTATACTTGGATTATCTTGAAAACACTTAAGGCACTGAGACGAATATCACTCATCCATTCATTCAGGCGCTTAACCGACTATTCTTCTAACATTCATTCGTTAAATCAGGATGATATGATTTGAACATAGACGATTGATCTAATCCAACTGTTATACATTCCTTTACTGCATATAAGAAAATACTTAACCAAATGACTGATTCACTACCTTCATACACAAGACTAAATGTTCACCATTCACTACTCATATGGAACTTAACATATTATTTCCATACTTCTCTAATGGCAAATGCATATAAAATATCTCCCATAACAGTATGCAAGGAAACATCTAGGCATTCATTGATAGGAAACATAAGTAATCATTCATTCATAAACACAATCGCACAACACGGGATTTAACGTGGTTCACTCCCCCGGGTGGGAAGCTACGTCCACAAGAACGGTTGGTAATATATTTCTTTAAAAGGGATGGGGACAACTGTTCTTAGTCTGTGCACTCAGTTGCAGACTCTCCTTCCTCTCAAGTAGGTCTCTGCGCACACAGCTGCAGAGCCTTTACAATCTTCTTAGCTCAAAGGGATTTTACAATACAACAATCCAAAATTGTAACAGCAAAGGTAAAGTGTAACCCCATCCCATACAAAATTGTCTTCTTAAATAGACCATGCCCGAAGGTCATGTCTTTACAATGCTGAAGACCTAAACCCAAAAACCCTTAGGGTTTACAAAACTGCGCCAGTTTCCCTAAACCGGCTTGTTGGCTCCTGGTAGCGTCTGCTTCATCGTGGCGGTTCTCCATGTCTTCATTTTGTCGCTATCGACCTCCCTGTCGCACGCGTGCCAACAGGCTGCTTCCGTCGAATCGTTCATCTCTAACGGTCTCGCCCACCAGGCGTGCCAAGACGTCGCTTTCCTTAACAAACTCGCACGTCGGCTGCCTTCTTGATTTACTCCTGCCCGTCGCTCAGCACTCATGGAGCATCTTTCCCAAAAATAGGCTTCTACCGGTCTGACCGGTACCTGTACCTGTCCTTCGTCCATCATTACGCTTTGCGGGCTCCACGTGGACTCCTATCTCCATAGCACTGCTTCTGCGCAGTACTGATCTTCATAGCGTCGCTCAAAACATGGCTACTACGCGCCTCTTCGCAGCATCCCCAGTACTTATCCAAAATTCAATCTGTTTCAAAGCTGCGCTCAGCTCAGGTTCTTCTGCCTTAAAAAATGTCACCAAAATTGGACCAGTTGGGCCAGGCCCAACATGCCCCTAACACTTACATGTGGCTAATCCCCGAGCCACTTTCAATTTCCACCGTCG
The DNA here is from genome assembly GCA_027924585.1 of Larix kaempferi. NCBI lineage: Eukaryota > Viridiplantae > Streptophyta > Pinopsida > Pinales > Pinaceae > Larix > Larix kaempferi. The sequence continues at coordinate 11,248,518 of BSBM01000696.1, read as the reverse complement.
GAATCTGCTATCCGATCTGTGCAGTCAGCTTTGCTGCGAACTCACTATAAGTGTTCGTCAGTTTCTCCATTGTTTCTTTAGTTTCCCGCTCCACTTGCTTGACTGTATCAAGCACCTGCGGTGTTATCTCTTCTCCGATTTGGGCTTCTACCTGTTCCCAGTTGTCGTGCAGCTCTTTCAGTTTATCTTCTATCTGCTGCGACACCACGGTGGCATCTTCTAGGAGTGGCTGCGACTGATTGTCTAATACAGTATCCTTTTCCCTTAATACTTGGACTTCTTTCTTTAGGTTGGATATCTCCCTGAATTTCAGTAGCCTATCTCTTACTGAAAGGGTCTTTACCTCTGCATCCAGTGCTTCCAACGTGGTCTGTTTCTCCTTTACTGCGGTCTTTATCTGCTGCAGCCCTGGATTCTCTTCAAGGATTCGTCAAGCAAATTCTGGCACTTCGCAACCTCTGCTGCAATGCTCTCTGCTGCGACCTTTACCGCTTGACCTCTCAACTGTTGATCAGTGATGACAACCTCTGGTTTGATCTTTGCTTTTAGCAGGTTGATATCGACTTCATAGAGGATTATATTGTCCTCCATATTTGACTTAAGGAAGCGCACCATGTCCCTTATTTTCAAGACAGTATCCGCAGGATCATCTTGGTTCTGTACTTCTCCAATATCTTCTGCAACAGAGTTAATGGTAGCCTCCAATATCTGCCTTCACGCTTGTTCATCCTCAAGCAATATTCTGTTGTGCGAGCTTGACTCCTCGAGCTGTCTATTCATCGTTAGAAGTTCTACCTCTGCTTTCCTTGAGTCCACAGCTCTATCGCGCAACTCGTCCCCAATCTGCGTATTCAAAAAATTTAGAGCCGGTATCGGGATTTTTTCCAAGTCGAGCTCTACCCGCTCGACATTTGTTGTATCCAGGGCCACGTCCTCCGACATGGGAAATGTGATCGCCATCGGATCGAGGTAGACAAGTCTCGTTTTTATTGGTAGTGCAACAACAAGTTGCGCTGGCTTCGGCTGCGAGGTTCCTCCGGACCTCCCTTCTGCTGTCGAGTCGCGCGGCAAGGCCAAGCTATTGTGCACATCTTCGACTTTTTTCATTAGCCCTTGCATCGCGAGCCAGTTCCTCTACAGGTCATCTTGGATGACCTTATCTTTCTTGCCTTTATCGGCCATTAACTCTTCTAGCTGCTCATTGACTCTGTCTACTATCATATCAAAGTCATCGTTCTTCAATACTGTGTCAGATGTTGCTTTCGTCGCTTTCTGTTTCTTCCTCGCCTTTGGCTGCGTTGGGTTTTCTAGTTCCTTCCTCTTTCTCGTTTCTTCTAGAATTGGACATGGTGGTGGAATTACTTCATCATCTTCTGAATCTGTGGGGACATCTAAAACTTCCACACAGTAGTCTGTGGGCCATTCTTTCATAATGAGCTCGATATCCTCTTCTGTCATGTGGTAGTTCCCAGGGAAAAACTGTGGCTTCTTCATCTTCGCCTTCGGGGAAATAAACACACAATGCATGTCAGCAGTAAAATTAACAATGCGTATGTATTTGCTTGTTACCTGCTTTGTTATCCTTGGCGTAGCGGCGATCACGGCGCACAACTGCGTGTAATACTTGTAGAACACTTCTTGAGTTGCATGCTGGTGTTGCGGATCGAGATTTTCCTAGAGGTTCATGTACCTGACTCCTCTGGGTTCTAATTTATCAAAGCTAACGCCAACGTAGTCCTCCGGCTCCTTCCGTCCAATAAATACGATGAGGACAATCAACCATGTGAAATGGAAGTTTCCTCCATTCAACTGTATGTCATTGAGCTCTGCCATGAACTCGTTCAATAGATATTGGCACCAGTTGAACTCGACGCCTTCAGCTACTGCGGCACCGAGCAACACTGCGCCCGCAGGTACCTCTAAGGGTCTTGCCGTTCACAATATCTTTGCTGCGAGCAATTGGGTGACAAACCTGGTTGTTCTGTCTTCAATTTCGTCAGTAGGAAAACCCCGTTTTCCTTTCACCAGTGCATGAGTTTTATTCATCTTGGCTACTGCATCCTTTTCTGTGCTTTTCCCCTGGAAGAACAACTTTGGGTCTTTTCCTCGCTTACTTAATCCCGTAATGCAATGGATTAAGTCAATGCCTATGTCAACTGGCAAATCCATCCATAGGTATCCTTGGTGGATTCGTGCCATCAAGGTACGAACCACTACATTCAGCTCATCCGACCATTCAAAGTGGGGTAGTCACAGCAGGTTTAGCAGTCCTGACTGCACTACCGGTGTCAACCAGCCTTCGGCAACCAGATTGAGGGTTCCTTTGGCATCTTTCTTCCAGCACATGTACTGGTATGGCTGAAAGTCTGGGTACTTGGGATCATGTGGCTTGTCTCTCTGCACTCCCAAGAGGTCGTAATCCTCCCATTTACAGTCCGGTATTTTGCACAACAGGTTGGTTGTAATTTTGACGTGCTTCGAAATTGGCGACAAAGGGATGTCGTATTTTGCATTCTTGGCTAGCTTATAGACAGGGGCATCCAGCGCCGGGGGTGAGATGTAATTAGGTGTCATATTCAGCGGGATTTCTTTCATGAAAATGGGCTGCCTTAGCAGCGTCGAACTTGGATTTGGCTGTTTGGTTCGAGGTGTAGTGACTGTGTCCTTCCCCTTGTCTTGCATGGCTGGATTGGTTTGTGGTGATCTACGGGATCCTTGACCTTCTTCTGTTACAACCTTTTTGGCAAGGGTTCTCATTAACTCTTAAATTCCTCCGTGCCGAAAGACTCTAAGTGTTTCTTCAATGGTAAGCTCTTCTTCTCGATATAAAGGTTCAGACATTCACTGATTAGATGGGGGGTATGGTAGCCAGACGATAGATGGATATTAGTGCAAGGGGTGGTCGCAAGAAAATTCTAAGTGCTCAGTAACGCCCGCGAGTCCTCCAGCGGTGTTATTTATAGGCACAACTGACCTTCTCCTGTTCCCATCAACGGCTAAATATGCATTAAATGTGCCCTCTGGTGGTCAAATCCATCGGATTTTCCATTCCTTTCCTTCGTTAGTCCGTCCAGAACAGCTATCTTCCCTTTAAATGCTGAAGTGGTTGTTGCAACGGTCATCTAACGGCTATTTTCTCAAAAGTGGTGCAACGACTATTTTTCTCTGGGTGCTGCGCTGAACTGCACGGTAGGCTACTTACACTCCTGCGCAGTTGATTCGCAGTGCAAAATTTATTTATTTATTTATTTTTTTCCCGCGCAGCTTCAGCAGTGCTACGCGGTACACACCTTGTTCTACTTATTGTACATGTACAGGCTCCTTTACATTTCTAGTGTCCAATTTCAACTATACTTGACACTTAGAAATCTCTTCCTCTGCTTGTTATTCAAGGTTCTGCGAAGCAGCGCTATCATGGTATAGCTTTAGCTTGCTTCCATTTATCAAAGTTGGCAAGGTATCACTAGCTAAATTGGCTAACTGGACTGCACCAATGTTAGTAACATGTATCACAGTATATGGGCCAAGCCAATGCATCTTAAATTTGCCAGGAAACTTCATGAATTTGCTATCATACAGGACGACTAGGTCACCTACCTGAAAGCACTTGTTCTTGATATGGCGATCCTGCCCATAAGCCAACTGAAAAGGTGTATGTCCTGTTAATTTCTTGCATGTAGTCCTGTATGCCCATAACACAGAGGAGACACGCAGATCCCAATCATCTCTATTTACATTGCAGACCTTAGCCAGTGCGTTCTCCAGTATTTTATTGAAAGCCTCAATAGTTCCATTTGCCTGTGGATGATATGGAGTACTGCGTTGATGACGAATGTGGAATTCCTCTGTAAGTGCCTCAATGGTCTTGTTCAAAAAGTGAGTACCTTGGTCACTCATCCAAATCTTCGGACAACCAAATCTTGACAATATTTCTTCAAAAATGAACTGCGCAGCAGTACTGGCGCTGCAGTCCTTTATTGGATTTTCTTCTGCCCATCTGGTGAGGTAATCAATAGCAATAATAATATACCGCGCACCAGTTCTTTTCCCTGGTGGGTTTATAGGACCCACAAAATCAATTGCCCATTTCTCAAACGCCTGCAAGGTCAACTGTGGGTTTAATGGAATCTCATCTCTTCGTGAAGGTTTCCCTGTCCTTTGACAGACATCACAGTTCCTGCAGTGTTCTTTGGAATCTTTGTGGATCGTGGGACACCATAGCCCTGTGCACAATATCTTCTGCGCAGTGGCCCTTCCTGCATAGTGACCTCCCGCAACCCCTGAATGCGCGTATGCTAGAATAAATGGTTTCTCATGATCTAGTACGCATCTGCGCGGGACTTCATCTGGTCTGAGTTTGTATAATTGTCCTGCAATTATAGTGAAGTCTGCGGTGCGCACCACTAGCTACTTCTTCTGCTCGACAGATAATTCCTGCGGTGCCAGCCCTGTTGTTAGAAAATTAATGATATCCTTATAATAGTCATCGGAAACCTGTATAGAAAATAACTGCGCATCAGGCAGACTATCTTCAATGTTCGTCGGCTCTTCTCCTGACTCAATCCTTGATAGATGATCAGGTCCCAAGTTCAGTCTACCTGGCTTAACAACAATCTCAAAATCATACTCTTGGAACAACAACAGCCATCTGCATATGCGCCCCCCTAACACTGGCTTATTGACCAAGTATTTCAACGTAGAATGGTCAGTGAACATAAGGAAGTGCGCACCAAGTAAGTAATGCCTAAATTTCTGCAAGGCATATACCATTGCAAGGCCTTCCCTCTCGGTAGTAGTATAGTTTTTCTCTGTTGTTGAGAGCTTCCTGCTCGAAAATGCAATAGGGTGGTCAATACCTCCTTCCCCTGGCTGAGCTAATACGATTCCCAAGGCAATGCATGATGCGTCAACATGGACGTGAAATGGCTTCGTCCAATCTGGAAAGACTAAGATCGGCGCAGTCACCATCTTTTCCTTTAATGTATCAAAACCTTGTTCGCATTCCGCGTTCCAAATGAACGGTGCGTCTTTCTTTAGCAGCTTTTCCATTGCTGCGGTTATCTGCGCGTAACCCTTTATAAATTTCCTGTAGTATCCAGTATGGCCTAAAGTAGATCGCAACATCTTGACTGAATTTGGTGTTGGCAAGTTCACAATAATGGCAATCTTCGCAGGGTCCACCATCAGTCCTTGCTTACAAACAATGTGCCCAAGTAGAATCCCATAAGGAACACAAAAAATACACTTCTTTATATTTAAGGAGATCTGATGCTGTCGACACTTCTCAAGCATCATTCTGAGGTTCGCACAATGGTTCTTCAATAGACCAAACACAGTCCAATCATCAAAATAGGCTTCGAGAAACTTATGCATAAACTCTTTGAATGCTGCGACGACCACTCTGGAGAATATGGCAGGTGCGTTCTTCAGGCCAAAAGGCATTACTGTGTACTGAAACGACCCCCATTCTGTAGCAAACGTCGTCTTATGCCTGTTTGCAGGATCAATCCTGATCTGATGATACCCCGAAAAACCATCAGTAAAAGAATAGGCCTCATTCCCTCCAACATTATCAAGCACTTCATCTGTGAAAGGAGTAGGGAATGGGTCGTGCATGGAAGCATCATTCAGTTTTCTGAGATCAACACAAATCCTGATCTCACCCTTCGCTTTCTTGTCTTGAACGACCATGGGACTAATCCATTCTTATTCCTCAACAGGTTCAATGATTCCTGCTTCCAGCATCTTATCCAGCTCTGCGCGTACTCTTTCTTTGTAGCGCGGATTTAGTCTGTACGGTCTCTGCTTCACAGGCTTTGCGCCTGGCTTCAAGGGTATTTTCATGACCCCTAGGTCTCCCAGAATTCCTTTCATTTCTGCAAATTTTGTCGAAAACAGCTACTGATATTCATGCAAGGTGTCTACGATCTCTGCAACAATATGATCGTCCCAATAATCTCCTATTGCTGTGAACTTCGGTTCTTCTTTTGTGCCAATATTCACCTTCTATGTCTTTACTGGTCCTCTCATATCTGGGATTTCTAACGGAGGTCCTTCTACGTCGCTCGCACCCTCCGATTCTGGTATGTTTATGTTGCGCGGATCATTGTCATCATCATCTTCATTTCTATCATCGATGTCTTCAGCTAGGTTGTAACACTCGATAAAGTGTTCTTCATGTTCCTTCCATTCCGACTGTAGGTGCGCAGGAACATGATCTGCCCCAAAGAATTCCTGCAATGTCATATTTCTGTGAGGATAGTCCTCCCTGAATATGCGTTCCTTAATTATCTGCAATGCCTCATGGATCAGCGGGTTCTCGTCCTCGAAGCTGAAGTCCTTCTGGAAGTTGGCAGTCAACGTTTCCCAATCAGTGGTTTCTCTACGCAACTCCAGGTCTAGGTACCATTTCTTTGGAATGCCATCCGCCAGTGTATGTACAAATAAATGCACCCATTCTGTGTGTGGCCTTTCCTCCCATGCTTGTGAATAGACTTCAATGTGTTGACTAGGATTTGTTTTTCCATTAAACTTTTCAAAGGGTAAAGTAACCTTTTCAGCAAATCGGATCTGCATCTTAATTCTGCATTGATCCCAAGTGGTCAATGTCTGCTTGTGCGCATTCCACCATCTAGCGGGTAGGTCGCGTAGTGCCATATCCAATGTTGGTAATTTGTGCTCATCTGAAATAGTTGCAGTGTATTCTTGGATGAAAGTATAAACATTAGCAGAACCATCATATGTGGGAATAGGACTTACCTCCTTCCCGATCCAACTCAATGATTTCGTAACCTGCGCGCACCTTCTTGCTGATACTTCATGCATCCGGCTTTGCCAATTTTCCAGCCCTGCCTCCAAATCAGAGACGCAGGAGTTGTCACATCTCCAGCTAGGTGTTCCATATGCGGTAGGATTGATGTAATCTTCCTGGTTCGATGTGAGCTAGTATAGTCTGTCCAAGTCTTGAGCCTTGGATTCCTCCTGGATCGGCTCGTTGTATCTGTCACTATCTGCAAGATCCAACGGTGCGATGACCCTCAGATGCTTTCCTTCAAATATCATCTTCTTTGTTTTTAAGTTGATAATAGCCAAGTTATCCATAGCCCAGTCAATTCCTAGCAGTGCAGGAAAAGGCTGACTATCATCCACAATCTCGATAACTTCAAAGTCTATATGACTTTGGACTCCATCGATGTCGACTATCACGTCAGCTAACCGACCAAAAGGTATGACTTTCTCTTGGTTAGCCATTCTCAACTGGATAGGTGACCATGACAACTTTGGTCGACCCATCTGCTGCCATGTCTGCTTAGTTAAGACATTTACTTCGGATCCCAGATCAAGGATGACTTCATCCATTTCAAAATCTCCTATCTATGCAGTAATCCTCATTTCTCGGCCTGTTCTCTTATGCTTCCTTATGTGATGTACTACGCTATCAGAATTCTCTGTTCCGGTCTGCGGCTCATACTGGTTTATGAGCTTCTGCAGCGCTACTATGGCATTTTCACTTTTGAGTAGCTTCATGCAGCTTCGTAGGAACTGCGCAACGGAGGTACTAACATCTGTCGCAGTGCTTGTTTTGTCATAGGCCACTGGCATGTCTTCAACATGCGGTGCTTGACTGTGCAACGGGATCTTCTATGTTTCTGTTGCTAGCTCTCTGAAGGTATCCCATGCATCGATAAAGACTTCCTTGTTCTTTTGTAGGTCGAGAGCAGGTATTTTTCCCGGAGCTTTCTTTATCCATTCTGTCTCAAGAGGAGACCACTTTGTGTGAGCCTCCCCTGACGTGGAAGCTTCTACTCCCCTATCGCGGCCTGTCTGAGCGCCATTGTGAGTGACCAAATTGATGCTTGGGTCTGCTTGTCTTTTCTCTACTGTGATCCATTGGACGTTCGTGTTTGGTGCATCCGTTCGTCTTCTTTTTTGCATTTCCACCTCTAGCACTAGGAAATCTTCAATAACATGCTCAAATGATTTACAATAATTGCACATAGTGCATGGGTTAACACAATCTCTAGATACGTGACCTGGCTGGACACAATTATAACGAATGACCTGGCCGCGGCCTCTTCTCTACGCCGGGGCAGCATTTCTTCCTCTGTCGCGGTATCCAACACTACGACCTCTGTATCCTCCTTGGTCATATTGTGCATTCTCTTGTTTCGGCTGGTTATCTTCTTGTACGCGGTACAAGCCAGTGCCTCTCATTGAGTCCATATCTCGTTTTCTCTCATTCATTAATTCATATGCACGGCAGTTGGATTCATCATGTCCAACTGATTTACAAAAATTGCAATATAAATTTTTAAGTGTTTTCACATATTTTTGTATAAGATAGCAGTCTTCAGGTCTGTGTCCTGTGGTTCTACAAATTTCACACCATGGTGCCTGATTCTGATTTAATGGGTTGGGCGCACCACTATTAAGATAGTCGTGGAATAAAGGGCAATGCTCCCGGTCATGGCCTTCTCCTTTACAACCTGTACACCAGACCCCATGTCTAGGTTCATACCTTTGTTCTTTGCCATTCTTCATGCTTTGGAGCTCTAGTGTCAGGGTGGTCAGCTGGTTCTGGATCTGAGACATCCCAGAACTAGTCTCACCAATCGGCGAAGCCTCTAGCTTCATTGCAATCTCCAAGGCCTCTGCCTGCGACGTAACCTTCTACTGTATCAATGGTAATCTAATATGGGGCAACAACGCATCAATGAACCATTCCTTGTGTTGTTCCGTAGCTATAACAAAGCTCACTTGGTCTAATAGGGTTTTGAACTTTTGATCAAACTCCCAAACCGTTTCAGTCAGTTTCTACTTTATTTCTTTCAGCTCGGTTATACACTGAGATTCAAATTTGGGTTTCTTAAACTCAGCCACGAGCGCAACTTTAATTTCTGCGAGGGTTTGCGGCTGTGTGGTAGAGTACTTCATGAACCAATGTAAAGCTTTGTCCCTGAAAGTGGTGATGAGCTGTGCTCTCTTCACTGCATCATCCTAGATTTGTCTTACACTCCATATGGCTTCACAAAGAAACCAATGTTGATAAGGGTCTTCTAGGCCAGTTCCTTTGAATATTGGGAGCTTCATATCTGTGTTTTCCATTGTGCTACTAGGTGGTGGGGGGCCCGAATTAGTGCGCGGCTGCTGTGAAGGGCTTTGTGCAGTGAATACAAATTGACTTACTATGATAGATGTACTGGGCTGAGTATTTTGTGGGGTGGGCTTCGTAGCGGGTTGGTTTTGAGATAACGGTGGTGCGGTTTCTGCAGCCGGTGGGTTCTCAGGTGTAAATGGTGGTGCAGCTTCATTGTCAAGGTTACACGGGATCTCCGTATTAATATGGAGTCCAGGGCCTCCACGATTCTTATTAAATTTATACCTCTTTCCACTTCTAAGATTATGGGTATCTTCGTCATAATCACTATATATATTGTTTACCATGACAAACTTAAGAATATTACTACATTCTTAAAACACCTTTCTCTGCTAACAACATCTTAATGTACAGACTGAGATTGTTCAGCAACTTACCTTGGAATCCTCCGAAAAAGTATGCTTCTGCTTGGTTGTAGGATTTGAGTGTGTCTAAAGCAAATTCTGTTACGAAGCCTTCTAGCATATGATCGACCCAAAAATCAACTGCGCGTGTCAATGGGCTGTCTATTGCTTTGAGTGCACTGTGAGCTCAGGAGTCCACTCTATAGGAACTCCTCCTTGAAAATGAGTTTTCTTCTCTGTGAGCCGCGAGATCCACGAGTGCAGCTCGTTGGGAAATGATGCCCATAAAATCTCGTGAATATCGTTCAATAGATATCTGTCCGACCACTGTGTGTCACTTAGACGCGGATGTCTATTCTCTTTCCTTTTAAAGTCTCTTATGGTCTTATCCCACCAAGCTTGGATTTCTGTATTTTCAGGATGCCAGTTGTCAGAGCCTTCCGGGAACTGGTAGTCTTCGTCACACATCACGATTGCAACTCATCACGGATTCTAGTGCGGCAATGGAACCATTTGTTGGCTATAACTGACCTAGAGGTTTTCTATAAGACCCAGGTTCTTCGCGGTTTCCCTTTGACCAACAAAACCCCTTCGCACCGGCCCTTTCGGCAACAACCTGCGAGCAGGTTGAGATCTCACCCGAGGTGTATCTATGGGGTACTGCGGAATCAGATTTCCACAATAAGTGATAAGTTGCTTGGATGGACGTACTGCGCAGCACAACAGAGGGTATGTGATATGAGGTGAGACTGCGCAGCAATGGGCAACGCTGCGGTCCGCACCACTATGTTCTTCTACTGCTGGACTTCTGCTGAAGCCGCGAGCAATAAAGCTTTATTCTAAACTTGGATTATCTTGAAAACACTTAAGGCACTGAGACGAACATCACTCATCCATTCATTCAGGCACTTAACCGACTATTCTTCTAACATTCATTAGTTAAATCAGGATGTTATGATTTGAACATAGATGACTAATCTAATCCAACTGTTATATGTTCCTTTACTGCGTATAAGAAAATACTTAACCAAATGACTGATTCACTGCCTTCATACACAAGACTAAATGTTCACCATTCACTACTCATACAGAACTTAACATATCATTTCCATACTTCTCTAATGGAAAATGCATATAAAATCTATCCCATAACAGTATGCAAGGAAACATCTAGGCATTCATTGACAGAAAACATAAGTAATCATTCATTCATAAACGCAATCGCACAATGCGGGATTTAACGTGGTTCACTCCCCCGGGTGGGAAGCTACGTCCACAAGAACGGTTGGTAATATATTTCTTTAAAAGGGATGGGGACAACCGTTCTTAGTCTGTGCACTCAGCTGCAGACTCTCCTTCCTTTCAGGTAGGTCTCTGCGCACACAGCTGCAGACTCTCCTTCCTTTCAGGTAGGTCTCTGCGCACACAGCTGCAGAGCCTTTACAATCTTCTTAGCTCAAAGGGATTTTACAATACAACAATCCAAAATTGTAACAGCAAAGGTAAAGTGTAACCCCATCCCATACAAAATTGTCTTCTTAAATAGACCATGTCCGAAGGTCATGTATTTACAGTGTTGAAGACCTAAACCCAAAAACCCTCAGGGTTTACAAAACTGCGTCGGTTTCCCTCAAATGGCTTGCTAGCTCCTAGTAGCGTCTGCTTCATCGTGGCGGTTCTCCAAGTCTTCATTATGTCTCTATCGGCCTCCCTGTCGCACGCGTGCCAACAGGCTGCTTCCGTCGAACCGTTCATCTCTAACGGTCTCGCCCACCAAGTGTGCCAAGATGTCGCTTTCCTTAACAAACTCGCACATCAGCCGCCTTCTTGATTTACTCATGCCCGCCGCTCGGCACTCCTGGAGCATCTTTCCCAAAAATGGGCTGCTACCCGGTCTAACCGGTACCTGTAACTGTCCTTCGTCCAACATCCGCTTTGTTGGCTCCACGTGGCCTCCTATCTCTGCAGCACTGCTTCTATGCAGTACTGATCTTCGCACCGTCGCTCAAAACATGGCTACTGCGCACCTCTTCACAGCATCCCCAGTACTTAGCCAAAATTCAATCTGCTTCAAAGTTGCGCTCAGCTCAGGTTCTTCTGCCTTCAAAAATGTCACCAAAATTGGACCAGTTGGGCCAGGCCCAACAGGGATCCTCGATAGCATCACCTTATTTATGTTATCGCCCAAGTTGCGCAAGACTGAGCCACACTCTTTTTGGCTCTTGATGATACATAGATCCAGCTTGTTCTCTATGGCTATGTTCTCCAGTTTTGACATAGATCCACCTTGTATTTATGTGGCTATGTTTACACTTATGTTCCTCATGGATCCACGCTTGTATTCTAGTGGCCATGATATATGCATCAGTATTTGGATCATTATTGTATCCTCTTGGAGGTCATGTTCCACTATTTGAACATGGACAGTTACCCAAAGGATGAGTTTGTCTGACATTGCCTTTGCTTTCAGGTACTTCATTTGAGCCTATGATTCTTGGTTTCTCCAGTTACTCCGATCCCATGATTCAACTCTTTGTTATTTATAATGTATTTCGGCCATCGTTTCCCTCACTCCCTCTGACCTCATACATTAGGGGGCATCTGTTATAGCTTAAAATGACACTTCTTCGTCCGTGACGACACTTGCATTGCTTGGTCGCATGACGACACTTCTTGAGATCAAGTTTAGTCACACAACACGACACTTGTGGATTGAAGGGTCATTAGAGACACTGAATATGGTTGAAATTACCTCACTCTTGGCCCATTTGATGGTTATAACCCTTAGGAACACTTTTCCAGACCAAACCACCCCCTGAAAATCATCAGAAAACCCTGTTTTTGGCCATTTTTCCACAAAAACGATGGTATCTAAGCATGATAGTAGCGTTTGCTTTCAAAAATATGCAACTCTACTTCATAAAAGCAGTGTTTTCCCTCAGAAATATGCAACTCTGCTTCATAAAAGTAGTGTTTTCCCTCAGAAATATGCAACTCTGCTTCACTAGAGTAGCGTTCACCTTGAAAAATACGTTGGTTTGCAGTAGGAAGAGTAGAGTACTTTCCTGAATCAGTCAAAATCTCAAAGTTTGGTCAAATTGAGTTGGTTTAGGAACCTCCTGATCGGTTATAACTGATTTTCCTCTCCTTCATTGACTATATAAGGAAGGAAGAAGGACCATGAGTGGGGACCAAGCCCATAACAATGTTATGCTGGAGGAATGGAGACTCTCATCCCCCTCTCTTTTGCCTTAGTTTCTGATAAACCCTAGCACAGCTGTTTAGAGGTTGGGATCTTTGGAGAACAGAAGCAGGAGACCTTGAATCTAGGTTTCGTGAAGTGCCAAGCTTGAAGGAAGGTATAACTTTATGTACTTGCTTCAATCATTAATAAAGATCATACGTTCTTCCCTTTCCAAATATGACCTATTCATGTGTGTCTTAGATTTGATTACAGTTTGCTTATAGTTTGATGTCTTTTACTGTCATGAATATCAGTCTTATATATGTAGTCAAATGTATTTGAGAAAGGTATGAAGTTGTTTTGCAGGTGTGGGAATTGCGACACTGAATAGCATTGAAGAGTAAGGAAGAGGAAAGTTGGGATCATCCTTCTTAATAAGGTACACATCCTCTTTAACCTTTATCTCTTTGCTTACTAGTTGTACTTGCAGAACATTTGTAGGTCTATCTTTCATCCCTGTAAGTTGGTAGTTTCTCCCCTGAACTATAGGTGTATTTTCCTCACAACAATTCTCATACAAAGGAAAATGGGGGAAATAGTGCTGATATAATTGGATATCATTATGATTATGATTATATGCACTATGTAGGTTGATTCTAGCTTTGGGCACATGCTGTAACCTGATAATATACAGAGACAAAAAATTAATATTTCAAGATTTGGCTCATTATTCTCAGTCCACTTTCAAGAATGTATGCTTAATCCAAGTTGATATTCCTGGCATTATTCTAATTCCTAATTCAATTCCATTCCATTCCATTGAAGCCATGACCTATAAATGGAGAACCAAAATATCTTTGAAAAACATTGAGAGAGATATGCCACTTTATTGAGCTTTATAGCCTCATTCATCGCCTCTCTGTTGCATTCAATCTTTGTGAACATATTTCTAGTAAGTTTAGTAGTTTTGCAGTTGCCACCATTTCCGTCATTAAGATTCTGTGATCATGGGACGAGCTTCATGCTTCTCAAAATCTTCACTAAACCAAGGCTCTTGGTCACCTGATGAAGATATGCTTCTCAATAAGTATGTCGAAACTCATGGCGTAGAACGTTGAAATACTATTGCACTAAAAACAAGTGTTTATTACAAAATTTAGGTTTCTTGGGATTTTGTTGATGGTCATTGTTGTTTTTTTTAACTAGACCGATATTAAGATGTAGTTTTTTGGTTTTGCATTATAGTACATTAGCCTTACTTGCAGATGGCTCTCCCAGCCTAGTTTGAAAAAAGTTAATCACCATTAAAAAATCATTGAACACTATGCATATTCCTGCATATAACTGTCTTAAATTGTGATCGTATAGCTTGGGAAAGACTAAGCATTATGCATAATCCTTGCTTATAATTGGCTCAAATCATGACTGTATTGTTCAGAAATTTGAATGGTCTAGTTTCAACCTACATATTAATATTTTTGTGTTGGGTTTTTAATAGTTGTGAAAACATAATTGAAGGTATTATGTGAAATGATGAAACGATTAGGAGAGGATCCAAAACATGTTTAAGTTCTGCATCTTTAGGATCTGCATCTTGAAAAGATTTTATTAGATAATTGAGTGTTGAATCCTAAGTTCATATAATTTGAACAAAACTAGAACTTTCATTTATCGCTCATAAATAATTATTACTAGTGATGATCCATTGCAGAAAGAGCCATGGATTTTTTGGGGATTGAAAAGTGATCGAATATGTTGTAGAACATGAAGATGCAAAGAGCCATGGCTACTATTGGTGGTGAAGGCCGTGAGTAGTTCTATGATCAATAAATATGCAAATTTGCAATTGGTATGGAATGCGGTGAGATCAATTCTATCCTCATCAAATCTGCAATTCAGATGGTCTCCAAAGCTACTCCAAAGGTCTCCAACATAGACTGGGAAATGAAATTGCAAACATGTATATCATCTAACCCAAGGTGGTGAATAGTTTCCATGGTAGGGAAATCATCACAGTGAATAGATAGGCGATATGATATGCATTGTATTGAAGAACTAAAATCTACAATTGCAGTATATATCTATGAATCATTAACTCATGTCAAAAAGCATAATGTCCATAGTAGCAATATATTGCATTAGTTACAAATGCAATATATCAAAATCTGTTATGTTTTACTAAAGTCCATTCTACAAACTATGAATTAATATAGACTTGAACTGCATTAAAGGGTATGTCAATGCTTTAAAGTGTTGTTAGTGCTATACATATTGACCAATAGATGCTTGACATTCTCATGAGTGCATTAATTATAAACATTGGATGAAGTGAAGCTTGTAATAAGACTTTTAACTTATTGTCCAATAAGATCACGAATAAAATGATTTTTTTATTAGATTAGAAAAATATATGTCTTTTGCTATGTTAAAGAATATAGATTGCAAAAAAATAAAATTCAAAGGGTAAATTAATATTAAGTCAATGATGAATCGAATACAAGAGTTCTTGGCCTTCGATGGGGACTAATAAAGGTTGTGAGGTGATAAATCTTTCTTAACACTTCCCATGTCTTGGCATTTTATATTGAATCTTCTTTTGGATGTATCTAGGTTTAAGCCATTTCATACATGGGCTTATTACTTGTCAGCTCATTCATCGCCTTTTTATGAATCCATTTCTCACATGGATTAATTGACTACCACCTCGTACATGTCTTGGAGCAATGTGTTTAGCATTGTAGTTTCATCTTAGTCCATTTCCTCATGAAGCCAACTCATTTATATATGTTTAATTAATGGCTCTCTCACATATGTTGAGTAACAATCCTCTCTCATATGTTTAATGAGTGGTCATTTCAGAAATGTTTTAATTGATTTCCTTGTATATGTTTTAATGAGTGGTGTTTAATTTGAATTGGAGTATAAGTTGTGTTGGTTATAAGCACACCAAACCTTGAAGGATTGGCATTGAATGAGACACACCATTCCATTATAAAGGCATTGTGAGTTGTTGCACTTAGAAATACATTGAGAACAAAGCCCTTGTAGTCGTTTTGAAGACCGATACCTTTGTACGAGTTTGAGAATAGAGAACATAAAGTCAATTCTGTAAAGTATCTATGTTGGTGAAGTGAGTGGGATATAAGTCCATTGTTTAGATTTCAAAAACTAGTGCACTACACATATAAGGTACAATGTGTTAGTGTCGTGACCCTGAGCGATAGGTACCTAACCTCCTCTACACTGAGCACATGCAAATCTTATTAACCATCAACAAATTGCAATTTACTAGGGTCAATGATGTCCTCACTGACATATCTTACACATATGTTATTTGACCCTCTCCTATAATGCTAGACAAGAAATTGAGGAAACAGGGAAAAATCCCCACCTCTCCTAGACAACACAATAATGAAGTATATATCCTCCTTAGGCTAGTACCATAGATTGGTATTGACTATGAATGTTTCCTAGAATGATCCCAATGACAAATCAATTGCACCAACAAACATGTGTTCCCCTCGAGGGATGTGGCCTCCTTATAAAGCTTGAGGATATCAACATTTCTAAAAAGGAGATGAGTCTACGTTGTAATAGGGCAAGGGCACAAATCCCTCTCCCTCTCTCGGGCCTCCCATTCCTATACAAAGATGTAAGGGTAGACTAATTGTTGTTGTTGTTGCTGCTGCTGCCATTGTCATTGTATCTTATTCACATACAACTTTCATTGAGCCATTTTTAATTATTAAAAAATGGTTTTTGCAAAAAATAATGCAAAATAAATGGTGCACCTTTAAACACAAAACGCACCAATAGCGGTGTTGAATAATAATTTACACATTGTTAACGATGCACCTAACAAAAAAATACCACTTTGATAAAGTGGAATGGGTTTTAGTGCATCACGTGTTTTCCACACCTATGCCTGTTGGTGTGTCATTCATCATACACCACACTATTTACAACATGTCAGTAAATTCCAAACCACATCGATAAATTGGGAAACTTATTGTTTACATAAGATTAACGATGTGATTATTATGTACGAAGGCACCAACAATGGTGCATCTGTACATTAAATAACACTTTGATAGGTCCACGTTACTATAATATCAAGAAGCATCACCCAATGGTGTGTTTATAACTATGAAAACACCAACCATAGTACCTAATTACAAAACACACCACAAAAACACTAGATTTTTTCAAAGACTATTTTATCTTTTATCGGTGTGCTCCATGTCAATTTGTGCACCGCAATGTTTTTGAAAATATTAGATACCTTCAATGCTCTAGGACATGTATGGATGCACTATTATCGATGTCTTCGTACATACCATACACACCAACGAGAATTGTCTAACTACTCATTTTTCATGTTCTAATCTATGTGTTGGTAGTATCAAGAAGCACCGCTAATGATGCTTATAGATATTATAAATAGCACCAAAAACATGATTTTTTGTTTTTTGTTGTTGTAACGTTTAACAATGCTCTCAAATTCAATAGACACACCATATATCTTTAAATATAGATAACCTCAACAATGCGATTATAATCTCAAGACACGTTGTCAATGGTGCTTATGTATATTATACAACACTCCACGAGGTCCTTACAATATTATTTGTTACATTAGTATGCTTTGGGGACTAATAATGTGTCCTGCATATTTATAGGATGCAATGCATAGTTTGGTGCGAGCCGAACAATTTGAACAGACCACGTGGAATTTTAAAAATAACGAAAAAAAATGGCAAGTTGCAGCCTTATAAATATTAATCCATTAAAAATGTAAATGGGGAGGTAATGAACAATTTTCCCTTTCTCTTCCCCGTCAAGGAGTCATGGTTGTGATGTAGATACAAAAATATAATTATGGAACAATTTTGCAAAATTCAAGACATATAGCACCAATTATGAGACAATCATATAGAGATGATAAGCACACATGTTTATTTGGTTGGAAACATTGAAAGAAATGCAAAAATGAAATTAGTGTTTGGTGTTTTTTCAAATATATTTTTTTGTACTTTGGTATCAGACATGACGATGCCCCAATGCACTACAATATGTCACACATTATTGATGTTTGGGGAAGCGTCGGGAAGACATCCTCCTAGATGTAGCCATGGCGCTTGGCTCGATGGGTCATGGTGATTTTACCTATGGAGGATGATGATGGTTCACACATTGGTGTATGTGAGGCCCCTGGATGTAGCCTTTCTTGGTCATGGTGCTTGGACAAGTGGTATAAGGCTTGGATGTTTGCATATCTAATCCCTGGTTCTAGGAGGCCCTGGTATAGTCCTTCTTGATCATGGTACTTGATCAAGTTGTATAGGACTTCAGTTTCCCATCACATGTCGATTTGGCTTTGGTATTCCTTGTTATAATAGAGTGGATTTGACTTTCCTGTTCTTAGGGATTAGCTGCCCCTGTTGGAATGTTCAAGTCTACTCTAGTGTGGGTGCGCACACACTAGATCTCTTCTTACATGGATGGGCGTGCATGTGAAGCAAGGTCATGGAAATCCTTCTTGGGATACGAAGACTAAGTTTCTATATCTTGTTACGTACATAAATGATAATTAAAGAATAGTTGAGGGTATGTGCAAATAAATAAATATAAATAAGAGAAAATAATAAGTTGAACATTAAAATGAAAAAGATAAAGAAATAAAATACCATGGGCCAATACTATGGGCAAATACCATGGTTCTAAGAAACCATGGAGAAATGATGATATAATAATAAATTAAATAGTAAAATGAAAAGATAAAGAAATAAAATACCATGGGAAAATACCGTGGTTTTATGAAACAATGGGAGAGGCGATGATATAATAATTAATTAATTAAGAATCTAAATAAAGAGTAAAATGACATGCCTTTTACATTTGAAAAGGCATAATGAGACCTATTTAAAGGTCCATGTATTGTATTGTATTCATTCACTTTCTTTTTTTATCAATCATTCATCTATTATATAAAACATTTAAGGTGTAACATATGGTTGAATATTTCAGTGTATAATTATGTTATGAAGAATTTGCTGCATAAAATTCATGGACAACAAATCGCTCCTGTGGTCTAAGCATGAAGACTTGAACTCTGCATCAGTGATTGGGGTTAGAAAGGGAGGTCTCTACAAAGTTCATGGAAAACTCATTCAAGCCATGATCCATGACACAGTCAGTCCTTGTGATTGTGGCATAGAAGGCTTGGTCATCTCCATTTCAAAGCGCTACCTGGATTTCAAAAGATGGTGAAAGGTATGCCCATGTTTAAATCTGATTTTGATAGTGTTTGTAGAAGTTGTGCTCTTGGAAAGAACATTAAGAAGAGTTTTCCAAATAGTACCAAAAGATCAAAGGGGATCCTTGACTTGATTCATTCCACTCTATGTGGTCCTAAGTTTGCACCCTCCTTGAGTGGTTATTTGAATAATTTGTTGTTTATAGATGACTTCCCTCGCAAGTCATGGGTTTATTTTCTGAAGGCAAAGAGTGAAACTTTCAACAAGTTTCAAGAGTTTAAAGCACTGGTTAAGAATCAGACTGGAAAGCACATTCGTGCTTTGAGAGATGATAATGGAGGAGAGTTTGAGTCCCATGACTTCAATGACTTTTGTCAGGATGTGGGAATAAAAGACAACTGATTGTACCCTACAACCCCCAGTAAAATAATGTTGTTGAAAGAAATAACAGAACAATATGTAAGGCTACAAAATCCATGATGTGTGATCAAGATCTGCCCACATCCTTATGGGAATAATCCTTGTAATGCCTCCAATGGCATTATAATTTTAATCTAATTAAACATAGATTTTATGGCTAAGCAACATATAATCAACGTGTAACCATAACAACATATAAACAATGTATAGGCATTTTGCAATAGCATCTAATAACTTAGAATTTTTAAAACTTCATTGGTGATTCACACAACATAAATTAACATCATAAATTATGTAGCAATAGCATCATATGTGAAGTTTATAACAGCATATGACAATTTAAAATCACAAGAAAAATACCTCTATATAAGAATGGTGATGAATTCCAAACTGAGCAAGCCTCCATCTTCTCCTCGAGTAGCTTCCCTCTTCATTGCCCAAAGCGGAACCATGGTTTTACCTCCCAGCCAACTTGGGGCCTAGCCGGCTCCCTATCCCAAGAAGCCATTGAACGGTCCCATCCAAATGGCCTCCTGTCCCTCCATGCCCGAGACCCCCAGAGAACAGAACAATGATGCACTAGTAGGCTATGTATCAAATCTTCCAAGAGTTCTCAAACTCTTCCAACTCTTCCAAACTTCTCATACCCCAAAGATATATAAAACTCTCCTTCCTAAAACAAACCATATAATTGGAATTGAAAAGTAGGTTTTGTTTATATAAGAATTGATAAATGCATCAAAATGATATATCTTGAACCTAAGGAAAAATGGTATAGGGGATACAAGGTATTCCTATGAATTGAGATAAGTTTGATAACATGCTAAAGATTTGGGATAAAATGTATTCGATAACCTTGATGAAGTCAAAATGATTGTGTATACAACATGTAGTATTAGAACACATTCCATGTGATCAAATAAGTAAAATTATATAATATCAACATGTTGATAGCATGAAGGTCCAAAGGAACTAGTATGGCTAAGGTATTCTAGCAGGATGGCACATGGATATTGCATTGGGATATTTCCTTATAAAATGAATGAACATAACTTTGGGATGAAGTTTCTTGAAGGGTGGGTGTATGTAATGCCCCACATTTTGACAGTCATTAATTAAAAACTCTAATGTGATTTAACTTAGCCTTTTATTTGCTTATTATGTGTTGACTAGGATAGATTGATTAAGACTATTGATATATGGACATGTGGACTCCCTTGAGGTGTGTATGGTAAAGGGAATTTACTATTTAATTTATTAATGGCAATGAATGTGTTACTCCATATTGAACACTCAAATGGAATATAGAATATCCATATGTGGAATGCTAATTTGGTTTGTTTGCAAAAGAACTTACATGATTATAGGTAAATATCGTTTTAGTGATATGGATTAACACTTGAAAGAGTTGGGTATGTCTATGTATATGTTTCATGTTAATGATGAACTATTCCATATGTTGATTGGCTACAAGATAGCTAGATTCCTACAGTGGCAAGGGGCACGAGATGTCTTAAACATCAAGAGGATAATGATGTTATATAAGATTTCATGTTATTTGATTTTGAATTCAAATATTTCTATGACTTGTGGGTGAGTGCGGGTTTTGACAAGAACTACGACTTGCCCAAATTGGTTGTTTGATGACGAGACCCCTTAGATCAATGATGGCACAGTATGGTCGATGTAGGGCGTTGACCCTAGTACTATCAGGAGGGTTGGAGGCATTTACCACCGTCGAACCTTCGAAACCTAGAGCCGTGGGAGGGCTGTGCTGAGCACGCTCCCGTGGATGTGGGATGATGACTAGTGGGTGCCTGCTGGGGAAGCTTGGTTGATGTGGTCGATCGACACTTTTGCTTACGGGTTCTATACATGGTCATACGCGTAGTCGAGATTCCATGGTATATTCCAACAGAGGATGGGATGGTGAGGTCAGGAGCTGGAAGTAGTGGTGATTAGGTGGTTGGAGTACTGATGGGATGGATGGGACCAATGATGGATTGGATGGTGTTCTTGATTGTTATGAACTATCGTGATTATATGTTGGATTTCATCATTATGCTTATTTAATTATGTCTTATTGTTTCTGTATGAATGATTATGAATGATGAATGATGCATTGTTTAATTGTTCTTCTATGCGTTGTTTGCAATCATGTAATAATGATCTATTAGGAGCATTAAATGTGATTTTAGTACCCACGCTTATGACATGTGCACTGGCCATGCATACACCAATTTGTGAGTACAATACTATGATTGGTCGATCGATGAATACATTAATATGGTTATATTAGCTAATAGTAGCTTGGTTGATGAATTGTTGAAAGTATGAGTTTGTTGACTTGTTTAATATGTTTTAGATTTATATAAATTGATTGGATTATTGAAATACATATATAATTATATACAAATAATATAACTTATTTCATAATATAATATAGTATATGAAAATATCTTATTTGACTTATGTATGAGAGGATAATATAAATAAATTGATAGATAGGATTTGCACAAATTTTTAGAAAAGAGTTGTCGTAGTTGCATTTAAGATGGAAGCATGACAAGTGAGACTTTGCAACCATGTTTATTAATATTTTAATTATTTAAATCAAATTTCTATGTTTTGGAGAAAATGAATTTATTGATTGTTGATTATTATTTATTGGAATTTATTGATGGATGAGGAATGTGATTAGGAGTTTTGATATAAATAGAAGACTTGAGAGTGGAAGGAGGGAGGTTCTTTTACTCTTGGAGGATATTTTGGGTGAGAGTTTTTCTAGGAAGGGGAATTTGGATATTTTGGGGTATGAGAAGTTTGGAAGAGTTGGAAGAGTTTGAGAGCTCTTGGAAGATTTGATACATAGCCTACTAGTGCATCATTGTTCTGTTCTCTGGGGGTCTCGGGCACGGAGGGCCAGGAGGCCATTTGGATGGCTTCCTGGGGATAGGGAGCCGGCTAGGCCCCTAGTTGGCTGGGAGGTAAAACCGTGGTCCTACTAGGGAAATGAAGATAGAAGCAACTCGAGGTGAAGAAGGAAGCTTGCTTCAGTTTGGACTACATCACATTCTTATATCGAGGTATTTTTCTTGTGATTTAAAATTGTTTATATAAAATTGTAAATTGGTTATATGCTATTATAAAATGCTTATATGCTATTATAAAATGATTATATGTTGTTTATATGATGCTATGGTTATATGATGCATAAATGCTCCTCAGTTCCACCATTTGAGCTTGTATTAACATTCTTATGCATTTCGAAAATGGAAAGAAAATATATGTTAAAATTAGTTTGTATTAAATTTCTTAATGCCCTTTGGAGGCATTACAATCCTCCATCACTGCTATTTATATTCAGAACAGAATCCCTCATGCTATCTTGGGAGAAAAGACTCCTGAAGAGGTCTTCACTATTGAAGAGCCAGATGTTGGACACTTGAATATTTTTTATTGTCTTGTTTACATTCATATACCAAAAGAGAAGAGGACAAAGATGGATCCATATACAAAGAAAGGAACATTTGTTGGATATAGTGAATCCTCCAAAGCTTATAGAATCTATGTTCTAGGAAAACGAAACATTGATGTCAACATAGATGTAACTTTTCATGAAGATGATGTCTTCAAGCGCTCCAAAGAACTTCAATGTGATTCATATATGGAGGAGCATTATACTCCTATGATGGAGGATCAAATTTCTATTTCTCCCCTTTCAAATGTTGAGAGGGAGAATCCAGAAGAGTTTGTAGATCTGCATGATCCTGAAGAACCAGAAGATATGATAGAAAGATCGCTTGATGAACCTCCTATTAAGAGGAGATTTGCATGGTGTCAAGACATTTTATAAGAGGCAGAAAAGCATGGATCACCTCTAGGCTCACCCAGGGAGTGAAAGAGACCTAAAATATTTTCAGGATATGTAGCACAGATGAGTCACATCAGTGATTCAGAACCCTCTACCTATGAGGAAGCTTTAAAGCAACAAGTATGGAAAGATTCCATGGTAGAAGAATAGAATCTATCATGAAGAATGATGCTTGGGAAGTAGTTCCTAAACTTGATGGGAAGTCCATAGTAACTTCCAAGTGGCTTTATAAAACCAAGCATGCTGCTGATTGAAGTATTGAAAAGTATAAAGCAATTTTGTGGCATGCGGTTTCTCACAGAAAGAATGGATAGACTATGATGAGACATTTGATCCTATGGCCAGGTACACTACTATTTGAACCATAATTTCCCTTGCTTCAGTTTTGGGTTGGAAACTTCACCAGATTGATGTGAGGATTTCTTCCTCAATGGTGAGGTTGAGGAAGAGGTTTATGTAAAGCAACCTGAGGGGTTTGTAGTTCATGGGAAGGAGTCCCATGTACGCAAACTTAAGAAATCCTTGTATGGGCTTAAGCAGGCCCCAAGGGATTGGTATTCGAGGATTGACAACTATCTTTTGAGCTTGGACTTCTCCAAAAGTGAAGTTGAACCGAACCTGTACTTCAAGGTTGTGAAGAACCATCCTTTGATCTTGGTTCTCTATGTTGATGGCTTGTTCCTTACTGGAGAGGAACAATAGATAGCTTGGTGCAAGAGGGATCTCACTTCTGAGTTCGAAATGAAATACTTAGGTATTATGCATTATTTTCTTGGTTTAGAATTTGGTAAAGGAAAATGAGATCTTTCTTTCTCAAGGAAAGTACATAGTTGATGTATTGCAGATATTTGGTATGATGGACTATAATTACATGTCTACTCCAATTGTGTCTATAATAAAGAACCCACATGAGTCAGATTACAGATCAAATCTAGTGGATCCCACCATGTATAGACAGCTAATTGGTTCCTTGATGTATTTGATACATAGTAGACCAGACATGTGTTATGCAGTGAGTATCTTGAGTCAGTTCATGTCTAATCCAAGACATAGACATTGGGTTGCTTCTAAGCATGTGCTTAGATACCTTCAAGGTATTATTGCTTATGCACTCAGATATGTCTCCAGTGGTGGAGTGATGTTATTAGGATATGCTGAATCTGATTGGGGTGGTAGTATTATGGATCGAAAGAGTACATCTGGATTTTTTTAGCTTGGGATCAACTATGATCTCTTGGTCCAACAGAAATAAGGGATCTATAGCTCAGAGTAGTACATAAGCAACGTATATTGCAACTAGTACTGCTTGTCAAGAAGTTGTGGCTTAGGAAGCTACTTGCTCGGTTGTTTGGTGAGAAGCTTGAGATTATTTTTATTCGCTTTGACAATCAGAGTTGCATAAATCTCTCAGAAATCCTTGTGTTTCATGACAAATCGAAGCACATTGAGATGAAGTATCACTACACCAAAGACATGGTCTAGAGAGGTGCCATAAGACTTTAGTACATTGCTACTAGTGAGAAGATTGCAGATATGTTGACTAAGCTTCTGTTCGTGACGAAGTACAGGTACTACCGAGACAAGATTGGCATGGTAGAGAATGATTCCCTTGCTGAGAGGGAGTGTTAAAGTTACATCATCATGAGTCATTCTCCAGGTCAAACTTGTGTGTCAAGATTGAGCCTCGTGTGTCGAGGTAGTGCCTTATAGGATCCTGAGTTGGACTCGAGAAACTTGGAGAAGAATCTTGAGTTGGACTCAAGAATGGATAAGCTTAATGTGTTGAGGCAAGTGCTTTGTATGTCAAAGTGATGATGTTGTACAATCTTGCTAGTCAAGGCTAAAGTCTTGTGTGTCAAGACAGATCCTCATGTGTTGAGGTGGTGCCTCATGTGTTGAGGTTATGCTTTGCATGCTGACACTTGTATGGTGTGTGATGTGCTACTAACCATGGTTGAGCTATTAATTCTTTCCCTAGGGACTGGCCACCCCTAGAATGAATTACTTTAGCATATGACCACTTGGAACGATAGTAGGACAATATGATCACATCATTGGGAAAATCTCCTTAGTATATTTGATATGATAATTAAGCTGGCACATGTGGACCATGCAGATAAGCCAAGAGATAAAGATAAGATGTGATAAGATATGAGAAAATTCGAATTGCACATAAATAATTAATTAAGAGAGAATTTGAATTGTTAAACTTCGGTGAAGACTTCAATAAATCAAAGGAGAACTCCAATTGATCACTACAATGATGTTAACAAGAAAGAATCAGTTAAGATCTAGTTAACTAAGAGATAACAAAGAAGATCTAGTTAACTAAGTGTTAGTGCATGGTGACACTTATGTTAAACTAAAAGATGACACTTATGTTAAACTAGAAGACGGCACTTATGTTAAACTAAAAGACGATGCTTGAGTTGAGACACTTGCATGACGACACTTAAGTTAGCCACCTAACTAAGTGGGAAAGCTTTCAGTTAAGGGGCGATTTCATCCTAAGAATTAGTTCAATGAGTTAATGCACTGCATGAGAAGTGGTGTGCACTTCTTCATGCAAGATTGATGCATCCACATGGAGGGAGATTTCATCCTGAAATGAGAAGATAAAAATAAAAGCCGATGCATGTGAAGAATATATAAATATGTTATACAGGATTGATGAATTCAATGTGAGGCAAATTCTCTTTTCCCTTGAAGGCAATGTGCTTATCTTTGTGCACGATATTATTCCGAGTCTCTCTTCTTTATCTTTCTCTTGCTCTGTAATTGCATTGGGGGTGCTTGATGTAAAAGACATTCTCTATTATCTATCAATATACTAAGGAAGTTTTGTTGGGGTTTTCTCCCTCAAGTCATTGAGGATTTCCCGAGGGTAAATTCATGTGTTGAATGTGATTGCTTATGTGTATACTTGTTATTTGATTTCAAGTACTATTGCATTTCCGAATTAAAGATAAAAGAATTAGCATGGTATGAAAGCTCGGGGCGTGAAAGAGCTAAGTTCATCAATCAAACATGAGCCTACTTAGATCTTGAGTGTGCATAGTGCTTGAAGAACAATGTCCTCAATCTCAATGAGACCATAAGATCGTCTTGAAGGAACTTTGAACTTCAATACTTGGAAGGCGAGGATCTTGAATATCTTGGAAGAGCATGATCTGGATGGAATCATACCATTTTTATTGAAGAGCCTACTTCTAATTCAGGTTGCATTACCTTCAAGAAGAATCAAGCCAAAGCAAAGAGAATCATTTATGATTTTGTGAAAGACAAGTTGATGCCCGTGATTACTCCATTGAATATTGCAAAATAATTCCTCGACACTTTGACAAATCTTTATGAGAAGAAGACGCCTAGTCAAAAGAGAGAATTGAAGAACAAGCTTTGAAATATGAAGATGGAAAAGGATGAATATGTGGATTCCTTATTCACAAAGATCTCTCAAGTAAGAGATCAACTCATGAGCATTGGTGTGACAGTCGATGATGATGATCTCATTCAAAATTTTGTCGAAGGTCTTCCATCCTCATGGGAGACATTCTTGGTTGTAGTAAATGGTCGAGAAGTGCAACCTAACTTTTAGATACTATGGCATGATTTCCTACAAGAAGAACAACAAATCAAGAGCAAGTATATTGTCTCTGAATAAGAGAACCTCACTCTTGCAGCACAAATGAAAAGAGGTAATAAATCTCACAAGAAAATATATCATCAAAAAAAGAATGATTTCAAGATATTTGATAAGTCTAAAGTTGAATGTTTCAATTGCAATAAGAAGGGTCATTATGCAAGAGAATGTCGTGCTAGGCAAAGAGGAAAGTTTAAGGGTAGGTGTCATGCTTTTACTGCTATAGAAGATGAACTTACAAGAAAAATTCATCTGATGATCAAGAGACAAGAAAGGAGTACTATCTTGTCTCAACCCTTTCTAGATCCATTACCACTAGTGCTGAGACATAGCTGGTAAACAGTGGCGCATCCAAGCACAAGACTGGATATAGGAGTGTTACCATAGATCTAAAGGAAAAGAAGTTTTCCTATAAGGTGTAGCTTGGATATAATTATACCACCTATTCGATCCAAGGAATTGGATCCACTTCTTTTCAATTGGATTCAAGAGTTATACTACTTGTGATGAAATTATGTGTGTTTCCAGATTGAAGAAGAACCTCATGTTTGTTTCGATTCTAGAAGATAAAGGATTCAAAGTTATATTTATGGACAACAAAGTGCTCCTGTGGCCTAAGCATGAAGACTTGAACTCTGTATCAGTGATTAAAGTTAAAGAGGGAGGTCTCTACAAAGTTCCTAGAAAACTCATTCAAGCCATGATCCATGACACAATCAATACTTGTGAGTTGTGGCATAGAAGGCTTGGTCATATCTATTTTAAAGCACTACCTGGATTGCAAAAGATGGTGAAAGGTATGCCCATGTTTATATATGAATTTGATAGTGTTTGTAGAGGTTGCACTCTTGGCAAGAACATTAACAAGATTTTTCCAAGTAGTACCAAAAGATCAAAGGGGATCCTTGACTTGATTCATTCCAATCTATGTGGTCCTATGTCTACACCATCCTTGAGTGGTTTTTTGTATTGCATGTTTTTTATAGTTGACTTCTCTCGCAAGTCATGGGTTTATTTTCTGAAGGCAAAGAGTGAAACTTTCAACAAGTTTCAAGAGTTTAAAGCATTGGTTGAGAATCGGAATGGAAAGCACATTCGTTCTTTGAGATATGATAATGGAGGAGAGTTTGAGTCCCATGACTTCAATGACTTATGTCGGGATGTGGGAATAAAAAGACAACTGACTATACCCTACAACCCCCAACAAAACGTGGTTGCTGAAAGAAAGAACCGAACAATATGTGAGGCTGCAAAATCCATGATGTGTGATCAGGATCTGCCCACATCCTTATGGGAAGAATCCTCCAACACTGCTAATTATATTCAAACAGAATCCCTCATGTTATCTTGGGAGAAAAGACTCCTAAAGAGGTCTTCATTGGTGAAAAGACAAATGTTGGACACTTGAATATTTTTGGTTGTCATGTTTACATTCATATACCAAAAGAGAATAAGACAAAGATGGAACCATCCAAAAAGAAATTAACATTTGTTGGATATAGTGAATCCTCCAAAGCTTATAGAGTCTATGTTCTAGGACAAAGAAACATTGAAGTCAACATAGATGTAACTTTTCATGAAGAGGCTGCCTTCAAGCATTCCAAATAACTTTAGTGTGATTCAAATATGGAGGAGCATGATACTCCTATGATGGAGGATCCAATTTCTGTTTCTCCCCTTTCGAATGTTGAGAGGGAGAAGGAAGAAGAGTCCATAGTTCCACTTGATCCTATAGAACCAAAATATCTAATAAAAAAAATCACTTAATGAACCTCCTGTTAAGAGGAGATCTGCATGGTGTCGAGACATTTTGCAAGAGGCAGAAAAACATGGAGAAACTCCAGGCTCATCCAAAGAGTGAAAGAGACCTGAAAGATATTCAGGATATGTAGCAAAGATTAGTCACATCATTGATTTAGAACCCTCTACCTATGAGGAAGCCTCAAAGCAGCAAGTATGGAAATATTCCATGGTAGAAGAATATAAAACTATCATGAAGAATGATGTGTGGGAAGTGGTTCCTAAACATGACGGGAAGTCCATAGTAACTTCCAAGTGGATTTGTAAAATCAAGCATGCAACTTATGGAAGTATTGAAAAGTATAAAGCAAGATCTGTGGCCCTTGGTTTCTCATAAAGAAGGGATAGACTATGATGAGACATTTGCTCTTGTGGCCAGGTACACTGCTATCCAAACCATAATTTCCCTTGCTTCAATTTTGTGTTGGAAACTTCACCAGATGGATGTGAAGACTACCTTCCTCAATGGTGAGGTTGAGGAAGAGGTTTACATACAACAACCTGAGGGGTTTTTAGTTCATGGGAAGGATTCCCATATATGAAAACTTAAGAAATCCATGTATGGGATTAAGGAGGCCCTGAGGGCTTGATATTCAAGGATTGATAGCTATCTTATGATCTTGGGCTTCTCCAAAGGTGAAGCTTACCACAACCTATACTTCAAGGTTGTGAAGAACCATCCTTTGGTCTTGGTTCTCTATGTTTATGATTTGTTCCTTACTGGAGAGGAGCAGTAGATAGCTCAATGCAAGAGGGAGCTCACTTATGAGTTCGAAATGAAAGACTTAGGTCTTATGCACTATTTTCTCGGTCTAGAAGTTTGGCAAAGGAAAGATGAGATCTTTCTTTCTCAAGGAATGTAGACGTTGATGTATTGCATAGATTTGGTGTGATGGACTGTAAGTCCATGTCTACTCCAATGGTGTCTAATCTAAAGAAGCTACATGAGTTAGATTCTGGATCGGATCTAGTAAATCCTAGCATGTATAGACAACTCATTGGTTCCTTGATGCATTTGGTACATAGTAGACTAGACATATGTTATGCAGTGAGTATCTTGAGTTAGTTCATGTTTGAACCAAGACATAGACATTGGGTTACTACTAAGCATGTGCCTATATACCTTCGAGGTACTATTACTTATGGACTCAGATATGCCTCCAATGGTGGAGTGATGTTACTTGGATATGACGACTCTAGCTGGGGTGGTAGTATTGTGGACCGAAAGAGTACATCCGGATTTTGTTTTAGCATGGGATCATTTATGATATTTTGGTCCATTAGAAAGTAGGGCTCCGTATACCAGAGTACTACAGAAGCAGAATATATTGCAACTAGTATCGCCTATCGAGAAGCTATGTGGCTTCGGAAGATACTTGTTGGGTTGTTTGGTGATAAGATTGAGACTATTGTCATTCACTCTGACAATTAGTGTTGCATAAAGCTCTCAGAAAACCACGTGTTTCATGACAGATCGAAACACATTGAGATGAAGTATCACTACATCAGAGACATGGTCTAGAGAGGTGCCATAAGACTTCAGTACATTGCTACTGGTGAGTAGATTGTAGATATGTTGACTAAGCCTCTATTCGTAATGAAGTATAGGTACTTTCGAGACAATATTAGCATGGAAAATGATGCATCCCTCGCCGAGAGGGAGTGTTAAAGTTACAACATAATGAGTCATTCTCCAGGTCAATCTTGTGTGTCGAGGTAGTGGCTTATAGGAGCTTCAGTTGGACTCAGGAAACTTGGAGAAGAATCTTGAGTTGGACTCAAGGATGGATAAGCTTCATGTGTTGAGGCAAGTGCTTTGTATGTCAAAGTGATGATGTTGTGCAATCTTGCTAGTCAAGGATAAGGTCTTGTGTGTCAGGACAGATCCTCATGTGTTGAGGTGGTGCCTCATGTATTGAGGTGATGGTTTGCATGCTAAATCATTTATGGTGTGTGATGTACTACTAACCATGGTTGAGATATTAAGACTCCCCTAGGGACTGGACACCCCTAGAGGGAATTAATTTAGCATATAACCACTTGGAACGATAGTAGGACAATATGATCACATCATTGGGAAAATATCCTTAGTATATTTGATATGATAATTAAGCTGACACGTGTGGACCATGCAAATAAAACAAGAGATAAAGATAAGACGTGATAAGATATGAGAGAATTCAAATTGCACATAAAGAATTAATTAAGAGAGAATTTGAATTGTTAAACTTCAGTGAAGACTTCATTAAATCAAAGGAGAACTCGAATTTATCACTACAGTGATGTTAACAAGAAAGAATTAGTTAAGAGAGTTAACTAAGTGATAACAAAGAAGATCTAGTTAACTAAGTGTTAGTGCACGGTGACACTTATGTTAAACTAAAAGACGACAATTATGTTAGACTAAAAGATGAAACTTGAGTTGCGACACTTGCGTGCCGACACGTAATTTAGCCACCTAACTAAGTGGGAAAGCTTTAAGTTAAGGGGCTAGTTCATCCTAAGAATCAATTCAGTGAGTTAATGCACTACATGAGACGTGGGGCGCACTTCTTCATGCAAGATTGATGCATCCACTTGGAGGGTGAGTTCATCTGGAATTCAGAAGATAAAAATATAAGACGATGCATTTGAAGAATATATAAATATGTTATATGGGATTGATGAATTCAATGTGAAGCGAATTATCTTATCCCTTGAAGGCAATGCACTTCTCTTTGTTCAAGATATTATTCCGAGTCTCTCTTTTTATCTTTCTCTTGCTCTATAATTGCATTGGGGGTGCTTGATGTAAAAGACATTCTCTGCTATCTATCAATATACTAAAGAAGGTTTTGCTAGGGTTTTCTCCCTCACGTCATAGAGGGTTTCCCCAGAGTAAATTCATGCATCGAATGTGACTGCTTAGGTGTATCATTGTTATTTGATTTCAATTACTATTTCATTTCCAAATTAAAGATAAAAAATTAACAGGCGCTAGGGTCAAGATGGTGACCATGCTCAGGGTTGAAGATAGACTTGACGGTGCTATGAACTTCATATCATGGAAAACTAGAATACAACTCATCCTGGAAGAAAATGAGGTTAATGATTATGTAAGCAAGGTTATTCATGAACCTACAAATGATGATGGGAAATCTAAGCAAAATAAAAATGAATCTAAGGAAAAAACAAATTATGGTTGACTCAGTAAAAGATCTCTTGATCCCATAGATTGCACAATTGAAGACAACTAAAGAATTGTATGATGCTTTGACATGTGTATTTGAAACTAATAATCCTAACATAAAGTTAGCATTGAAGAATAAACTTCATGACAACAAGATGAAAAAGTCATATATTGTTGCTACATACTTTATGAAGATTACTCAAACAATGGATCAACTCATAGCTATTGGAGAAAAAGTTGATGATGAAGAGCTTCTCTCATTAGCTCTCAATGGCCCACTTCATGGGAACATTTCATTTAGGGTGTTTATTCCAGGGATGCACTACCATGACTTGATCGATTGTGGACTGATTGTGTCCAAGAAGAAGGAATAATTATGTCTTGAAGTGGTCCTCAAAAGTTTCAGGATGAAGAAAATTTAGCCCTTGCAACTCAAGCAAGGAAAGAGAAAGGAAGGGAATTTCCTTATAGAAAAAACAAAGGGAAAATACATGCTCCAACTCATGAACATAAGACAAAGGATCTCTCTCATATCAGGTGTTATAACTGTTAGAAGTTTGGCCATTTTTCTAACAAATGTCTTGCGAAGAAAATAAAAGGGAAGAAACATGCATATGTTGCTGAAGCAGAGGACCAATCACAGAAGAGGACCAAAGAATCATAGTTTGATGAGCTTGTTGATGGTATTAGGAAGGATTATTGCTTTATCTCTGCTCTTTCAGGATCCATTACCAACATCGGTGAGATTTGGTTGGTAGATAGTGGTGCTTCTAGACATATGACAAGGTATCAAAATACTCTCACAAATTTGTTAGAAGAAAAATTTTCACTACATGTGGAACTTGGGGATGATTCTAGATATGAAGTGAAGGGTGTTGGATCTACATCCTTCTAGTTGGATTCAAGAGACACTCTGAATATGAATGACATATTGTTTGTACCAGGACTAAAGAAGAACCTCCTATCTATTTTAGTCTTAGAGGACAAAGGATTTAGAGTTGTCTTTGTGGATGGTCAGGTTTTGGTATGGCATAAGGACTTAAGCATAGAATAAGCTAAAGTGATTGGTGTATGAGAGGGAAGCTTGTATAGATTGATAGGATTCCCAGTTCAAGAAATGATCAATGATCAGTAGGTTTGGAGAGATGCCACGATGGAGGAGTATCAGTCCATCATGAAGAATGATGTGTGGAATATTGTTCTGAGACCTGAGGGGAAGTCTATGGTGACTCCCAAATGGATCTACAAGATGGATCAAGCATACAAAATATGGTAGCAATGAGAAACAAAAACCAAGGTTCGTGGCCCGAGCATTCTCTCAAAAAGAGGGAGTGGACTACGAGGAGATGTTTGCTCCAGTGGTCAAGTACACTATTATCAAAACTATCATTTCACTTTCTTCAGTGATGGGTTGAAGATTACATCAGATGGATGTAAATACCATGTTTATCAATGGTGAAATTGAGGAAGAGGTGTACATACAACCTCTGGGCTTTGTGATACATGGGAAGGACTCCCATGTTTGTAAACTGAAGAAAGCACTGTATGGACTCAAGCAAGCACCCGGGGCTTGGTATTCCATAATTGACAGATACTTGATGAGTTTGGGCTTCACCAAGAGTGTTGTGAATACCAACCTTTACTACAAGGTTGTCAATAGTGATCCTTTGATATTAGTACTATATGTTGATGACCTATTTCTTATCGGAGCAGAGCATATCATTGTTGAGTGCAAGAGGGAGTTAACTTCTGAGTTCAAGATGAAGGATCTAGGGTTGATGCATTACTTCCTGGGATTGGAAGTGTGGAAAATATCAGATGATATCTTCCACATTCAAGGGAAGTATGTAGTTGAGATCCTAAGGAGATTCGTTATGATGGACTGCAAGTCCATGACTACACTGATGGTGACAAATATGAAGAAGCTGGGCGATTCTGCTTCAAATTTAGATTTGGTGGATCCCACTATGTACAAACAGCTTATTTGATCCTTGATGTACTTGGTTAACAGTAGGTTGGATATCTGCTTTACAGTAAATACCTTGATCCAGTTCATGGTTGAGTCGAGGCAGTTGCATTGGGTGGCAACAAAGCATGTGTTAAGGTACTTGCATGGTACACTTGGATATGTTCTCAAATATGTCTCAAGTGGTGATGTGTGGTTGCATGCTTATACATATTGTGACTGGGGAGGTAGTGTGGTAGACAGAAATAGCACCTATGGCTATTGCGTCAGCTTGGGATCAACCACAATTTCTTGGTTTAGTTGGAAGTAGACTTCTGTAGCATTGAGTACAACAGAGGTAGAGTATATTGCAACCAGTGATGCAAGCGATGAAGCAATGTGGCTTCATAAGTTACTTGCTAGGATATTTGATCAAATACTGGAAACTAACTTGATATATTGTGATAATCAAACCTGTATCAAGCTTTCAGAAAATCTAGTCTTCCATGACAAGTCGAAACATATTGAGATTAAATATCACTTCATCTGAGACATAGTACAAAAGGGAGCGGTTCAACTCCAGCACATATCCACACATGAGCAGATTGCAGACATTTGGACCAAGCTTATGTCTAAGGAAAAGTTTGTATACTTCAGAGACAAGTTTGGTGTGGTGGAAAATGTCTCCCTTGCTAAGAGGGAGTGTTGATGTTTAGGGAAAATTTGGGAAGACATCCTCCTAGATATAGCCATGGTTCTTGGATTGATGGGTCATGGTGATTTAACCTATGGAAGATGATGATGGTTCACTCATTGGTATATGTGAGGCCCATGGATGTAGCCTTTCTTGGTTATGGTGCTTGGTCAAGTGGTAGAAGGCTTGGATGCTTGTAGATCTACTCCCTGGTTCTGGGAGGCCTTGGTATAGTCCTTCTTGATCATGGTACTTGAGCAAGTGGTATAGGACTTGGGTTTCCCATCAAATTCCTACCTGGATTTGGTATTCATTGTCATAATAGAGTGGATTTGACTTGCTCATTCTTAGGGATTAGCTATCCTTGTTGGAATGGTCAAGTCTACTCTAGTGTGTTGCACACACAATAGATATATTTTGACATGGATGGACATGCATGTGAAGCAAGCTCATGGAAATCCTTCTTTGGATATGAAGACTAAGTTTCTACATCTTGTTACGTACATAAATGATAATTAAAGAATAGTTGAGGGTATGTGCAAATAAATAAATATAAATAATATAAATAAGAGAAAATAATGAGTTAAACATTAAAATACCCGGATGCGGGTGACGATAGTGGTTACGCCACTAGGACTCGGCCAGATAGGACACTTGGACACGAGTGTCAACCAAGTGACAGTGCCGAGGTAAGGCAGGCTATAGAAGCGACATCAAGTCGTCGGGCACATTAATCTTCCTGCCTTCGACATCGCCTCAACCAGTTTGGCCTGGCCCGTCATGCACCATACCCATGGCTCTCAGGTGTGTGAGTTTCAATTCGTCAGCTGACCGGCATCTCCATCTGTCTTACATCGTTCTGTATCGACCCTCAACCATGCTCATTTTCATTCTCATCATTCTGGTCCAGGATCCTCCTGCTCCCGTGCTCCTGGTCCTGTTCGTCAGGCTGGTCCTACTCCCGTTTTCCAGCCACTTCGTTACCCTCACAATTGTCTGCACAGGTCGGTCGAAAGGAACCAAGGGAAAAAAGAACGATGAATCCCAGGATACAGGGCAAACTAGGAAGGGATACGGTGCATAGATCTTAATTCTGGTCTGTCTACTTGTAGACAATTGGGAGGCAAGGATTATCATTGGCAATCTCTCCAACATGAATCATGAACCTCCCTGGGATCCCTACTGGCTGGTAAAAAACATGCTAGGTGAGCTTATGGACGATATGTTGAACAATTGGGCCACTGCTCGGCATGCCACTCAGACCCTGAGAGCTACCCTACCAAACAAGGGAGCCACTCTCTGTAGCCTGGAGAATACCCTCAGTTGGAACTCCTATGCCCCCACTCGTCACCTCCATCGCAACCTTCGTCCTGGTAGCAGTGCACAGGGTGTCACCTCCTCAGTTGTCAAAATTGAGGCCACTCTCGGCAATTTGGCTACTCCACTTGGCAAGGATTGGTGCAACCCGGTAGGCAAAGACTTGGTTCCGCCACGCGGTAGGGTGCGAGACACTCAGAAAGGAAAGGAGCAAGCACGCTACTCCTTCCCCATCCCCTCCACCCTGGGCTCGATTCTCGCCAAACGTACTCGCAACGAACCAGTTGGCAATGCTCTTGTCACCAGGAAGACTGCGCCCCTGCCAGTCAAACGCCCTGCTAACGACATTCGACCTCCAGCGAAGGTTACCCTGTCACTTGTGAAAGATTCTCAGCCACCTGCAAGGGACTGGGAGGACACTGCATGCTACAACTGCCCCATATTGGAGGAAACTCCTTTTGATGCAGAAGCTCCTTCAACAACCTGCTAAGGATGTTTTTCAGTTGTTCTTTTTCTGTCTTTTTGTTTGTTTTGTTATGCACCAGACTGTTAGTTTTCTTCAAACCTTCATGGCTATGACTACTCTACCTGTTTGCCTTGGTCTCCCTATACTAGGCAGGGTCTTTTTGTATATTTTTTATCTGAACCTCCATGACTTTGTTGATCTTTAAGGTTGGAATCTTTTGATAAGACCACCTCAGACTGTAACTACTACTGTATCTTTATTTCTCATAGTTTAATAGAATTTGTAGCATTACAAAAAAAAATGAGTTAAACATTAAAATGAAAAGATGAAGAAATAAAATACCATGGTCCGATACCAAGGGAAAATACCATGGTTTTATGAAACCATGGAGAAGCGATGATATAATAATAAATTAAATAGTAAAATGAAAAGATAAAGAAATAAAATACCATGGTTTTATGAAACCATGGGAAATGCGATGATATAATAATTAATTAATTAAGCATCTAAATAAAGAGTAAAAGGATGTGACTTTTACATTTGAAAAGGCAAGTAGAGACCTATTTAAAGGTCTATGTATTGTATTGTTTCATTTTTTTATCAATCATTCATTTTTTATATAAAACATTT
Source organism: Larix kaempferi (assembly GCA_027924585.1). NCBI lineage: Eukaryota > Viridiplantae > Streptophyta > Pinopsida > Pinales > Pinaceae > Larix > Larix kaempferi. The sequence continues at coordinate 11,211,621 of BSBM01000696.1, read as the reverse complement.
CAGGTGTAACATATGGTTGAATCTTTTAGTGTATAATTATTTTATGAAGAATATGCTGCATAAAATTCATAAGGGAAACAATTATTAGATTTGAAAGTGGTAAAATGAACACACATATCATATAATTTTTATTATAAAATAACATCTCGGTACTCAATTTGTTTAGGCAGCCCGATGAAGACAAGGACAATTAAACAAACCATTCTTTTTTTTGAATTTTAAAAAATAAAAAACTATATTTTATTACCAATGTCTTAACCTACAATGGTGCACTCAACTGTCATTTGCATCAGGCACTCTTGTGTTTTAGGTGCACCATTGGTTTTTTAACAAATGAGCATGGTAGTGTGTCGTGTATTTAGAGGTCATGATGCATCTCTTTAGAATTAAAAGCACCGGTTATTTTTGAGTTTAAAAAAAACCCTATATTTTATTACCAAATGTCTTAGCCTACTTGGGTGACCTCTAGCTACTCACCTCCACTAACAAGGGATACATTTTTGGGGAGATTATACAAATACCTCCACTAGAATGTGTTTTACATGTAGTGTTTCTGGCCTTTTAAAAAAAATAAAAATTGCTCACTGGGAACATGAAATATTTGCTACCCACACTTGTTTGATGGACATGATCTAAACCTATCCCCCATCATATGCCTCTATCCTCTACTAATACTTATCCTTTCCTAGACCTCAACTAATATTTGCATGATTTACTACCAAAACCTTTACTACCTAAAACCAAATTAGGACTTAAAGGATCATCGGTTAGTGGCATTGATTTCATAGCCCTACCTTTTCCTAATAAAGGAAATAAAAGACTTAGATTTTGGGTAAAGTTTGGAGGTGACACTTGGGACTAGAATTTTAAGGTATAGAGGGTATCCCAAGGAGACCCACATTGACCTTCATTTATTTTACTAAACCATGATTAAGGGATGTTTAATTCTCATAAAAAGAGGGATATAGATTTGGTGGCACCTTCACCTTCTTCTTTCTCACATAGAATTAAGGCCTACTCCCCTCTTTCTGGATTCTCTCAAGCTTGGATTCTTCTTCTTGTTTTGACGAAAAAGTGGTGGCATGTTCATGTCCATTTGGTTCGTCATTGGCCTTTGGATAAACTATGTCATTTTCCATGACCCACCCTTTGGAATTTTCTAAAGAAACCAATACATCCATTATAAAATCTATGTCTACTTTCCCAACCACCTCTGTGGAATTTGAATTTGTTCCTCCTTGAATTATTTCTTCTTGCACTCTTTTGTGAACTTCTAGTTTCTTCTTCTTCCATATCCATCTACTTCCCTATTTTCCAAATGACCATAAGCATGGCAACTAACATAGTGAAAATGGATTTTCCAATAATCCAACACTAAATTGTAACTCTTGTTCCCTGTCACAATTTCGATGAAATTTGGTAGCTTGCCCCTTAAATCCAATTCTACCAAAATATTGGCTATGACTTAAATGTATTTGACAATAATTTTTATTTAAATCTATGAAATCCCCTAGGTTATTGCCTATTGCTATCAACACACTTTTGTTCCATAATTCTAAAGGAGTACTTGGAATTTTAACCCAAATTCGTTGTGTAATTTTCCTTTCCCACCTTAGGTCAAAATATGGGGACCATCTCCTCGAGGCCACCATAATGGAACCCTGGAACCAATTCTCTTACACAAAATTTGTTGCATCATCATCAACTGAAAATCGAAGGCCATCCAACCCATGGATAAAACATGATGTATTGGTATATAACCCAGTTTCCTTTTCCACACCTTTTCTTGTGTCTTACATGGTTGTGATTATCACCTCTTCCATGGTTGCGATCTTGACACAAGTCTCCACCTTCATACTTTGTATTTTGCTTGATAATAGGATTTGAAGGTTTCCTTACAACGATATCTCCTTTGGGTTCAAACACAAGTGTATTCTCCTATGTGTAATGAAGGTGTGTCTACAAATGTCTCTTCTCTATCTTCTTTGCGTTGCCTCTGGTATGCCTTGTACCCTTAATTCTTTTACTTCTCTATACTTTTTTCAAATAAGGAACCTCGAAACCTATGCCATCTTACGTTAGATTGGACCACCGTACCTCTTTTCCTCCAATTGACTTTAAGCTTGATGTGACATTTACTTCCAGATCCTCCATTGTTAAAAATATTTCCTTTGTCAAATGTAAAGGAAAAATTCAACACTTTAGAAAAAATCTTGGTCACATCAAGGTTTGAAGGTATATGGATTTTTGGGTGGAGACTTTTTACCTAGACTTGTCTTCACTCTTGACCCTAGATTCAATCCCTTTTCCTCTTGCCATTGCACTAGGAATTCCTCTCTTGACATGAATAATGACTTCACTAGCTCCTCCTCTCCTTCGACCAATTAATCTATTAACCCTCCTCCTCCATCATGTCCCTCTTTCATTTTATGAGAGAGGGAAATACTCAAGACGTGTTAGGGAGTTTCAAAGGTAAATCCGAATCAATATAGCTTGACATAAGTTTTAAATATTTTTTATAGTAATAAGATTTTACATATTATGACACATAATTTTTTTTTTTTACAAGATGTTTTCTATCATCATTATGTTGTAATCATGTTCTTTACATATTACAATATATTGTAATGGGTTTACAACACCCTAGATTTATTTGACAAAAATATACTAAGACTTGTACTTAGTTTTAAATAACTCACATTATGTTGTCACAACTTGCTTACACAAAGTAAATAACTCACAAACATCTCTAGAGATTGGAATCATAATTACACAAGGGAACCATTAGGCTTAGGAGCTCTTTACAAAGGAGCCATTGAGGTTCGTTCCTACATCTTAATTAAAATCATCGTAATTAGGTATTGGAGAGATGGGAAAAAGAGAAGGCTCATGTAGGAGAGGCATGCACATCCATTTGCTCTTTTTCAAGTTCTACAACATCATGCACGTTTCTTAAAGGGTTATTCACTTCATAACCCCATCAAACTTTGATGGAATCCCCAAGTTCCATGCCAATTCATTTTATTGATCTAATCATAACATATATGCATGCACATTGTTCACATTCCCCATTTTACTACTTTTGCAGCGCATCTTCAGAGTTAGTGTTGAATGAACACATGTGCTACCAATAAAGTTCTTTATTTACAGTCAAATTAATACAACCATCATGCTTACTCGAGGAGAGATGGTACAACTCATCCACCACATTGTTAAATAAATCTTCATCTAATGGTCAACAAATCTTCTCCTCAAGTTAATTGAAGATGTTCACCACACACCTTCCTTTTATCTCGCTACTTTAAATTTACATAATATCACTATCAAAATAAAAAAAATTCCAACAAACATAAAAGTCCCTCCATCCACAATCTAAATAACTTCAAAATTAACATACCCCTCAACCCCATGGAAATCTACTTTTAAAATTAACATACCCCAACTCCCTTTTTTTTTCAGCGGAAAAAATCGTACTACTGGTATTCATTATGAATCAAATAGTACAAACAGATAAGTCGATGAAATCAAAACTTATACATTAGGAAGGCATGATATCAACCAAAATACCATTCTGTACTACAACATGGGTGCATAGTAATCCATCATATGAAACAAAAAGTTCATACACATAATCAGGACGTAGTGTTCAATGGCTAAACTAACAAAAATATGTAGCAGCTACAGACAAGACCAAAAAACTTGATTCAAATCAAGAAATTGATTCTCATGAAATTCTTCCCATCTGATAAATCCTTCAACACCCTCATGAGCTTCTTTGGATAATAAATATGCATGAGAATTATGCTGCCTATAAATATGTTCAAAGAAGATGTTCTTAAAAAAACCCATGACTTCCTTGATTCTGCAGCACCATTGATGAAGTGAGATCACATTTAAGTTAAATTCTCCTTGATCCCATTTGATCGTCACTCGAGAGTCACCAAAGACTGAAATTTCATGTAAACCAAAATATCTGGATATTGTAAGAACGCACCAAAGGCCCAATAATTCAGCCTTGGTGTTAGTGCCGCTGCCACAGTTGAGCTTCGAAGTATAAAAATGATCCCTGTTGATGTAGATTACACCACTAATAGCACATAGGCCATCCGATGCCGATCCATCGATGAAGTTTGCAGATCTATGATAAGAGCAACTGAAGGATGTAGGCTTAATGACTCTTGTGTTACCAGTATGTTTGCAATAGTTAGAAATAACCAGTAAAATTCTGCAGATTGTAGTATTAATAGAGGGCCTTTTGTCTTCAAAAATTGCCGCATTTCTTGAATGCCAGACAGCCCAAGAAACCATAGCAAGTAAGTAAGGAATCTCTTTACAGTCTCTAAACCATTGTAGTGCACCTCCTCTGAACACATTAGCCTTCCAAGTAGTATGCAAGTCAAGTTGCTGTATAATTTCATTCCATACAGTTTTAGTAAATTCACATCCAACCAAAATATGCTCAAAAGTTTCCAAATCTTTCATACAAAGGATGCAAATGCTAGGGCCAATCCATCCACGCTTATGTAGGTTCTCACATGTCTTTAAACATCCCCTAAGTGCATGCCACATAAAACATTGTATCTTCACAGGGATCTTACATCTCCAAAGGGCCTTATACCACCAGTCAGCTGGAAAAATATAGCAATTACTAATTAATGCCATGTAAGCAAATTTAGCATTGATCATACCCGTAGCTTTGTTACCAGTACAAAAGAGCTTATCTCTATCCCTATTTAATTTGCAACCAACAACATATAGTTTGAAGATTTATCTATCCCACTCAGTCGCCTATGTATCCTGGAAACCCAGCTCCATTGTCGACAACCAATAAGTTTGATTGCTTCCCAGTTTGAATCTTTGTATCTTATTCAAAGTTTTGTAATTGAAACAATGCAGAATGTGCAGTATCCCTATGGATAAAGTATAATCTTCCCCCAACCCCATGATAGGATCAATCCCCACTAAAACATCAGCGCCATTTCCCACTTGCCAGGTGAGATCATTAGCCACACAGTTATAAATCTTTATAAAACCAGTCCAAATCTGGGAAGTGCCTCTAAACTTTTTCTCAGAGCTTCGGATCCAATTGATGATGTTTGCTTTGATATATTTTATCTTGAGAATTTTAGTCCAAAGGGTTGGACCAAACAGTCCCCGCCAAAAGCTTTTAATTCTTAATGCACAACTGAAAAGTGATAAATTCTTAATTCCCCATCCTCCTTTTTCAACAGGTAATGAGAGATGTTCCCACTTAGACATAGTAAAGCCTCCATTTAGTGTACCTCCTGTCCGCAGAAAATTAAAAAAACAACTTTCTTAGACTATTGATAATAGAGACCAGGACCCGAAGGAGAGAAAACCAGTAAACCAAGATGCCAGTGAGCACAGATTTAATAAGTGTAAGTCGGCCTCCAGTAGATAATAACCTGAACGTCCAATTGCTAATGCCCTATTCAACACGCTTGATGAGCCACATCCAATCTTGATGGCGATAAGTTCCAGGCTTGAGAAAATAGCCCACATATTTGAACCCCTCCACTAATGGGAAAAAGTTGTAAGGCAAAATGCGCTTAAATACCTCAATTTCACAGTCAGATATACCAAAGTGATACACCCTAGTCTTCCTTATGCTTACAAGCATGCCTGAAGCATTACAAAAAATATTTAAGATGCTCATGTAATTCTGGCATTCAGTGACAGAATTTAGCCCAGCCAAAAGAACATCATCAACAAATAGTGTATATGTGTTAGAAAAATCTTGAGAAAAATTGATGCTAGTGATATTGCCCAAAGTCTTAGCTTCAGTGATCATCAGGCTGAGACCCTCAATAATTAATAAAAAGATAAGGGGCGACAGAGGGTAGCCTTGTCTGACCCCTCTAGCGATTTTAAAAAACTCAGATGGGGCACCATTCACTAAGACATCAATCCTTGCAGTAGTGACGCAGGCCATGATCCATCGAATTACCAAAGCAGGTAAGCCAATATGGATGAGAATTAAGCCCATAAAAACCCAATCCACCCTATCGTATGCTTTTTCCAGATCAATCTTCATTAACAATGCTTGTAGTTTCCTTGCTTTGACCGAGTGAATCACTTCCTGAGTAATGCCAATTGCATCCAATATTTGTCTGTCCATTAGGAAGCCAAATTGTTCCCCTGAGATGCATCTAGAAAGTATACATTTCAACTTGACAGAGATGATTTTTGATATAATTTTGTATGCCAAATTGCAGAGTGCAATTGGGCGAAAATCTCCAAAGGTAGTAGGTTTCCCAGTCTTCGGAATCAAGGTAAGAAAAATGGAATTCAACCCACCTAAAATGTAACCTTCTACCCTGGAAAACTCAATCATATCCAAAATATCATCACCCATGACATCAAATAATTCTAAAAATGGTTCCACCGTCCATCCGTCCAGGCTAGGACTTTTGTCTCTGGCAAAAGCTTTCAACACACCTTCCACTTCTTGTAAAGTTAGAGCCTGTCCCAATTCAGCAGCCTCAGCCTTAGTAACACAGGAAATTTCCTTGCAATATTTATTTGAGAGATCAAATTGCCTTGCTTTGGATCAGTGTATAAAGAACTAAAATGATTCTTAGCCTCAGCATGTAGTTCCTCCATATCATTAATAATGTTACCATTACCATCCTCCAGCTCTCAGATAGAATTGGAATTATTTCTATGTGTAGCATAAGCATGGAAAAGTTTCCTATTTCGATCGCCCAAATCAATCCATATGGCTCTGCTTTTAAGACTCCATTCCATTTCCTCCTTGATAAGCCTTTCATCTTTCCTCTGTTCAAATAACTTGATCTTCGCTCCAATATCTGCATCCAAATCACCATGAATATTCCTGTTCAATAGATCTCTAATATGATCTTCAAGCTCTTCAAGCATATGCATCTCATCCTTCTATTTATCCTTAATCCATCTAGAAACCCGAGACTTTAACCTTCGAATCTTAATGACAAAATTATCCATAGGGTTTGTATCTAAATCAGCACCACAGCCAACCCAAAATGATCTTATCATCTTACAGAAATCTTCATCCTTAAGCCAAGAACAATTGAATTTAAAAGGATACTTCAACATGTAACCCTTATCATCAAACTGAAAGAACACTGGCCAATGGTCAGAGAATTTTTTTTCCCCAATCCAGGATCTATGACAAGACCATAAGCTTAGCAATTATGTTTTGACAAGAAACTTATCTAGCCTCTTATGTACACCTTCACACCCAACCCGACCATTAGTCCAGGTAGGAGCAAGTGTACCTGGTAACACATCAACTAAATCATGATTAGTCAAGAAATTTGTAAAATAATCAGCCATTTGATCAAGCCTCGAATTAGTACCCCAGACTTCACTAGCTGTACTAGTAAAGTTCACGTCACTAGCAATTAGTAGGTTATCATAATCCAAAATTCTTGAATCAGCCAGTGAATCCCAGAAAGGCCTTCTGTCTTTGTAGGGACCATAAAGGTTCAACACATTGAGCATTAGATTAGTAGAATAACATCTTCCCCGAAGCAGTATCCCCCACTCAGTTTTGTATGCCTGAAAATTAAAAATTTTAGGGTTACAACCCACAAGGAGTCCACCTGACAATCCTGAAGCAGAAGTTGCAGAAAATTCCCAACCAGGTAGTACAACAGCCAGTTTTTGAATGGCCTTCACATCATCACACATGGTCTCCTGCAAAAGGAGAAGAGAAGGACTAGTAGTTTTTAAAAGGTGAAGCAAAGCCGTAGTCCGAGAAGCCTTGCCTACCCCTCTGATATTAAGGGTGAGGATGATCATTGAACACCATCTACAGGAGGCATCAATGCTCTAGGGGCCTCTAATGGAGTCAGTGAGTGCTCAATAAGGGATAAGTCAACACAATCATCAAGCCGGGCAGTGAGAGAGGTGAAATTACTAGTATTTTCAGCCCTATCTCTAGGTTTCCTGCGGTTTTTCCTAATAGTCACATTGATGAACTTATTTGAGGGAATCGGTTTCACACAGGTATTAGACGACGGATTCTTCGAGTAAATACTGAGTGGGAGAAAATCCCGGGCAACATCAAAAGGTTCCAAAAAAGTAGTTCGAAGATCATTGAGAGATAAGGGTTCCACTTCATTAGTAATAGAACTAGAAGGAAAAACCCTACCCTCATAAGTGGTTGAAATGAAACCCTCAATGGACAATGAATTAGTAGTGTCCAAACCATTCCCAGGGAGAGTATTGATGGTGTGAGAAGAAGCAGTAGGCTTGGATCCCCCCTCCGAAGTCACAATGCAAGAATCAGTGGCAAGCGAAGTCGGGATAACAGACAAAGTCGAGCATAATTCGTAGGAAGAAAAAGGAACAAAATGAGTGCAATAGCCAAGACCCAAACCCTCTTTAACCGATAATGAAGTGTCAAAATTAAATTTAACCAAACCTTCAGAAAGCTGTTTGTCTAGTGAGGATTCCACTTCTGTATAAAAATCCAATTCTATTTTAGAGACCTCTTTATACAGAGTGGTATTGATAGGATTGCACTTACCCGATACCATGGTAGACGAACTGGGAGGGTCATTAGATAGATAGTTTTCCCCTGGAGTGCTTAGCGCCGAGTTGCCAGAATGAAGGAGCCGGGGACAGCGAGCCATAACATGTCCAGTCTCTCGACAACAAAAGCAACGAAAGGGTATACGATAATAATCTAGCTTCTTAATGAATTTAATAGACCCCTAGATGACCTCCACCTCCGTAGGAAGGCCAAGCCCGAGGTCAAATTCCACCATAACATGGGCAATTTTCCTTTCAATACCAAATAATGAATTCTTGTCAATTCGGCCAAATGTACCCACTTTGTTTGCCAACCCCACAAGAATGTTTTTAGTCTAGAGTGCAATGGGTAGACCTGGAAGTAACATCCAAAGGTGACGCCTGGTCTGTTTCTCCTTGACAGGGTCAAATGCAATATGCCACCTTTTCAGAATGAGAGAACCAGTTTTGAAGGCCCATTTCTTGGCCAAAATCGCCTCCACAAAATCGTCAGCCGACAGAATGAACATAATCCAGTTGTTTGGAAGTAAATTAACCCTTGGAGCGAGCCCTAATAAAGGAGTCCAATGGGTATCCACCCAATCTAGTATTTCACCCTTCGAACCAGCCATGAACTCCAACCTACCGACAATAGCCCGACCAGCCAACATCGCAACACGATCCAGATTAGTGGTTTCATCAATGAAAAACTGCTCTAAACCAGTAGGAGCCTTGATAGTTTTTAGTCTGTGACGTTGCCGAGCCTTAGTCCCTCGGATTTTATTATAATAACCCTCTCCCACCTGTGTCTCCACTGTGGTAGAAATCCGAGGAGCAGTATCAGAGTGTAAAATCCCCTCCCCATGACTAGTGTATAACGCAGGAGAGGACAGTAAGGGCCCAGACATAGTAAGACAGGAAAGGGGAACCCAAAGCCCCAAAGCCCCAAAGTGTACCGACAACTGTCCGGTAGTAGGGATCGTGATGAAGACAGGTGTAGGCAAAGAGAAAAACCACCGGTCCACTCCAAAACCCCACCAAAACCCCACCAAAACCTTAGGTTGTCTAGAGAGGTACACGACCCCCGGTTACACCACAGAGAAATGAAAAGACACTGCAAAAAAATAGTATAAAACTTCCCACTTTTTGTTTAAGGCTTGGTTGGTACTAGAGTCAACTCAAAAAACTGTCTGGACTCCAAGCCCTGCAGTGTATTCAACCATCTGCAGTGAAAAACCAGACATCGAAACCCCAATGTCTAAAAACCCTAGCCATCTTCCCTCATTGTTTGCTAGCCTCTGTCCATTCTTCCAAAACAAAAAGAAACTTCCAAAATGCCCAAAGCTTTGAAAAGAGAGCTACCCCTACTCCCTACTTCCACATCTTTTAGGAAATCTACTTTTAAAATTAACATACCCCTACTCCCTACTTCCACATCTCATCTTTTAGGAACCACATCTTTTACGAGCTTGATTAATCTTTTTTTACCAATTTGATGTCACTAAATTAAAGCTTTTAGATAGAATGCTAAGATGTGACCCAAGTCCAATATCACAATTTAAATTTAAACAGATACATTATCTCTTTTTTAAGTTGATGTACATTTGCATTCCTTAATTACGAAGAAAAAATACCCAAAATTTACCAAATAATCAAGCTTCTTATATATTGTTGTATTGTTGATATGGAGCGAGACTTGTTCAAGCTCTACATCAACCTGTTTCAATATTCGAATCCTCTCCTGTCTCGCAAGAAAACAGAAAATAGCTTTAAGGCATTCCATTTTGATTCAGCTGGCGAGAACCCCGTGAAGGGTTTCGGACGGAATTGCTATAAACGCCCTCTAAATATCGTTGACAAAGTCAGGTTCCATTCACCGGACCGTAACCGGTATTTTATCCCGAGCAATTCGATCGTTTTGGGTGAAATTTGCGGAACAATCATATATTTTTGTCTAAATTTGCAGGATTTGAATATTATTTGGACAGACTTTGCTCTAAGAGAGCTTTCAATTCGAGTTTTCTTTCATGGATTTACAGTTAGATGCCGGAATCTATCGGGAATTGTAAAATATTGTAAAGTTTTGGTGGAAATGGCGACTCGCAATCGAACTTTATTGTTCAGGAAGTACAGGGATGCTTTGCGTGATGTGAGGAAACCGTCATCCTCATATTCAGAGCCTTCAACGTCCGGGCATGGCGGAAGCGGCCCTGTTATTGAATTGTCGAATTCCCCCTTCTTGCATCATCGCGGGTATGCCCAACTTAGCACGGACGACATTGATATGCACAGGTCGGCAGCTCTTGTCAAAATTCTGTCTTTTCCCTTTTTCGTTTCCGTTAATTGAACACCTTTTAGAGAAATTTATTGTTTGTATCGGCATTTTGTGGGATTTCGGCATTGGATTTAAGGCTACCTGCTTGATTTTCTTCCCCAGTGCTTTCGTATTACCAATATCTTAACCAGAAATTCAGCTTCATGGTTTGCTATAGTAAGAATGGCCATGTTATATATAATTGGAGTGGAAAACTTCCTTTCAGAATGTTAGTTCGGAAATTTTATTTATTTCAAACACTGTACAGCAAAGTTTATTACATTATTTGCGTCTAGTTTGCCAATATGCACCCAATACGGTTCGAACTCTTATTTTGAACTTAAATTTGTTTCCTCGGAAAAAAATCATAATTTCTATTCAAGCTGAAAATAAATTATATAGTGCATAATAGCATATGCTTCTAGCATTTCAGAACAACCACAAGGATCAAATCTCTTTGGAGTTTTGAATAGCACAAAAAAGACCTTATATGTCTCTTTATAGCTCTCAGAACAGAGCCTATCATGTCTTCACTAAAATACTAAAAATGACAGAGTCCTTGTCAAAGTTTGGTTCCAAAAATACTACAGCTTTTGAATAAAATACAGAGAGTATCTCCACAGTAGTCTATATATCCATCCGAAACTGATAATGAAAACGACACCTGAAACCAATTAGTTAACATAAGACTAGAAAGGTCTACTTCAGAAAGGTTCGGAAACCAGAAACTGAGAGGATGCTTTCATTTACAACTGTTTCATCCGTTGTTTCTTTCCATCCAAGTGTCAGCAGCTAACTAGAGTCTCTCCTTTGAAAGGGAATCAGCCTCAGAATTGAGTTCTCTGTATACATGAAAGAAAGAAATTGAATTCAAAACTGTCATCAATTCTTTTCACCTCTTCAAAGATAGGACTTAAAACCAGATTACCCATCCTGAACCTCCCATTCATCCAATTAATTACTATTGAAGAATCCCTAAAAACCTGAACCTTGGGCACACCTTCATCTGGTATATCAGTTTTATCAGCAACTTCAAAGATAAAAGTTCTGCATAATTGTTTGATGCCCCTCCCAGGCCTTCCTTGAAACTCATGGCATGTGTTTCAACTTTCATTGAGGAATATGATGCCCCCTGCACCAGACATAGGTGGAGGGCCTTGGTTAGCACCATCAAAATATTCCCATGCTCTCGACATATCAATTGCTTCACGAACCAACTGCCACGGGTTTGTTACTGTTGAATTGGTCTTAAAGCTCTTGAATGAACTTATCCTTAAAAAGATCAGCATTCTTGGCAAGCCAAATACCCCAGTATACAGTCAAGGGAAGAGCCTTATATTCTTTTAACTCTTTGTCTTTGTCCCCAACTTCTAAAACAATCTGCAATAGAGCTTAATTTTCCCAAACCCTAGGTGACTACTGTCCTTATCTTCTCAAATAAACACAAGCTGCTATTTAATTGCGAAAATTAAATTCTTTCACATAGCAGTAATCACACATATAGCTAGAAAGTAAAATGCGGAAGCAAAATTCAATACACAGATAATCTACTGCTTCAAATCAGCCTTTCATTAATAATTCGAAGTTTACAAGGAAACCTCCACAGACTGTCAAACTAACAGCTGTACAGTACACTCAACGGAACAAATCTGCACACTTATTGAGGAAAACTGCCTGCCAAAACCGACTAAACAACCCGCTGGTCGCTGCTTTCTGTATAGGCCGTCCATATGGCTGCACAGATCAGTCCATACCACGGTATGGTTTGTCTATACAGATCTGTATGAAGGTACTGATCTGTCCTGTTCAGACCTGCACACTGTCCTTTGCCTGGTTGCTGAATTGGCTCCTCTCTGATGCTCTAAATCTGCTGACCAAACTGTCTTTGAGTGAATAATGAATGCGTTTTAACCTATGTTGCACAAGTTTCCGGAACGTGGGAACGTTGGGAACGTGGGAACAAGTGTCGGATACGGCTAGAGGTTTCCCCGAAATTTGCAGGAAACGGCAGATTGGGAACGGCAATAAAATATATTAAAAAATTAAAAATATTAAAAAAACTAGTATTAAATCTTACATATAATGATATATACTATTTAATGTTTTAAATATTGTTTTGTAATTTAAATTAATCCTTATACATCCATTTTAAGAGTTGGGTGATAATTACTAACCCAAAAATAAATAACAATACATCATTAATATTAACAAAGTTAATATTATTAACATATTAAAAACATATTAAAGCATGTGTTAATAAATAATTTTAAAATTTAAATCTTAACTCAGCCTGGAGCTGCCATTCACAAGACTGCAAATTTTAATTTATTAACAAATTAAATATCATAAATTTTAATCTATTAACCAATAAAACAACAAGCAATATTAAATATACAATTAAAATAATAAAATATACTCCGGTCAATAGTGCATTATTTGTTAATATACTCCCGTGCATATAGTCCCGTCGAAAAATGACTTGCGCCCATAATTACACCAACCTGGACAATCAAGCTGGAATATTGAAGAGTAGCTTAAAATTTATAAAAAATTGACCGTATTTATTGACTCGTATCAAGTAAATTTTTTGATATGTTAAATTTTTTATATTTAAAAATGCTAAATTTATTTATACATTAAAAACATAAATCATCAATATTATGAAGACTCTTTTTAGACTCTTCAAGCACTAGCCAGATCTGTGCTTCCATTGTTAACACTTAGCTGTTACATATGAGATCTTGGCAACATGATGCGTACGAATATGATATATGAAGTGTACAAACATTTTGATTATTATTCATGGCCGTAGATAGAGATTACTGTAAACATTTTGATTGTTATTTACTGCTGTAGACACAGATTACTCTAAAATTTTGGATTATTATTCACCGCCGTAGACATTTTATTATTATTATTTATACACAGTAGCATTCAAAGTAAAGGTGACAAGCTGCTTTTGAACTGTTTTTTTTATCGAATATGATATTCAGCTGGAGTTTTATGATGTCTGCAACTAGATTTTTATGATTTGTTTTGCTTAAAAATTAAAATATAAAAATGACAATGATCATTTTGGTAGCTCCCGTCAGCCATTAAATAAATTAAATAACGGATTCAACACTCCCGTCGGCCATTCAACACTCAGTCACGGCCTTCACAATGCCAACAACTGAAGTGAAGAGCTCAATCCACTTCTGCGTGTTAATGAAGAGATTTATAACCATAAATCGGGCTTAAGAATTCACCGGAACGTCTAATTTGCAGTTCCCGAGCTCCCATTTTTTCCCGTCTAAAGTTCCCAAATCGTTTCGAAGTTCCAGAAACTGTTCCCGGTCAATCGGGGACGTTTCGTTCCAGTTCCGAAGTTCCCTGGAACGCGGGAACCTCCGGAACGAGTTTCTCAAAAGGCGGGAACCGTTCCCGTGCTTCACAGGTTTTAACCCTCTACCTTGACTTGCCTTTATACGTGAGCTGAAACCTTAATCTACTAAAACCCTAATTTCTCAGTGAGTTGTACAGTGGAGATTAGTCTAAATGACTAATGTATTAAAAATACACTTTATTAGACTCAATCAACTAAATCTAAGACTTTCATTTTATTACTAAAGTGAATTACAAAATAGAATTGACTCCAATGACTTCCAAGTTTCCAACATGTTTGACACTAAACTTGTGCGAAAGTTTCTGTTCGAGCTACAATTTTCAACACTCCCTCTTAGTGAGGAAGGACTTTTGTACCAATCCAAGTTTGTCTCTGAATGCTTAAAACTTCCTTTTTGCCAAGGGCTTGGTCAAAGTATCAACAACCTACTGATATGTGGGTACATACTGGAGCTTTACTGCTCTCTTTTGAATCATGTCTCGGATAAAGTGATATTTGATCTTAATGTGCTTAAGCCTTAGACCTATCATGGAAAACTGATTTCTCAGAGAGTTTGTTACAACTTTGATTATCACAGTAAATCACTGTTGGATTCAACTCCTGATCAAATAAAACTGCAAGTAACTTGCGAAGCCAAATGGCCTCACAACTCGTTGTACCAGCGTACTAGATCCCATATACTCTTTGCCTCTGTTGAACTGAGTGTCATGGAAGTCTGCTTCTGACTGAACTAGGATATCATCATTGATCCCAAGCTAAAGCAACACCTTGAGGTGCTCTTCCTATGTGATGCATTGCTTGCCCAATCCGAGTCTGTATACCCCTGGAACTTCATTTCACCATCTCCTAGATACATTAGCCCATTTTCCATCGTGCTCCTCAAGTATCTGAGTACATGTTTTGCTGCTACCCAATTCTCCAGCATCGGCTCCACCATGAACTGACTCAAGATGTTCACTGCAAAACATATATTTGGCCTATTGTTGACCAGATACATCAAGGAACCTATTAGTTGCCTGTACAATGTGGGATCCACCAAATTTGAATCTAAAGTTGTTATCTTCTTTAGATTACTGATCATAGGCGTGGCCATACGTTTGCAATCCTCCATCTGAAATCTCTTTAGGATCTCGATTGCATACTTACCCTGCCCAAGGAAAATCTCCCTTGGTCTCTACCAAACCTCCAACCCCAAGGAGTAATGCATCATTCCATTGTCCTTCACCTCAAACTCAACTACCATATTTTCCTTGCACCTTTTGATGAGCTTCTCTGATCCTGTAAGAAACATGTCATCTACATATAGGACCACAATAAGTAGATCGGCCTTAACAAATATGAAATATAAGTTAGTGAAGCCCATACTTTGCAAGTATTCAACGATCTTGGAATACCATGCCTGCGGTGTCTGCTTGAATCCATACAAGGCTTCTTTCAACCTGCACACATGGGATTCCTTCCCATTGATTTCAAAGCCTTGTGTTTGCTCTATGTACTCTTCTTCCTTAATTATCCCATTGAGGAAGGTTGTCTTCACATCGCATTTGATGTATCCTCCATCCCATAATGGGGACGAAAAACATCATTTCTCTGATGGAAGTGTACCTGGCAATTGGAGAAAAAGTCTCCTCAAAGTCCACTCCCTCTTTTTGCGAGAACCCTCTCGCCACAAACCTTGCTTTGTACTTATCTATGTTGCCATCTACCATATGCTTGATCTTGTAGAGCCATTTGGAAGTCACTACTAGTTTACCCTTCGGCCTAGGCACAATGTCCCATACATCATTCTTCATAATGGTGTACTCCTCCACCATGGCATCCCTCCAAATTTTCCGGTCTATTGCCTCTTGAAAATGGGAAGGCTTGGAATCTATGATGTTGCTCATCAATGCCATCTGGTTTGGAAACTTCTTTGGTGGTCTACTTTCCCTGAATGAACTCCTAAGAGTCTCATCATGCTCTTGAGCATCCCTTAATGTTTGCATGAACCGGCGAGGTCTCCTGACATAACTGGTAGGAGCTGGTGGTCTTCTACACTTGAAGGCTATTGTCCCAAACTGGAAGTCGTTGGTGATCATGCCTCAACCTTCGGAGCTTCCTGCTCATTTTGTGTCACTGAAATAAGCTCATGAGACTTACTGGATGCGAAGTCTTCCTCAAACTTTACATCCCTGCTTACAGTTGTCTTTCTCTCCCTTGGAATAGAGATCTTGTAGGCCTTTGATGTTGATGTTTGTAGCTCAAACATGTACTTTTGCATATGCTAGGTGTTAGGCATGCAGGAGTCGTCCAAATTACCTCTCCAGGTACTTGCTCGATAGAGTAAGTGACTTTTGTATCTCTTTCTTGAGTCTAACTTAGGAATAACACATTAATTAACTTAATCTTGGCTAATGACTAAAAGTGAACTTAAGATTAAGTCATGACCGTTGATCTTAAGTGAGGCTTGAGATATAATCTCATCCATCTATCACTTTGGAGATTGAGAGTTAGGGTTTTGGTCATTGAAATGTTATAAAATGAAGCCTAAGGAGAGGAGGATACATACAGATACAGACAAAGTGAGTGAGATCTCATTGATTGGGTGGATAAGGACTTTCATCCAAGTGGGCATGGGTAGGGTTCGAGGGAAGGAGCAAGGGGTAGCAAAGGGATTAACAACTAGCAAGATGGAAGGACAAATCTTGAGGTGTGATAGGCTATTCTTGATATATTGTATTTTCCTCAGTGGGCCATTATCCTAGAACGGGAGCCTAGATTTTATCTTAATAAAATAATTGATTGCTGGTCTTTCCTCATTGGGGTTGTCTAGGGTAAATGTATGTGTCAAATGTGTGGTGTCCTGATTGTGCTTCTACTGATTTAATTCTATAAATCGTTAATAACTCAATGGTGTTTTTTATTCAGTTAAATCTGTGTGATAAGATTTACTAGGAAATATTTAACTGGGTGTTGGGTTAAGAGAAAATTAACATTTGCAGTCTCACTGTAACCAACAAACAAGCCCTTCTTACTGGAGGGCTCCAACTTGGTCCTCTTCTTGACTTGCATATGTATATAACTGGACAACCAAAGATGTGGGAATGACTCATCTCTAGCTTCACATTAGTGAATGCCTTCTCTAGTGTCTTGTCCTCCAAAATCACGTGAGGACACTTGTTCAGGATGTACATTGCTACATTGCATGCTTTTTCCCATAGAAACATCAACAAATCTTGGTCATGTATCATGGCCTTAGCAACCCTTATGATGGATCGGTTCTTTCGTTCTGCAATCCCATACTGTTGTGGGTTGTGCGTAACAATGAACTCCCTCTTGATTTCTGCATCCTTGGAGAAATCCTCAAAACCATTGGAGGCATACTCACCCCCATTTGTCTGATCTCAAAAATTTGATCTTCTTATCTGTTTGGTTCTCCATTGGAGCTTTGATCTCTCAAAACTTGCTAAAGACCTCATCCTTGGTGTTTAGGAAGTAGATCCATGTTTTGCAAGAGAAGTCATCAATGAAGGAAACATAGTACATGCTTCTTGTGATTGATCCTATTGACATCTAAGTCACAGGGTTCGGCGAACTTCAAGCTTGAGGTTCGAAATTTGTTGAACTTCAAAAAATAAATCGAATTTGATATGGTTCGGTGATTTTCAAAGGCGAACCTCAATTTGAATCGAACTTAAAGGTGATTTTCAAGGCGAATCGAATCTGAAGCCAAACCTTAACACGGATTTCAAGTCGATTTTCAAGCGAATTTTTTAGGGCTTTGAGATATGAGGTTCGGGTAACCTAAAGTGTGGTTAATTTTCTACATTTTTTGCGCGCGCCATGTTCCTGCATTACACACACAGCCGCCAGCGTTTTATGTTATATTTTATATATATATATATATATATATATATATTTGAAATTTGTATATGGCCGAACCTAATGTTGAACCTCATCTAAAAAGCCGAATTCGAATCCGAATCTCAAGGTTTCCAAACTCGAATTTGAACCCGAACCATGTGACTTAGATTGACATTGGTCCACATACATTTGAATGCACTAGGGCTAGAATCCACTTAGATTTGTGCTCATTGCTTGGAAAAGCAGCCTTGACATGCTTTCCAAGCACACACCCTTTGCATATGTTAAGATTATATGCTACCATAGACTAGATTGCAAATTCATTAGCATTCAATACATTATTCACAATCGTAGCATAATAAGGATCTCTGAAAGATGCACAATCACAAAGCACAAAACAATTTATCCTGGGAAACCCTCGAGGGGAAGAAAACCCAACAAGAACTTCTTCAATATAGATGATCAAGTACAATGCCCCAAAAACATGTCTCACAAATAAGAGAGACAAAAAGACCAAACTTTGGACTCAAGCCACTCCTCCTTCTCCTTCGCAGATCTCTCTCCTTTAATGCGAATTGCACAAGTGAGTGAATGTACAAATGAGAGGAACTCACTCTCTATTTATACTTTACTTTTCACTTAACTTATATTCCGACTAGGTCGGCCCCAATAACCTAACTGGGCTGACCTCTCTAGGAAGACTAAATATAATATTTATATTATATTCTCTTGGGTACTAACGTCTCGACTTACAATGGAGGTTTAACCTCATGACTTTTACATGACCAAATATAATGACGACATCTCCGAACGGAGGTAAAACATCCCCGACGAAATTTCAATAATAAAGTACAAGTAGAATATTCTTTGAAGCTACATTAATTTAACACTCCCCCTTAACAAGAAGGGTATTCTACTGACAACAACATCTGCATGTGTAACTCTACACAACATCATCGGAGAGAGGAGGGCATCAACAACAACATCATTGGAGAGAGGAGGGCATCAACAACATCATTTGATACATCTATAAATCATTGGAAGTTCTTCAACATCATCATCAGCAACTGGAACAGCAGTAACATCATCAACATCATCTTTAGTACAGAGCTGAAGTATCATCATCTACAGCACTGAAGCATCCTCATCTTCAGCACTGGAACATCATTATCTGCAGCACTGAAGCATCCTCATCTTCAGCACTGGAACATCATCATCTGCAGCACTGAAGGATCCTCATCTTCAGCACTGGAACATCATCATCTGCAACATTGAAGCATCCTCATCTTCAGCACTGGAACATCATCATCTGTAGCACTGGAGCATCTTGGATCCTCATCATCTACAACACTGGAGCATCCTCATCTATAGTACTGGGACATCATCAGGAGCATCAACACCTGCAGCACTTGAGCATCTTGGAACCTCATCATCTATAACACTGGAGCATCCTCATCTACAGTACTGGGACATCATTAGGAGCGTCAACACCTGTAGCACACATATGATCCTTCCTTTCGGAACTGGGGATCATGGACAATCCTTCCTTTCGGAACTCGGGATTCAGTCCAACAACTCTGGTGATCCTTCCTTTCGGAACGGGGATCATGGACAATCCTTCCTTTCGGAACTCGGGATTCAGTCCAAACAACTCTGTGATCCTTCCTTTCGGAATAGGGATCATGGACAATCCTTCCTTTCGGAACTCGGGATTCAGTCCAAACAACTTTGTGATCCTTCCTTATGGAACTGGGATCATGGATAATCCTTCCTTACGGAACCAGGGATTCAATCCATCAACATTGGTGATTCTTCCTTACGGAACTGGGATCATGGACATTCCTTCCTTTCGGAACCAGGGATTAAGTCCAACACTCATAGACAATCCTTCCTTACGGAACTAGGGAGTTGGCAAGGATGCTGAAAATGTGATCATCTCTGCTGTGTGGACCTCCGAAATCTGTCTCCTAAAAACTAAGAAAACTGCGAAAAATAAACATCTCCTCCAATATTGATGAAAAACCTGTGCAATGTCTTTGACCCTGGACCTGGATCATATTACTAAAACAACCTGTATCTGAACCCTGTGGGAACCAATGTTTGACCTATGAAAGCTGTCTCTCTGGAACAAGTCTGAATGCCAGCCTGATGAAATACGCTGCCTCTTAACCCACCAATTTTCATATGGGTAAATCTGGGGGTTAATAAGATCCCTGATCTTTAGCCTTCATAAGGCTGCCTTATCTGCTAGAAGTTTCCTTTTGGATTGTTCCAGCCTCCAGGGTCCTTAACCTTGCTTTTGAAGCCTCATATTAAATCCTTCTACATTCTGTGCATATATTTCAGATATTTGATTTTCAACTCAGATTAATACTTCGTCATCATTCCTGTGCTTGGATTGAGCCCATGAGGATACTGCTGTCTTTACTTTCTTAGGTTGGCAACAAACTGGATGCTGGCTGATTCCCTTAAGGAAGCATCATAAAATTTTCATTCAGATCTGACCAATTGTTAGAAGTCTTCATCTTCTAACCAAGCTGAGTTGAATTTAAATGGACTTGGGATCTGAAGTTATAATCTTGTTAATAAGAAAAAAGCTTGACAGAATTAGCTGCAACTGAAGTACATATTGACATAACAATAACTACAAGAATTAACCTAAGTGATGCATTTTTGAAAATCAGGGTGCTGGTGAGGCTGGGGTGCTTCAAAGTTCACATATAAACTTTATGTCTGTCAAAACATAAAAACAACCCAAGATTTATGTGAAAAGATAATAACTTAAAACATGAAACGATATGATTCCCTAACACTAAACTCAACAATAATCATGATTCATGATATTCACTTTGTCCTGTGAATTAGAAAGCTCTAGTCTTTGTATAATAGCCTTTCTAATGAACTTGAAAAAGTGCACATTAAATTTTTGTTGTTCCTCTTTACCCTCTGAACATGTGTCCACAAGGGATTGAGAGGATTGTTTGAATTCAACATGATGAAAAAGTTAAGAAAACCCAAAATAGCTAAATTTGTAAATTCATTTTTGGCCTGGTGTACTGAAAAAAATGTTCTTCACTGCTTGATGTTGTTGCCACAGTAATTTTTTTTTTCTCAAATGAATTAAAAAGCATTTGGATAGAGATGTTTTTACTTTTGATGCTTTTGGTGGCTACCACAAATGGATTTCTGTTAAAATTCAACTTGGAAAGATCCACAATGTTTCATTGTCTGGGGCTGTTGGAAAAATAAGAGAAAAAATTCAACATGATGAAAAAGTTAAGAAAACCCAAAATAGCTGAATTTGTAAATTCACTGTCACCTCAACTCACAACCTCAATGCAATTCTTTCTAAATCTGAGCTAAAACAATAATTTTTTTTAGAATTATTCAATCTGAAAATTTTCTTATTTTTTTGGAAAATTTCAGATTGCAGAAACTGCAGTAAATACTTTAAGAAAAATTAAGTATAAGTATCTATTTGTGAGATAAATATTAAATCTCTCAATCTAGATGATATTCAATTAAGTACAAAATTTATTTTATTTTCTATAAATTTTTTATGAAAAATAATTCTGAAAATGAAGGGTACCAAGGAATAATTAACAATTTTTTGAATTTTAATAATTTTTCTATGAAAGGAAAATTTAGAAATAAAAAGATCTATTTAAGATATTCAACTTTAACCAATAGATCTAGGTGAAATCTAAATTATTTTTTGGATTTTTCTCTTAGGGTTAGATTTCATCGACTAAAACAAAGAAAATAAAAGAGATTTGATTTTGTTTTTATGGATGGTTGCTAGAGAAATAAGAGAGAAAAGCACCTTACATTTTTTTTTTGGCTATGGAGTCAACAAAGAAATTCTCCAATGGACTTGTTCCACAAAGATCACCTAGGAAAAATAAGTGCTTAAGGCCTCCAACCCTTCATATATGTATTATAAGCTACACAATGTAAATCATAAAGGGAGGATATACTCCTCTTCTACTTCTTACTTGAGTGAAACCCTACACTATAAGGGGTTAGATTTGCAAAATCATATTGAGGATAGTACAAAGAAAAACTTCCCTCTATGCAAGAACTTCAATTGAATCTAGAATAAAACCTTACCACAGATTCAATCTCTTTGGACAATATTGCCCCTAAAGAAGCTCAAAAGAATTAGAACACAACGCTAGAACAATGCTACTTCTAATAGAAGAACCATGAACAAGAAAAATACCATCACCAAAGCGGAGCTCCAAGATATGACCTCCAAAGCCAAAGAAAATTTTATCATAGAAGAAATGTCTTGTACAAAGATAGCTCTCTTGTAGCACCAACAACCAACAAAGAAAATGAGAGATGTTCTTTCCTTTTCTAGCTTTAGAAGCTCAACCTCTTATCATTAAACAATTATTTTTTACCTATACAGGACTCAAAACCCTAACTAAAAGAATCAAAACCATAATGAATCCCTTTTGACATAACAGATAATAATAAAAATACCTCAAGGTGGTTGAGAACTTGAGAGAGGCCAGAAGGAGAGGGCGCTAGCTAAAGAATGGGACAAATTGGTCTCAAAGGATTAGAAAATTGGTCAGGAAAGGGAAAAATAGGGTCTCGACTTTTTAAATGGTAGTTCTAGGTTTTCCAACTTTCTTAATATTTATTGGATTTTCTATTATAACCACTTTTTGAAAATTCCACGACCACTCTAAATCTAATGACGTTGAGATGGCACAATTTTGGGCACTTAGTCAAAAGATACAAGGCATCTTAGGTGGAGTGCATGGGGATATGCGAGATTGCATAAAATTATGTTGAGGATCTCACATTAGAAGGGGGAACTTTGAGTTATAAATAATGAACAATTAGAACATTAAATCCAAAGTTAGACTTAGGGAAAAGGCAACCCTAAGCTTCTAACTTGTTTTTAACCACTAACACAATTAAATTATTTTAAGCCATGTGAAAGAGGGACTCCTAAGACTCTAGACTCTAACTTGACATTACATAAGTGTCCATGGTGACTAATACATGAGATGCTATACATTACATTGACTCTTAGGGCTTAGGTGCTCAAATATATGGTGAGTTGCACCTAGGAAATGTCCTCGGCTTGGAGGATTTTTGAGTGAAAAAACTAGCCCTTTACATATACACAATACATTTCAGTTACGTCATTTCATTACATTACATTACATCACAACCATGGATCACTTGATACAAGTGACAGTTTACATAGTTGGCCTAGACAAGCCATACATTGAACTTTATTTGGATCATCTACATCTTTACCCCTGGATAAATCCTTGTACAATTTGAGGGGTAACAAATGGCATTAGTGAGCCTCGGGTTCAAGGACATGTTGGAAGGTGTCTCTAATTTCCTATCATGGAAAGTCAGGGTAACTTTTCTATTAGAAGATAATGATCTTTGGTATATCATCAAGGATGTAGTGACTACGCTGACATATTCGCAAGCTTTGGCAATTCACAAGAAGAAAGAAGTGAAAGCCATGAAATGATCATGGATGCTATAAAGGATCATCTAATCCTTCATATGTCCGAGAAGAAGATGGTGAAGGATATGTTCGATGCCTTGGTTAGCCTTTAGTAGAGCAAGAACATAAACACGAAGATGATATTGCATAACAAACTCAGACCTGTAGAGATGACTAAATCAGATACCGTCACTAGTTACTTAATGGTCACACATATTCGTAATCAACTTGTATCAGTTGGGGAGAGTGTCGAAGACAAAGAGCTAGTGAACCGAGCATTGAATGGCTTCCTAGCTCAATGGGAAACATTTGTCTAGGGTATTTGTGCTTGGGAGAATCTTCTCTCATGGGAAAGATTGTGGGATGAGTGTATTCAAGAGGAGACTCAGATGGAGTCAAAGGCCAATAAACAGGGAGGTGACAATGATCATGCACTATTTGGTCAAACAAAGAAGGGAAGAGGTAATGGACATGATCCAGGAGGATCTCCACAACTTATCCAATCAGATGGTCTCAATTTTCAAATTCTGATGAAAATGTCTTCAAGTTGAAGTGCTTGTCAAGATCTTTCCAACACAATTTGAACGGGGTCAAACATACATCGCACGCAAAAGATATGGCTTGCTGAAGTTAAAGGCAAACATATTAAAAAAGCAAGGCATAGTGTTAACATGTGGATCAATTAGAGGCTGACACATGGACCAATCAAAAGGCTTCAATGTGGCACTTCAAATTAATGTGTGGACGTTGTATGAAAAAATAGTTAAGATTCAAATCCCAACTAATGTGGGATAAATCCAATTACAAGGAGGATTTTAAAAATCATGTAAATCTATGCCACCTAACATTTTAGTATGTGCCACCTGACATTGTTGTAGGTGCCACCACATGCATCACAACCCACGCAGTCAACCCATGAAGCACTCTAATCAAGCCATATGTGGTCCACACATATCTTATCCCATGCCTTATGTGGAATCCACATACCTTATATAGCATGTAATTTGTTGAAGTGTGTTGTCCGCCGAGATGCACACCAGCAGCATAAATCTTTCGAAATTTGTTTCCTCACTATAAGTGGGAAAGGTGTGGCCTTGGGGGCAAGCAATGAGCCAGGTACTGTCACCTGAATCCCAGCTCCTCCGTTTAGGCTAACTCCTAACGAAGCAAAGGGGGGTTGTCCCTAACAAAGAGTTGTCTAAGGTTCTGTGTTTTTTAAAGTATTTTTGGGTGTATGGATGCGGATGGGTGTTGTTTAGGAGTTTTTGATGAGATATACAATAATAATTAAGCAATCCAGGTTGCAATTGCAAAACACAAGATGAGACACAATTGATACAATGACTGAAAATTAAAGCATCCACAAAATAATAATGACTTTAAGCAAATGAAGGACAAATGGTCCAAATTAAGGTGATACACAGATAAGTTTGAAGAACCAGTGCCAAATGGAGTCAAAAGTGCTCGAGGATGCTGAAATACAAGTCTCAATGTGTGTTCGTGAGATCGTTTTTGCAATGCTCTTGGTAAGTTTTATTGTGTATTTTAGGGGTGATCTTGATTATTATGGCTAGGGGAATTTCCAACCGATACGCAAGGTACTAGAAATCTGTCCGGGAAATATTCTAAGTGGCTTCGTTCAAAGACATGACGGACCACTCAGTTCTCTAGCTAGGCGCTCAATAGCTAACCAGCAACTAGAGTCTGAACATGGCTGCCCGACGCCCCCACTTGGAATTTGCCCACTTAGATTATTTATCGATCAACGCCGAATTCGTTGGTTATGGGGTGAAGATTTTATTATGGTTTAAAATTGAGAGATTAAGCAACCAATACCGTTTCTGAGTATTCCAACCTTTTTCAAGGTTGGCAAGAGCATACATGGTATGGAAAAATGAATAAATTCCAATTTTAAAGGGAGAATGAATTGTGAATGGTTTTAATTAGAGCACAAAGAAACAAACCTCTCCGATAGAGAGTGCTTTTGATTCACCTTATGGTGAGATTCAAGAGTCTTATCTAATCTATATGCAAATGCACAATGCAGACAATGCTCTCCGATAGAGAGTGCTCTTGACTTGTCTTATGACAAGTTCAAAAGACTTTTGTGTTCTTTTTAAGCTCAAACAATTATAGCAAAGATACCCAATGATTGAATAAAATAGAGAGCAAAGATCTAAACTAGCAATTAGTATTCTAAGAATGCAATAAGAACTAAACTAACAACTAGTGATCTACTTGCAAATTGGAGAACTAAGCTAACAATTAGTATTCTACTTGCAAAAAAGGAAAGACTAATCTACTTGCAAAAGTAAACTCTAATCTAAAGATGAAGCAAACAAATCAAGACACTACAAACATCCCCAAATGGGGAAGTTGGGGTGTGGGAGGCTTAAATCCCACTAGCTTTTTATTAATCAATTACAATGCCTTGGGAATTCAACCCTAGAAAAGAGAAAAGAAATGAAGATAGAAGCTTATGAAGCTCTTAAGAGCTTTTACAAAAGGAGAATGGTCTTTAGATCTTCTTAGTTTAAAGTCTTCATCTTTGGTTTGGATCCTCTTCTTGGTTTATTGCTCTTCTTGAGTT
Source organism: Larix kaempferi (assembly GCA_027924585.1). Taxonomy (NCBI): domain Eukaryota; kingdom Viridiplantae; phylum Streptophyta; class Pinopsida; order Pinales; family Pinaceae; genus Larix; species Larix kaempferi. The sequence goes on along the minus strand of BSBM01000696.1, from coordinate 11,185,487 downwards.
TTATCTCATCTTCTTGGTTTGTTGCTTCTCTTCAAGTCTTTTGCTTCTTCTTCTCAAGTACCTACAACAAAGATCAACTCAAGCACCCATTAGTCATTAGTCAAAAATCAAAATTTGAAACTATTCCTAGATCTAAGATTGCAAAATAGAAAACTAACTTTTGAAAAGAAACTAGATGCAAGCTTTAAACTAGAAAAATGAATTAGATTTAAGCTTGAGATCTAATGCAACTATGCAACTAAGTTATGCTTTTGAATGAGATGCAAACTCACACAATGAGATCTAAAACGAAAAGTAAACTAACAATGAACTAGTCTTTAAACTACTTGAGATCTAAACTTAACAAAGGAGGGGACAAAGAGAGGATAGAAAGTAAGACGAAAGGGTAGAGGGAGGAAGAAAAGCAAGAGATCAAGAAAAACGAAAGGGAGGAGATCTAAGAAGGGAAGAGAAACTAGAAGAAGGAGAAGGCAAAGAAAGGAGAGAAAAACGAAAGCTAGGAGGAGGAGAAGATGGATCAAAACAAAAGGGAGAAGGATGAGGAAAACGAAAGCAAGGAGGACAAAAATGAAAGGGAAGGAAGGGAGATCTAGGAGAAGAGAAGGTAAGACGAAAGGTAGGGAGTCTAGGAAAAACGAATGGAATAGGGAGAAGAAGAGGAGGATGAGAGGAAGTAGTGGATAAAAAAAAGGAAAGGAGGAAGGGGAGCTTAAGGAGATAAAAAATGAAAGCAAGGAGAAGGCAAATAAAAGAAGGAAGAAAAGAAGCCAAAGGGATGGATCTATAGAGTTTAGGGCTTCTTAAAAGTAACCAGTAGAAAGTTTTTAAGTTTGATTTAATGGATGGATCTCGGAGCAAGCTTCTCAAGCTCAGATTGCAGCACAGATTTGATTCTTGGAGAGTCCTGAAATGCACAAGTTTGTCAGAAAAATTTGGTGAAGAGGAGAGAGAGGCAACCGAGCTCAAACTCCACTTTACACTTGAGAGATCTGCACAATACAACACTCACATAAAACACTTGATCAAGCTTAGTATGTTAAATAAAATGGGACAAGAAGAACATCAGTGTTACTGACTACAGTTCGCACTTCTAAATCACATAAAACCCAACATCAATGAGCAAATTGAAACTACAAATGCTCACCCTATGGACTTAAGAAATACTTCTAAGCTAAAGAATGATCAAGCATTAACAATATGAGCAATGTAAAAGAACAATATCACCTTATCATATGTGAAGCATTCCTCATGAACAATTTGAGCACATCATGAAGACCTCCAAAGTCACGTTTATTCCAATATAGCAAATGCTAAGAGCTATTACAAAAATGGCAGAGTAATGTTGCACAAAAATTCCATCTTAAGAGAGCCAAAGGCCTCTGTATTTATACAAAAAACCAGAGAGCAAGTTGAATGGGCTCAAGGAGAGGGCAAGAGCCAAATTGGTGGAGTGATCCACGTGAGAGCTCGAAGCGAGAACTTGAGTTGGTAGTTGTAATTGGGGTTGGTGGGAGATGAGGTGGAGCCTCTCTTCATAGCAATCAACGCCCAACACCTTGAGAAGAACGCCCACCACTTCACGTGAGGGACTGGCCGTACGGTCAATACACGTGAATGAAACCCATATTTAACCTCTAGCATACGTCATCCTCTTAACTTGATTCGTATATCAAACTTTATAAAACATGTGCCTCATATCTCAAGTGGTAGTCCCACCACATTAATTTGGGACCCTCACTCACCCCATGCGAATTGATGCCATGCCCACGTGAATGTATGCTCACGTCATCCCCTTCATGCAATTGGCATATCCAAACTTTAAATTAGCACATGCTTTAATAATCCAAGGTATTCGTACACTTGAAATAAATCATATGCCCCACTTTCATATAATTTTTATAATCATTTTTGTCTTTTTTTATTTATTTGTGGACTTAGTGCATTTTGTGTTTTTCTGGCAATTAAATGCCAAAATGATGCATTTTTAGCCAAAACTCCCCCAGAGGTGATGTAATCGCTCGGAATTTAAAGAACGAGGGCGCTAGGGTAAAGAGGATGCTATGAGTGTCAAAACGAGCCTCCCCATGCCAAAATTTGCCTCCGGATGAGGTTTTTATCACAACTTGAAAAATTCCATTTAAGCCAGTAAAAAATGGTCTAAATTACGGAAAAAATTAATTTTCTCGGAATCAAACGAAACTCCTAGGGGACCTAGTGCATGTTCATACGACTTAATCGAGATGGCTAACACGTAAAAAATCCTAGACACAAGACTCTAATAACCACCTTAGGTTTTGACCACCATGATAAATACTCCATCTTTGGAGGTATGAGTGAAAAACTCAGGGATTATATGCCACTGATGAGTAGCGCATAATTCCTAAGGAAAAAACACTCTAGAGTATCCCCCAAATGGCTAAAGCTAAGCATAACCGAGTCTTTTATAAAAGGACCCCGTTTAGACCAACTTTTTACAAATTCCCCATGGGGGTATGAACATGCAGTTATTACAAATGGGGCAAAATTGCCCTGAAAATGACTTCTGAACTTCTGAACACTGGTGATGAACATTGAACATGTTCATTAAACTGGTGGCTCACAAGAAATTCAACTATTGTACAAAATAAGTGGTAACATATGGCTCCAACTGCGGGACATGTGCTCGATCCGACATTCATGCAAGGAGAGGATAGGAGAACACCAGAATCTCTGGTTTTTATATAGTTTGTAAAAACATCTCAATCTTGACAGAAACCTTCAGTAGCACAAGTGTTATAAAATGCCAAATGAAACGCAAACTACATTTTATTTTGAAAATAAATTCTAAAAAATTTAAATGCAGAAAGTAAATGCTCATTTTGAAAATCTTTTATTTTTTCCTAATCTAAGCATAATATACAAGAAAATGTTAAGTATAATCCGAAATCCAATGTAACCATCTAAGCATGTTATCAATGAAATAATTTTTTATCTTGTCTCTGGTTACCAGCGAGAGCAAGGGCATGCTTATCAGAAAGTGCAAACCTGCTTGGATCTTCTGAGTGGGAGGGCTGGATGGGAAATCATAAGTATGTGATAATTCTTTGAAGTGCTTCCCAATATAGTAGGTCCTCCTATAGGCATCCTCTATCCATGACAGGATAGGGTAGAGAAAAAACTCAGGATGATAAGGCATTCCCAGTACCTCATCATGCTGATCTGAAAGGCTCTTCTGAAAATAGCTTTCTGTGAAAGTATAAGCCTCGAACTGCTCTAATTTACAAGGGACATCCAATGGCTGAGATGTATGCTCAATTGACTGCTCATATGAAAAAATATCATGCTCTTCCTCCACCCAATTTTTTGAGAGCCACTATAGCCACTATATCCTTATCTTGTTTTGTATGTTCTAGCCCCTCCTTTTGCAAGCATTTCTGGCTTAGGATCTTTACTTTAGAGTCCCCTAGAGTCTATCTTTAGGACATTAGAAAGCATTACCGAGGCCCTATAGCCACATTTGGAACTACATTGATCCTACACAAGTCCTCAATTAGGTTCTTGTAAGATCCATCTTAATTCCTTGGCCATTCCACATGGTTCTAGTTGTCTGACCTCTATTTTCCCTCGCAATTGCTGATTTGTGTCTTGTGTGATGTGTCAGTGCACACTTTGCTCCTATCACATGCTATAGAATGTAGTTGTTGACGAAATTGCGCAGTGTGCAGTTAATTGTTTCCTTCGAAAAATAAAATCTCTTTTCATTCAGATGTTATCAACACAAGATTCCTCTGAGACGTCACAATTGTACAATTGTAGGTCTATTAGGGTACACTGTTGCTTTTGGGGTTGGCCCATGAATCTCTCTTTCATTAATCTATTCTTTACTCCATGAAGGTTTGTGATGAGGTTCTAACTATATGTTGAGGGTTGAAGCTGGTTGTGTTCCCTAGCTATATTTCATGAGGTCTGTTTTCACTGATTTATTCGCCATCTTGGCTTCATAAGCAAAGTCACGCGCAACATATCAGTGTTTGCAACTATGGCTCATGGTATGGTTGGAGTTGTGCTCTCCCACACAGTTGCTGCTGGCTGCTGCATCATTACATAGGGATCAAGAGTGGAGATTGTGACATACATGTGTTGATGCTCCACACTGATTTTTTTATTGGATCATAGAATTGCATGTGTGTTGTGTTTGATGGTGAAAACTTGCTTCTTGGTATGAAATTGCTTGTGTAGTGTGGTGAAAGCTTGCTTGTTGGTATCAAACTTCTTGTGTAGTGTAGTGATTCCATTTTTGACATTTCTTGTTCGATATTTGATTCCATGAACTTGGTTAAGTGCACAGTACTCATCTTTTCATTGGCCCCAAGTTGGTGCCTGTAGAGAGGATTGTAAGTTGTGATTGAGCTTTCATTTTCTTGATTGTAATAAACCCTTGTCTACTGTCAAACGATTAGATGACCTCCTATACAAATTTCACTCAACTGCATAAAAAATCATATTTTTAAATTGTAAAATTGCTTTCATTATGTGAACAATTTTCAAACATTCTACCACGCAAGTAGCTGGTACAATCCTTGTCTTATCAAATCAGATCATACCCCATCATAGATAGAACAAAAAATAAAATGCTCAGTATCAAAGTCCAAAAACATTCATGACATAGTAAAATGCATACAAAATGAGAATAGAAGTACAAGGTTGAGTAGCAACCAAGATATGGTAACAACAAACTTGAGATATGGAGTGTTGTTTTACCAAACAAGGTTGAGACTGGTCTTGTCCTCTAGGGATAGGAGTTGCTTTTGCACTACCACTATGTACTTATATGGATTGTTCTCAGAGTTCCATTGACCTACTATTGTGGTCATTTGTTTGAATTTCATAAAATTATTTCATCTTATCTCATCTATGGCATGATTAACTCTTCTTCTTTGTCTTCCCACCTGTTATCACTTTTCTCTTTTTCTTCTATGTGGGAGGCTGTGAATGGATTTCCCTATGATGGACTTTCTCTTGTGTCTTGACCTTGACTTGGATGTATTATGAGATGTTCCTTGGTCATGTGCTCTTACTCCATGTGCACTAAGCTTGATTTTGAATTTGGACAACATACTTTGCAACAAATTGATGGCATTTAGAGTAAGAAGTGCAAGTGTGTGAAGTACTGGCACCTTTGGCAAAGTTATCAACCATTTCCATGGGCTTTTTCTTTGGGACACTCCATAAATGTGTGCACCCAAATTATGATTGAAGCAATTGAGTGTTGCACCATCAAAAGTAGTAGGATTGATTGTGAAGAGCAGGTATATCTATATCTTTGGGTTTGAGTTTGAGTTGTTAGAGTCCTCTCCCTTATTGTTTATAGCTTTTTGCACTACCCGAATTCTTTGCTTATATCCTATTGTAATTCATTGCCAGTGATTTGATGTAGAATTCTTGTTCCGAGTAAAATTTGCTACTTGTACATATTACAATATTAAGAGGAAAATTGTGTTGTATGCTATAGGGAAGATGCAGTAACAATTGGCCTACCTCCTGCATGGGTGGATATATCAGAAGAGATAGCAACTAATATGCAACGAGCACGGAGCAAAATTTCTACATTGGTGAAGACTTATGCTAAAGCCTTGATGCCCACGTTTGGGGACACCATTGCAGATCAGCATGCAATTGAAGAACTGAGCCAAGAGATAACTCACCTGTTGAAACGAAGTGAGCAAATGCTACAACAGCTTTCTGGACATGGTCTGTCAGAGGATGCAACTGTTCAAAAGAACGTTCAGGTAAGTGGAGTGGGTAACACTGTAACATGTTAACATAGTTGGTATCCACGAATAGTAATTAAGAGGCTCACACTAAAGACAAGGGCTCTTTATTGAAAGAGCCTTTCCTCATTTGTTCCATTGCTTCTTACCTTCCAAATATATCGTACATGCAGAGATCTCTTGCCACTGATCTTCAGTCACTTTCAATGGAGTTTCGCAAACAACAGAAGGCTTATTTACAGCGCTTACAGCGGTTACAAGATGTGTGGTGCTACTTGCTTCTTTCTGTTATGATGCATATTTAGCCTGACAATTGTTTTGTGGCAAAGCAAGAGTTACTTCGAATTTATTCAGGCAGCAAGCTGCTTCTTATTGTGAGATATGTCTTCTGTGTTTTCTTAGAAGGTGATAATATACTGTTATGAATCAATGGCTGGCTTATCAGCTAATGCTGGAATAAACTGAGCAGTTTACCTCTAATCCTCTTTATTGCAGGGACCAGATGGAGTTGACATAGGCATAGACTTGAATGGCCAGAAATCTAGACACGACGAGGATGATTTTTTTGACTTGGTAAAGGAAAACATTTATTCATAATTTTCAGTCTTATCCATCTAGCTAGGTTTGTAGAATTTATGGAGATTGAACAAAAGATGTCTATCTTTATCACCTAGAAGATGAGCTTATAGCTATACGATGAGCTTATTTTATTTGAACTTGACATACCACTTTCTGAGCTTTCTCTTTCTAATCTTCACCCAGGGTTTCAGTGAACAGCAGCTAGCCAAGATGAAGAAAAGTGAAGCGCTGACAGATGAAAGGGAGAGGGAAATTTTTCAAGTGGGCAACTTACATGGCACTTTCTTGATCATATTTCATTAACTACTCTTTGGGATTATTTTATTGCACTACCATCTTTGATAAAAATATTTACTTTTATCTTGGTATCCTGTGCAGATTGTAGAGTCGGTGAATGAGCTGCAGCAAATCATGAGGGACCTTTCTTCTCTTGTCATTGATCAGGTGGTGACTTAAACGTAAATGTTTTTTACATTCATGAAAAAAAGCTAAGATGTATTTGAATGAACAAATCCAAAGGATTTTCATCAGATTTTGGCTCTGACTATTGTTTTTGAATGCAGGGAACTATAGTCGATCGCATTGATTACAATGTTCAGAATGTTGCAGCCTCAGTTGACCAGGGTGTTAAACAATTACAGAAGGTTGTGATTTATATCTTTATGATATACGGTTAGGGAGGTCCCTTGAAGATTTTTCTATCTTTGCATGGCCGTGTGGTGATCTTGTCAGTGTTTCTATGTCAGCTACTTTATATTTAGATGCGGATTTTTTGAGTTCTGATACATCCATCCTTATGATCTTGAACATGCAGGCTGAAAGAACACAACAGCAAGGAGGCATGGTCATGTGTGCAACAGTGCTTATCTTCATGTGCCTTTTCATGATTTTTGTGCTTATTATCAAAGAAATATTCATTTGATTTGCAGAAACATTCAAGCTCGGATTTCTAGTCATTTTTCCAGTCGGTTCAAAACTGGTGAACCACACCACTGAGCAATTATTTATCTGCCTATGCCCATTGGTATTTACAGCTTACGCATGTTACGCAATGTACAAAGACCAAAGACCACATTTTGTATGTCATTGGGAAAAATATATTGGTTTCTTCGCTCTGTATTCCTATCAGACCATGTGACACATGCGGATCCAAACCTAGAATTAAAAACACTGAACTTCTGCAAAGTTTAACTGGCTATGGTTCTCACACTTGTGTGATTCATACTGTTTACAATTATTCTCTTCTGGATTTGTACTTCTCTTCTAGTTTGTGGGGTGTGATACACGGAGCTGTATAAGGGCTAACTAAAATGCCCCCGACTCGCCAGAATCTGGCAGAGCAATTCTTGCCAAAATCGCAATTTGGAGTGCTCAGATCGCAATTTCGGCGATCTGGGTAGTTTTAAAAGTGAGCAATTAGTATAGAACAGGCAAATCCCAATTGCTGAAATTACAAAAATGCGAAAATAGCAATTTCCAACAAGAATTTTAACCGGTTTTTATCCCAAAATCGCCGGAAAAGCGGGGCATTTTGGTTGTCTTTTATCCTACGCGGTGTTACACTCTAACAAACTTCGTGTAACATTTATGTGTTGGGTTCATAAAGAGAATTATAGCCAACAAACAGGTTTGTGTCGAATCACTTATTTTCGAAATTCTGGGAAATTGGGAGAAACCATTTTTGTTCAGATACTTATATCAATGATAAATGAAAATTGAGCCAAAGTTTGATACTGTATTGAAGTCACCAAAACCTATCTATACACTAGACATTGTGTGAACTTTTACATCATTGATGGTCCAATCGAACTATCCTTGTATTGAAGTCACCAAAACCTATCTATACACTAGACATTATGTGAACTTTTACATCATTGATGATCCAATCGAACTATCCTTGCAAATGTAAACGTACATGTAAAGAAATAGACCTGCATTATCATTAAGTCACTCTGATAATACTTTTTTGTGATTTACATCAAATAAGGTTACTCTAGAAGTAATCATCTGTGATTCCAATTTTTATGTTTGTATCATGTTGTTCTGTTACTAGTGACGTTTCAATTATCTGCAGCTATAAGATCACATGGTGTGTAAGACGGCTGAATGGACTTAATTGGATGACATATAGAGAAATGGGCGTGTCAGTTTGAATTTATGAGGAAATGGAAAACATTAAAACAAGGACTTTCAAGGGAGGAGATTTTTGGAGGAGATCACATGGTGTGTAAGACCGCTGAATGGACTTAATTGGATGACATATAGAGAAATGGGCGTGTCAGTTTGAATTTATGAGGAAATGGAAAACATTAAAACAAGGACTTTCAAGGGAGGAGATTTTTTTATTAAAACAAGGGCTTTCAAGGGAGGAGATTTTTTTATTAATTTTGCAAAAAATCTCATGGTCTTTGAAAACTTTAGACCATCATGGTTGGACACTTGGACAAACTGCATCCAATCATTCAACATCGGTGTATTTACGAGCTTTGCAAAAATTGGGGGTATCTATGTTATGGGAAGATTATTTAATTTATTTTCATTCGTTCATTCAAAATTTTTAGGCCCTTGATGTGCATGCACCACTGGGGTGAACACTTTTAAGGGTAAGATGAACTTCCTTCAAGATGGAAAATAACATAAATGAGATGATGGTGCCGTGATCATAGTGGCAATCATCACAAGTGGCAAGATTGTAATTATGGTTGAAGAGAATCCTTGGGGGTTTGGCACCTTTTCCTGTGGTGGTTGTTTCAGGATGTCCATTGAAACATTAAGCAATTCGTGAATACACATTTTCATTGCTAGCCATTTGTAATACACATTTTCCTTGCAATAAATTAGTAAATAGAACGATAGGATGTCCAATGAAAGATAAAGCAATTTGTAAATACATATTTTCTTTGCCAGGAAAATAATATATAGATTGATATTATATGTAAACATTTTTAATATTTTCTTTTATACAAGGAAAATAATGCGTGATCAGTGTTAATTGTAATTTTACAAATTCAATAATAAAAGGAGTAATACTTAAAATAATTTATTTTATTTGTTTTTTGATGGACGGTTTTGAAGTTTTAGGGGTATTTGTTTGGATTGTCTTTTAATGTATAATTATTCAATACATCTTCTCGAATGTTTCAAAGGTAGGTTTTCATTGTTTTTTTATCATTTGTATGAGGTTATCCATATGTTAGCAAGGTGCAAGCTTCAATGATCCCATATTGAGGGTTTTAATCATATTGTATAACTTTAGGGGTTGTTGAAAAATGTTAGGATATTTACAGATTTAGGAGTTAGTTAACGACCCCTTGGTGGATTAATCAAGATCTAACCAAGTCGATAAAGTTTTGAAAAAATCGTTTTTAAATTGTTTTGGCTTTTTTGTTTTTGTTTTTTTTAATGTCTTTGGTTGCGCTGAAGTGTTTTGTAAAAAGAGTAGATTGTTGACATTATAAGGTAACTTATTTGTAAAAGTGAGTTTATAGGCAAAGTTAGAGATAATTTTTTTTTTAACTCAGTGATTTCATTGAGCATCCATAACCACGTTGATCAACCTTCACTTGCCAAATGACACCTTGGTTCATTTTTCTCTTTTTCTAAAATAACAATGTTCATCTTTTGGAATTGACTATTGTTTTGAGAGCTTTTTATTTGGATAATTAAATTTTGCTTCTGAAGTCATCTTGCCTACATATTGTAATGTGGCTAGTCCAAATGATCTCCTGCTTACTGGTTCAAACTATTCATGTAAACCCTGCATGGAGGATTTATTAAGAAGTAAAGGCCTTTATTGGGTTACATTGGGAACACAATTTCTCTCAATGCATTAAAAAAATTCAAACAGAATAATAAAAATGACGAAGCACATGAATTAATTAGAATGTCCATCTCGAGTGATTATTAGTTTCACCTTCAAGAAATTGAAACTCTAGATGCAATATGGAAAAAGTTGAAAACTGTGTTTGATAAGCACACAGATATTTGAGCCCACTAGCTTGAAAATCAATTGATTACTTTAAATCCTAGTGATTTCTTTTGCATTGAAGATTTTCTATCTAAGTTCAAAACACTTAGAAATTTTATTTACATAGTGTAAAATAATCAAGACAAATGACCAACACATATATGTTATTCTTGTTAAGCTTGTCACTATTTATTCTATTTTTTCATATACTTTTTACTCAACTAGAGAAGCTCTTACTTGTTTAGGGGTTACTTACAAAATGTTTATTTTTAAATCTCTTTTTTATTCCTTGATTAGAGAGCAAGATAAACTCTTGCATCTTGGAGTGATCAACAATGTCGGTAACTTTAACAAAGCCTTAGTGATGCGAAAGAGGGATAAAGTTACGAATCCAAAAAACAATATCATCATAACAATAAACAAAACAATGGTCTTGTTACCCTCCCTTTTGCATGGGATTCCACTTGTAATTTTCATCACCAATTTCATAGGGCTGGCATGTTGATGGTGCATTGGATGACAACTTTTCGATGTTCATGGAGATTTGATGATTGGTGAGGGTTTGGGTGCTTATTACTATATGATGTTGCTCTTCGCTCATGGATTTTTCTTGGTATATCGATGGTTTCTATGATGTTGAGTTCTTGGCATGGGTTCATGGTCATATAGCTAGTTTCATGTTTTTAGGGTCAATTGCGCAAAACAATTTTTTATATTCAAACCCTTTAATATATAGATTGATATAATATGTAAACATTTTAATTTTTTTTTATACAACAAAAATTATGCGTGATCAATGTTAATTGTAATTTTACAAATTCAATAATAAAAGGAGCAATACAAATAATTTATTTTATTTGTTTTTTGGAAGGTTTTGAAGTTTTAAGGGTATTTGTTTGGATTGTCTTTTTATGTGTAATTATTCAATATATCTTCTCGAATGTTTCAAAGCTAGTCTTTCATTGTTTTTTTATCCTTTGTATGAGGTTATCCATATGTTGGCAAGGTGGAGGCTTCAATCATCCCATATTGAGGGTCTTAATCATATTGTATAACTTTAGGGGTTGTTGAAAAATGTTAGGATATCTAGAGATTTAGGAGTTAGTTAATGGCACCTTGGTTGATTAATCAAGATCTAACCAAGTTGATAAAGTTTTGAAAAAATCGTTTTAAAATTATTATTATTATTTTTTTAATATCTTTGGTTGTGTTGAAGTGTTTTGTTAAAAAAGTAGATTGTTGACATTATAAAGTAACTTATTTGTAAAAGTGAGTTTATAGGTAAAGTTAGAGATGTTTTTTTTAAACTCAACAATTTCATTGAACATCCATAACCACGTTGATCAACCTTCAATTGCCAAATGACACCTTGGTTCATTTTTGTCTTTTTCAAAATGATAATGTTGATCTTTTGGAATTGACTATTGTTTTGAGAGCTTTTTATTTGGATAATTAAAGTTTGCTTCTGAAGTCATCTTGCCTACATATTGTAATGTGGCTAGTCCAAATGATCTCCTGTTTATTTGTTCAAACTATTCATGTAAACCTCGTATGGAGGATTTATTAAGAAGTAAAGGCCTTTATCGGGTTACATTGGGAACAAAAATTCTCTCAATGCATTAAAAAAATTCAAACATAATAATAAAAATGACAAAGCACGTGAATTAATTAGAATGTCCATCTCGAGTGATTTTTAGTTTCACCTTCAAGGAATTGAAACTCTAGATGCAATATGGAAAAAGTTGAAAACTGTGTTTGATAATCACAAAGAGATTTGAGCCCACTAGCTTGAAAATCAATTGATTACTTTAAATCCTAGTGATTTCTCTTGCATTGAAGATTTTCTAAGTTCAAAACACTTAGAATTTTATTTACATAGTGTAAAATAATCACGACAAATGACCAACCCATATATGTTATTCTTGTTAAGCTTGCCACTATTTATTCTATTTTTATATATACTTTTTACTCAACTAGAGAAGATCTTACTTGTTCAAAGGTTACTTACACAATGTATCTTTTTGAATCTCTTTTTTATTCCTTGATTGGAGAGCAAGATAAACTCTTGCATCTTGGAGTGATCAACAATGTAGGTAAATTTAACAAAGCCTTGGTGATGCAAAAGAGGGATAAAGTTAAGAATCCAAAGAAACAATATCATCATAACGATAAACAAAACAATGGTCTTGTTACCCTCCATTTTGCATGGTTTCCAACTTGTAATTTTAATCACAAATTTCATAGGGCTGGCATGTTGATGATGCATTGGATGACAACTTTTCGATGTTCATGGAGATTTGATGATTGGTGAGGGTTTGGGTGCTTATTACTATATTATGTTGCTCTTCACTCATGGATTTTTCTTGGTATATCGATGGTTTCTATGATGGTGTTGAGTTCATGGCATGGGTTCATGGTTATATAGCTAGTTTTCATGTTTTCAGGGTCAATTGTGCAAAACAATTCTTTATATTCAAACCCTTGTTTCTCCAACACCCTAGTTTAGATGGGGGCTTATGATATATGGATGGAAAAATATTTCGAAGAGGTATCTCATGATGCTAAACACTCAACCTAGTTATTTAGAGCATTAAAATAATGAAGTCATTTTTGGGTCATTTTTGCTAGTTTTGGGGCCATTTTTTAGCAGCTTGGTACCCTCTTCTTTTGGGGAGTAGATCTCATTCATACTAGATCCGTTCGGGAAGTTCCATATATGGTTGGAAAACTATTTATGAGACCTTTCCAATAGTGTAGAATGCTCAAACAAATTTATAGTAATTTGGTAGTGTTAGATGCATCTTTTTTGCCATTTTTTCCACTTTTCAGGGGAGTGTTTCATGATGTGGTTGAGGTCTTGCTTCATGGTTTTGAATTTGAGGGGATTTTTCTTCATATTTTGATGCATGATGGTGATCCCAATGAATATTTTGACGTTGACATCTCATCCTAAGGCACCCTCTTTTGGCACATATGTGGAGGCAATATTATATGATTCTACTGGTTGATGGATGAGTTTGGGGTTCCTATTGATGAGTTGGTATTATGGCACATATGTTAAGGTTATTCCCCACTTTATGGAGTATTGCATAGATTGATTTGATTGGTTGAAGAGTATGGAAGCTACGTCATGCACTTGTTGACTTGTTCTACATTCATTGGTTGTCCCTCGATGAGCACCCACCCTTTTGACGGTTGTTTTCTAGGCCATTTTGATAGGACATTTTTGGAGGGGCATCCTAACTTTAGGAGTAGTTGTCTTTTGACAGTGCACAAAATTGTGCTATCTCAACATCGTTAGATGCAAATTGCTCGTGAGATTTCTGAAAAGTAGTTATAATAGAAAATCCAATAAATATTGAAGAAGTTGGAAAAATAAAGAATTGCCATTTAAAGTGTTGCATGTATTTTTGCCACATGTGCCTTTTTGGAGCCTTTTCATGGAGAACATTCATCTTTTTAAGGAAGTGCACCATTTTTTGAACTATTTCTTATTGACATTTTCCTTGGAGAGTCTTTGGAGGCTAGGATGTTGCTTCTGCTTGTTGTCTCCCCTCATTTCTTGGAGTTGTGCCCTCTCTCTTGGGCCTTTTATATCTTGGACATTGTAAACGTGGCATTCACCACCTCATATTTTGGATATTGTTAGAGCTTGTTAGATTTTTAGTGGAGGTTATTAATTGTTTACTCCACCTTAATCTAGATCTAGGATTTTATGATTATTTTATTGTAAAGGAAGTTGAGTTGCTCTTCCTTATTTGTATCCATGGTTGGATATTGAAATCTCTTTCTTTTTTGGAGCTTAATTGACATATCTTTCATGGTGCAACTTGAAGTGTGAGGGTTTCTTCTCCATTCAAAGTGTGCCTTCCTTGTTCCTATTTCTAATGTTGCTAATGGAAGGTAGAATAACCTAGAACTTGTTAATTAGGGCCATAAAAAGACAAATTTGTCTCATTGGAAGGGTTTTATGTGAGATTTGTATTCCTCAAATATCGCTTTGATTTTTTATGCATGATTATATTACATTGTTCTGAATAATACTTATATAGTAAGAACTTGCGATACTTCATTGTATAAGGCACACCCTGGTTGACATTGTTTTGAGGTGGCACTGTTCTTTGGACATCCTAGCTGATTTATACATTTATTTTCCACATGTTAGGGTTTATTAGTGGCATGTGCAAATAAATATGATTTTCCCTAACCTTCCATGAACTAACCCCTTTGGACTATATTCCCTTGACTCCATTTCCTTGGGGATTGGCACTAGTCTTCATGGTCCTCCCATCACCCCTTCTATATACTACAAAAGACCTAACGTTTTGCTAAGGTTAACTCTTTAAATCACCTTGCTCCTTTATTTTCATAACCTAACAATCCTATCTTAATGAAGCCTCCTTTGATTTTGAGAAGAGTCAACCTAAAGTGTAGAGAGGTGGTTATCAAGGTGGCAATGGTAACACCTCTAGGTTATAGTTGGCTAGCTTTGTAACACCCCATTTTTTACCCCAAGACGTAAATATGATGTAATTATGAAAAGGTTATAAGTTGGACATGGATGGTCTAAGATGACCAAATATATTGTAAATATATACACTTTTGATGTTTAATATAAAAATCCCTAACTACTGCAAGTGAAGAAGGACGAAGAAGAAATAGGGGGCTATGAATCCACAACTAGGGGAAAGTGAGAGGGGCCAAGGAGTTATGAATCTAGTGGAATTTAACTATGCCTTAGCATTCATTAACATTTTTAACCCAAGGTCCCTTAACCATGGTTATAAGGGTCACTTTAATTAATTAAGGGTTAATTATCTTAATTGAGTATTAAGAGGGTGAAAGTGGTCTCATTTGGGGAAGCCACATGTTAAGACAAAACCATGCATATATAATGTTAGAAGCCGATTTTCATTCATTCATTCCAACATCTAGAGAGAGATCATCCATGCTATAGTATTTATGGTTGGTAATCCAAAAGAAGACTAGTTTCCATAATCTATCACTAGGGCCCACCTTGATAAACGACAACCTAACTACCTTGATAAATTGGTGCCCATAGATTAGGGAACTTGGCCTATAGTGTGACATCCATAGAGTATTTTCATGGAGACTTCCTGGTCAACCTACATTGGAGTGTTAGAAGTGGAAGAGGACAACCCGAGAGACTGTAGTGCAAAGAAAGGGGTACCTTCCCCGACCTTGTGCAAGTTGATGGGGAATGAGTGAGAGGTTGGGGTCTGTTGTGGATGTGGTTACCTGCACCACGTGGGTAGGTAGATGATAGATGTCCTTGGGTGAAGAGCGCTCTGAGATGAGTGTGGTGGTGAGTTGAATACTTGGCAGCTCACCCCTTGTGGACATAGTCCCAGCTTGAGGGTGATATCTGTCAAAGAAAGAGATGGATTGATAGAGTGCGTATGGATGGGAGGAATGTCCTTTGTTTGTAGGTGGTTGGAGGACCTTTATAAGATAAGTGCCAATTTGAATGATTTCCATAATTTATATTTTCTATTATGCGTTTGTTTAATTACTCTAATTGAATTATTTATGTGCATGAATTATTGAGCATGGTATGAGTGCTTTCATGGTAGAAATATTTTCATAATTAGAATGTGACATTTAGTTTAAAGGATTGCTATATTTTTATAATTTTGTTGTTAAAATTCGTATTATAGCAAGTCACTATAAACAAAAATTTGAATTTGTTTCCAAGAGTAGAAATTATATACGGATTTGAGTACCCCGTGGTTTCAATAGAGTAACGAGGCTACTAGGTACGCGACAAGACGTATTTCTATGGAGATTTAATCACACATCCTAGTTCAAGCTGTAACATGTCCCAAACCCTGTTAACTAACTTCTACTCCCAATGGTGATAAACGAGTTAATAAAAAGACAAGAACACATAAACATTTTAATTTTTGTGGGAGATATGACCATTTGAAGTCTAAATTTTGAAAGAATATGGAAGCCTTAGAAGTAGCCATGAAGAAGCACACCATCGATATTACTTATTCTTCTTCTAAATTTTTCTCATGGACATCCACTTTCTGCTTCTAGTTTTTCCTTCAATGTGACATCTATTTCTTCTTCTAATAAGTGGTTTATTGATTCTAGATCATCTTATTATATGGTTAAGAATAAATCCATATTTTCTACTCTTAATGAATGTAACACCAAACAAATATTTGTTGGTAATGATAGGTTTTTTAAGTTTTGTAGAGTTTGAAACAATTCAAATAGATTATAGCCATTTTAATGATGTATTATGTGTTTCAAGTCTTTTGTGCAACCTTTTATCAATATACTAAATCTTTTATTCAGTATAACTTTCACCTCAGCAAGTTGTAATCATGGATTTAAAATATCCTAAACATGTCCTTGCAATTGGAATTGTTGATCATATTACTAGATTCTATATATGTTAAAACTTGAGGTCATCATCTCCATTCCATTAGTTTTTAAGGCTCATAACGTTGGCTTGAACAAACTTTGGCACGAGTGATTTGGCTATCTAAACTATCACTCACTACAGTAGCTATGTAATTAGAATATGGTGGTGATCTTCCTCTTGTTTCTTACAGAGATGGTATTTGTCTCGATTTTGTTCTTGATAAACATTAATAGGACAATTTTAACAAGCATGCCTCTTGGTAGGTTTCTTCCCCCTTGTAGCTCGTTCTTTGTGATTTGTGTGGTCTGCTTCCTTCTAATTCTTTCTTTGGGTTCAATTACTTATTAAATTTCATTAATGGCTTCTCCAAATGCACTTGAGTTTTTTCTTAAAACTTAGGAATTAAGTTTTTACGTGTTTTTGGACAATAAGGCCCTTGTAGAAAAACAATTTAGACAACAACTTTAGAAGTTAAGAATAGATAATGAATATGTAAACGAAAAATTTACAATTTATTGTGCTATATAGGACATTTTAGATGCACCATACTATTCTATATATGCCACAACAAAATGGTGTTCCTGAGAGAAAAACCCATAAATGTAAAGAAATGATAAATTGTATGATCCAATCTAAGGAATTAAGTCCGTATTTTTGGGCGGAAGCCATTATTTGTGCCAAATACATAGTTAATCGCACTCCCAAAAAGCCTTTAAAAGATATAAAACAAAAAAAACCATGGAGAAAAATCAAACTAGATGTAAGCATGGCCCACATTCACGATGAGAAAGGAAATCATTACAACCTAAAAGTGATAATTGTATTTTTTTTGGATATTTTGAAGATGTAAAAGGTTATAGACTCCTTCAACCTCATTCAAGTGAAATTATTATCAAGAGAGATGTTAGGTTTGATGAAATTCTCTCGGACTAATTTGGTGTTTGTTCCATCTTCATCCTGTGAGCCATCTTTAAAGATTGTTCCATCTTTTCTGCTAGTGCTCTTATTCTAGTTTCTTTTTTAGATGATAACAATGTAGATGAAATTCCACCTCCACCTTCTAACCTTCCTCTAGTTGGGTTTATTGAACATGAACTTACATTAGCACCAAAACTTACTAGATGGGCATTTACAACATGATAAGCAATTAATAATCTTGTCAATGATCCTTTAGATCAGCGTTGTACATGTTCAAAATTCTAGTGGGCCTCCTCTATTATGTTTCATGTTTTAGAGACTCATGATCCATAAACATTTGTAGAGGCTTTTGGCCATTGAGATTGGTACAAAAAAAAGAATGAAGAATATTGTTACATAATGGTGAATGATAGTTTGGATCTTATACCTCTTTCGAAAGGAAGAAAACTTGTTAGATGTAAATGGTTGCATAGAACTAACTATGCATTAGATGGAAATGTTGAAAGACATAAGGTTAGATTAGTTGCTAAAATATTTTTCTGTTGGGGAACCTCTTCACATGAACCATAGAACATAAAATAAAATAATAGAAGGGAATTGTATTCCAAGAAAAGAGGTGGTGTCTAAAGACACCGTTTACTACACTTAAGCACACCACATTATGATTACAACATCACAATGCATTCTTCACTATCATTCACAACATGATTGATTTGATATGAACATAATTTATAGGGTAATTATTTTATAGTATCTAGATCTAAGAAACTCACTTGAAGTTAGGATCATCTGGTTCACAAATAGGGGTTGTTGGTTCTAACCATTTCCACGAAATCCACAACGTCCCGTAGATTAGTTTGTTGTTCTAGTCGATCCGATCATGGACTTGTCGACCATTTAGTCGACTGATCAATTGACCACTCAGTCACGTCTCTATTCGACTTTTTTGTTAGTTGACTATTGTCTATCGACTGGATTTCCCCAAAAGATCCATATGTGTGATGAACCTACATAAACTTAGATTCCAACACCCCCCATCTGCACAATACTTTGGATATTTAGGAGGTGAAATTACATTCTTTGAACACCCCCCATAATTGCAACTACATGAAGCCCAAGCATAGCTCTAAGTTTCACAAACTTAGCTAATGGTAGAGGCTTTGTAAAGATATCAACGATTTGATCATTTGTCCTGTAATAAACAAGTGATACTACATTGTCCTATACCAACTATCTCAAATAGTGAACATGAAGTTCAATGTGCTCCATTTTGCTGTGAAAAATAGGATTATCAATAACCTGAATTTTACTCTAATTGTCACAATGGATAATAGTCGAGGCCTGAATAGGAAAACCAATCTCTTCTAATAGTTGACGGATCCAAACTGCCTCTATACCAACATTGACAGTGCCATGATATTTTGCTTCTATAGTCGAAAGAGATACCACCTTATGTTTCTTACATGACCATACTGAGGGTACATAGCATAGTCGAAACACATAACTAGAATTGGACTTATGGTCATCAATGTCACCTTCCCAGTCGGAATTAGTGAACTCGACCAATGATTTTGTACTACAACAATACTTAGTAACATACCGATAAGTTCATTTAATATAGCAAACAATTTGCAGCTTTCCAATGGCTTTCGAAGATCCCGCCTGAACTAGGAAACCACACTAATGACAAAGGAGAGATCAGGTCGCCCTGAGTTAAGTAAATCAGGTTATTGACCAATTGTCGATTAAGAGTGGCGTTGACTCTTGGAGAGTCATAGTCTTTCCACAACTTTATGCTTGCCTAATAAGGTGTAGCACAAGACTTACAATCATCCGTCTTGAATCATTTCAAAAAATACAAAGCATATTTTGGTTGATAAAGAAATATACTACCATCCATTTGCAAAATTTGAATGCCCGGAAAGAAACACAACATACCAACATCAATCATTTCAAAGGTATCTGCAAGTTGTTTCTTCAAACCCAACATCATATTGATATTATTGTCTGTTATGAATAAATCTTCAACATACAGTGTCACAATCAACGTATCACCATGAACATGTAATATATAAATACTTTAATCAGATTCACAACGTTTGAATCCAATATTGACAAAGAAACGATCAATCTTCTCATACCAAGCATGAGGTGCTTGTTTCAAACCTTACAACGGCTTCTTGAGTTGAAAAACAAGACTACAATCTATGAAAAAACCAAGAGGTTGCTCCTTACATATAATTCTTTAGACAAATATCCATGAACAAAACTTACTTCTAAAATCCATTTCGTGAAATTCCCATCCAAAACGAGCAGCAAGAGAAAGAATCAATTGAACATAATTCATCTTTGCAATGGAGGAAAATGTTTCGGTGTAGTTGATGCCTTCTTTTTGAGAGAAGCCCTTGGATGCTAAACAATCCATGTGACATTCAACAACACTATCATAAGTAAACTTGGTCTTATAAACCCAATGGCACTTCACAACATTATTTCCTTGTGGTTTAGGAATGATTTCCCAAGTCTGATTCTTCTTCAAAGAATCAATTTCAGCAGCCATAACATTTTCCCATTCAGGAACTCCCCAAGCATCGACATAAGTGTCAGGATCACAGGTTTCAAGAACATGTGCCATCAATGCAACACCTCCATACTATTTCTGATTGCAAGTCTGCCGACCAATACTAACATCTCCGACATCTAGTTCAACAACTTCAATCGTTTTAACAACCCACCGAGGTAGAAAATTTAGTGGTGATTCAAGTCGATAATTGTTAGTCAAATGAGTTGGTGTGTCAATGTGCTTAGTCAAGGTATACTGAGTATCAATCAAATTAGGAGTTGAATTGGTCAGTATGGTCAAGGCTAAAAAGAAGGGTATAGTCGATCTAGATTCTTCAAGAATATCAAATAGGTCACTGTGCAATAGACCAAAAGAGGAATTCAACAACTTATTACCTAAAATATCCCCATCAAATATCACATTTCTGCTCAAAATTATTTATTGTTTGACTATGTCAAACAATCGATAGGATTTTGATTCATCAGAATAACTCATCATGATGCAAGCATGACTCTTTTCATCCAATTTCTTCCTACAATTATCACCGATATGTTCCCAAGCAACATATCCAAAGGTTTTTAGGTTTCCAATAGAGGATTTTTGTAACACCCCAATGTTGACCCCGTTGCATTAAACATGTAAATGGTGTAATATATTTCTAAAATCATGGTGAGGATCTCAAGGCTAAGGCCCCACCATCAATTTATCATTTATGTATCGGAAATTAAAAATTGATGCATGTGGATCGCATGCTAGCATGACATGATGGAAATCGTAAATATGATGTAAATATATATTTTAATAAAAATACCCACAACTAGCTACACAAGGCAGCACGAGTACGGGGGCATGATTTTTACAAGGAATAGGGATGGAAATATTCAAACCCTTGAAGCCAATAGTATCAATCCAAGTGTCAATGAGATTACCCATGAACCATTAGCTACCCATGTTGAATTTTTCACCCAATCATTTATTTCTTCTAAGAGGTGGTTGAAGTAGTTATTGTTTTGGGAAATGGAAGGCATGGATGTCCAAAATTTTGTGTATGGGCAAGCCATCATTTTGGAAAACATGTTGGGCTTCTTAGGAAAGAAAATATCCACGAATTTGCTTCCTAATCGATTATTCATCCATGAGTTTTTTTCTCTCACGCAATGCTTGCTTCTTGGGTGTTTTTCTCCCTGAAAGTTTTGTGTTTTCCTTCATTCTCTAGTTGGGAAATTCGTTTTTGATGTTGTAGAATGGTGGGGAAGAAGGGAAATTGTGTTGGGGGGTTTATGGAATCCATTTTTTTTCTATATTATTGCTATCGTGTTATGTGAATCCCTTGTTTTGGCTTGAACTGGTGTGTAAGCAATTGGGAGTAGACAAGGATTTGGAATTGGCTTGATAAATCTAGTGAAAGGTTTAACCTCGCTGAAGATGATAGGGATTTGACTACTTTTCTATGCACACCCCGAAGAGCACTAGAAGCGAATGTATGACCTGAGGGATTGTGGAGCAGTGAAGGGGATACTTCCTTGTGTTGGGTGTGTAGGTATTGTGGGTTCCAAGCTATCTAAATCTTATAGAGGTACCAGTAGATCCGTGGTTGATCTCACTAGCTTAGCAATCCCTTCCTTTCTACTGCCTTAACAACCAAACTGTGGACTAGCTTGGTTGAGATGTGGTGTATACTTGGCTATGTGTTAGTTTGTTGTTCCCTTTTCCTTGTGGTAATCATGCCCATCTTGGGGGTGGCAGCTGTGTTGAGATATTGATGAACACAACGGGCCTATGGTTGGGTGGAATGTTGTAGTTGCATAACTAGTTGCTTGGGACAACTTCATATCAAGATAAGTATTCTCTTGTATTTTAATTATGCAATGTTTTAATTTGATGCATGTGAGAATTAATCTTGTGTTTCAATGTTGTGTGTGTGTGGATGGAGCCTTATTTCCGTTGTTTAATTGTATTATGCATCTGCACACTTGTATTTGTTTGGTATGAATTTGAAAAATGATTATGGTGCTAGTTTTGGAAGCCCGGATTTAGTGTCATATTCCCTCCCTTAAGTCAGATTGATGGAAGAGGACGTGACAGTTTTCTTCCGTTCCACTTCTCGACTGGAGTCATGTTGTACTATTCTAGTTGGAACAAGGTTTAGGAAATAGTTTGAAAAATAAAGAAAATTTTCCCAACACTCAGTTGGAAGATATTTGGTTTATAGTAAGCATCGAGCCATTTCTACCATAGTTCGATTCTTCCTCTCAGTGATTCCATTTTTCTAAGGGGTGTGAGGGATATGCCTCTATAAAGAAATACCATTATGCAAGAGATATTCTTCAAATTGTCATCTCACATATTCTCCACCATTTTCTAATCTCAAGAATTTGGTAGGTCAGCCACATTGCTTCTTAGCCAATGCCTGAAATTCCTTGAATCTTTCAAATACATGAATCTTAGTCGTGAAGAAATATACCCAAGTAAATCTAGAGAAATCATCAATAAAGGTAAAAACATACTTTGCACCTACTAATGAAGTTTTGTTCATGCAACAAAAATCACTATGAATAAGTTCTAGTTGGTCTTGTGCTCGCCATGCTTTCCCGAAATCAAAGGGTGCCTGATGATTCTCTCCAAGCACACATCCTTTACAAACTCCATCAGATGGAACAATCTTTGGGAGTCCAGTAACCATATTGTTTGTTACCATCATCTTCAAACTTTGAAAGTTCATATGTCCAAGTCGTTCATGCCAAATTTGACTTTTGTTGTTGATCTGAGAAATGAGTGCAGTCGGTCCGTTCAGTTCAACCAGTTTGGGATATTCATAGAACATGTAAAGTCTATCTTTGGGATCTAGATATCCTAAAGCAATTGTCGCCCCGCCAAGCCTCATATCCTTTATGATAAAGCGATATGGACAAAACTCAACAATCTTCTTAGTCTAAGTAAGTTCTAAAACCAACAACAAATTTTTGCTCAGGCTAGGAACATGATAGACATTGGATATTTGACCATGTATGCATTCAACATAGCCACTTCCAACATCCATGACAGTGTAATAATCATCTACATAAATATTATTTTCTGGAGCTTCACTTAAGGAAGATAACATAGAAGCCTCCTTAGCCATATAATGAGTACAACCATAATCGACTATCCATTCTATTTGAGTGGTACAAGCATGTAATGCATGGGAAGTGATAATAGAAAAGATAACGTTTTCAGTAGGTCAGTTGATCAACTAACCAATTGACACACCATCTTCAGGATGCTTGACCTTTTCCTCCAAGTACTTCATCTTCTTCTAATAAGTTTTCTCGACATGTCCCCCCTTTCCATAGTAGCAACAAGTTTTCTTCTTTGGATTCTTCTTTGTCGATTTCAACTTGTTGGTCTTTCCTTTAGTAGGTTGGTCGACACATTCTGGTCAATGATCCGAAGGACCACGTTCTTTATAATCAAGCTTGACCTTTCATCTGAGAAAGTGAGCTCGGTGTTTTCTACCAAGCTTTCCTCCATTAAGCAATTTTTGTTGGTATTTAATAAAAAAATCACAAAATATATCAAAGGTGAAATCTTTATCATCTTGTTTATGTGACACCCAACTTGTGCAAAAAGGAAGAGCAAAACACATCACAAGGTGTCCTCAAATTCATTAGTACCCGTTAAACGAGTTGTTCATCATTCTTTGGAAAATTCTTGCGACATTCTCCCAATTTCAACCGTACCTCCTTAATGCGAGATGAATAGTCCTCAATCCTTCCAAAGGAATGGGGTTCTAGAGAGATTAAATATTTATATGTATGCATTACTTGAATTCCATTAACCTTGTTGAACAATGACTTTAGCTTACTCCAGATGGCATGAGGGTAGTTGATCTCGCTTGTGTGAAAGAAAAACTCCCTTGAAATGTAGGCCGTGATGACCCTAACAACCACATCCTTTATTATATTTCCATAGTCCCTTTCTCTTTAATAAAGTTTCCATATCTGGTGCCCAGATTGCATAGTTGTGTCCATTCAAAACAACATGTTCTATCTTGGAAGTCATCCTTCTGATCAAACAGATTTGATCCAAGTTCAAAGAAGAGGTATCGGTCGATAAATCTTCATCCTAGAGTTGGTTAACCCTATATCCGATTCAGCATGATTCACATACAATAGGCTAGGTCAAAACCAATAGCTTTGATACCATGTTGGGGAACCTCTTCACATGAACCATAGAAGATAAAAGGAAATAGAAGAAGGGAACTGTATTCCAAGAAAATAGGCGGTGTTTAAAGACATCCTTTACATCACTTAAACACAACACCTTATGCTCAAAACATCACAATGCATTCTTCAATATCAATCACAACATGATTGATTTGATATCAACATAACCAATAGGGTCATTCTTTTATAGTCTCCATATCTAACAAACTCCATTTAAGTGAGGATGATATGGTCCACAAATAGAGGTCATTGGTTCTAACCATTTCCACGAAATCCACAATGTCCCATATATTAGTTGGTTGTTCTAGTTGATCTGACCATGGCCTCATCGACCATTAAGTCGAGCCTCCAGTCAACTACTTTGCTAGTCGGTTGTTGTCTATCGATTGGTTGTCTCTAGAAGATCCAGAGGTGCAATGAACTTACATAACCTTAGGTTAACCCTCATTCTAACCCTACATAACCTTAGGCTAACCCTTGTTCTAACCTTGCATAACCTTAGGTTAATGATAGTTTGGATCTTATACATCTTTTGAAAGGATGAAACTTGTCATATGTAAATGGTTGTATAGAACTAACTATGCATTAGATGGAAATGTTGAAATACATAAGGCCTGACTAGTTGCTAAAATATTTTCTCAAGTTGAAGGGATTGACTATAATGAAACCTTTGCTTCGTAGCCAAAATGAGTTACATTCACCTTGTTCTAACCCTTGCCACTTCATATAAATGGGAGGTCCATTAGATGGATGTTAGATTTTCCTTCTTACATGAGGATTTGCAAAAATAAATTTACATGGAACAAGCTCTTAGCTATGTTCATAATGAATCCAACCTTGTTTTCCACCTTTGTGGACTTAAGCAAGGTCCTAAATCTTGATATGCTAAAATGGATAGCTTTATTCTTGACATCAAATTTTCTAGATGTCATTTTGAACCCAATGTCTATACCATGAAAGTAGGTAACCATCTCATATTTCTTCTTATGTTGAAGACCATATACTCACTATGAGTGACCCCAAAATTTCAACCCATGTACATCCAACCTTAAGAAAAAAATTGAAATGACAGACTTAGGAAATTTGCATTATTTTCTTGGCCTCCAAGTCTTGCAAACTAAGTAGTACGTTCTCCTTTCCTAGTCTAAGCATGCATTTGAAATTCTTTGCCACTTTTAGAAGGAAGATTCTAAACCAACCCCATCTCCCTTCTAGTGTGGAGTCAAACTTGCTACCACCTCTACTATACCTGAAATAGATGCCATTTTGTAATGTTAGTTAGTTGATAGCCTTTTGTATTTGACTCATACTTGTCTTGATATTTCTTTTGTTCTTGGTTTATTTTCATAGTATATGCAAACACTTTTGGGTATGTGTTATATTTTTTTCAAGTGGGTGTGGGGTGCATCACCTTATGATCGAATCCGGGTTAAGGGATTAGGGGTACAATCTAATTTGGGTTAACATATTAGGGTTTTGGATGTTGCAAAACACCTAAATATTGTATTGTGAATGGTTAAGAAACACAATGAGAAAGATAGAGGTGCATCTCTAAGCTTGGTTGGTTTTTCCCTTTAAGGTTTTCTAGGGTAAATATATGTGTACTATGTGTGTGCCATTGTGTAATCTCTATTTCGATTAATAATATGTATGTATTGCAGTTCTCTTTACAAGTTTAAAACTTACATGTGGTATCAAAGCTCAATTATTGGCTTCAGGGGGATGGCTTTGTTGCTAAGGGTTTGACACATTTGATAGATCTTGGGTTTGTGATAAACCTGGGTCCAGTGGGATTTTTGCAATGGTGATTCATGTATTGAAAGAGAATGGTGAGCAATTCTAGAATTGAGATTGAGAATTTTAATGGACATAACTTTGAGCTATGGAAGCTCAAGATGAAATATCTTCTTATAGATTGAGAACAATGGATTGTTGTGGATTTGGGTACACAACCCACTAGATTGAAAAAAGAAGATTGGGAGAAACTGGAAAGAAGGGAAAATAGTACAATCTAATTTTTCATATCAGATTTAGTGTTGTTGAATGTGTCTAGAAAATACATTACATTGAAGCTATGGAATAAACTATGGGGTTTGTATCAATCAAAGTCCCTAGTAAACAAGTTGTGTTTGCAAAAGAAGGTGTAACACCTCAGGATGGATGATAAGACACGGTGACAGATCATCTAAATGTATACACTACTATGTAAGTCAAATCACCCATGTTGGTATTAAGGTGGAGGAAGAAGATAAATGATTACATTGTCATGTTCTTTGCTAGATTCCTAGGATAATTTGATTGTAGCAATAGGTAGTTCTAGTCAAGCCACTTTAAATTTTGATGAAATAGTGGCATCCCTGCTATAAGAAGAAATGGGACATAAAAACATGGATAAAGAATCATGCATTCCTTATTTTTGAGGGGTCATCCCCAAGAGAGAGATAAAAATAAAGCTTCATGGGGAAGATCTAAATCCAAGGGTAGATCTAAATCTACAGGAAAATATTTGAGTAAATGTTGGAAATGCAGTAAATTTGGGCAATGTAATAAGAAGGATTGTAGGTCTAAAAATGTTGAAAAAGAAAAGGGCTCTGATGATACCCCTTCCACAGAGGCGAAGACCTTCTCAAAGGAAGGAGGGGATGTGTAACTTGCCTCTATAGGTACCCGTTCAGATTGTGATGTATGACTTATTGAATCAGGTGCATTTTTTCATCTGAATCCTCATAAGGAGTGGTTTTGTGAATATGAAAAGTACAATGGAATATATGTTTTCTTGAAGATGATAACACAACGAAAATCATCAAACATGGAAGAGTTAAGTTGTTTCTCAAGGATGGAAGGTTTATAATTCTCCTTGGGGATTTACACATTCCAAATCTAGCAAGAAACTTGATATCCATTGGAAAGATGGGTGATGTAGGCGTACATACTATGTTTGCAAAGAAACATGCAAAATAGTTCGAGGATCAATGGTCTTGATGAGGGGAATTCATAATGGAACTTTGTACAAACTGTTGGGAAGCACAATCATTGATGGGTGTAACAGTTATATTGTACCCAAGGGAGGAGATAGAGAAGATATAACCCCTATTGTCTCTGGAGGAAATACAATGCTATGTCATCAAAGATTGGAGAATATTGGAGATAATGGACTTCGTGCATTACCAGGTAAAGGTATAGTTGAAGGTATGTCTAAGTGCACACTAGATTTTGATTTCTATGAATATCGCATATATGAAAAACAAAATTGGGTAAGATTTGCATCTGGTGCTACAAAAGAAAAGGGAATTTTAGAGTTAATACATAGTGATGTGTTTGGACATGTACCTGTTCCATCATTAGGTAGATTTGTGTATTATGTTTCATTTATAGATGATTTCTCAAGGAATAAATGGATTTATTCCCTTCTAAAGAAATCTAAAGTATTTGCTAAATTTAAAGAATTTAAGGTTCTTGTAGAGAATCAAACAGAAAATAAAATAAACACTACTACATTTGGATGCAAATTCCAGCATATTTTTTGACAATGAAGGTAGAAATCACATGGCTTGTAAAAAATTCCTTTCTATTTTTGAATTTAACCTCGACAAACGTTGAAATTCCGACGAACTTAGTTTATCATCAAAATTGAGATGTTTGTACGTTGGTACAACGTAAACATAACATATCTTCAAATGATTTATTGGTTGCAATTCCCGTGAATGCAATTGTTATGCTACTTCCATTCTCAAACATGATGGGATAATTTTATTTGCATTTGAATTGGATTATGTGGTTAGCGGGATAATATGTGGGTTAGGGTTAGGTGGCTAGTTGTGCCAGCATACCAATGTTGACTAGTAGTTAACATTTGCTAACAGAGGAAAATATCAATTAGAGGATTATGGGTGTGTGGGTTACTAGATAAACCTTGATGAATGATGGTTGACCATGCATGCAGGTGGTCTAACATTGTCAACAAGGTCAACACTAGTTAACCATGGATAATGGTTATGAACTGTGGACAATAATGGCCAATGATGGTCAATAGTGGGTAATAGTAGTTAATATGGTCAATAATGGCTAAAATCGACTATTTTATGAGGCTTGTGAGTTATATGATCATTTGGATACTCTTCAAATGGGTTTGAGGATAAGAGGGTACGACACTGGTGGGTCAACAAGTTAAGGGTAATTAAAGTATTTCAATGTATTACTTAATATATTTAAGCAATATCGAATATGATTTAGGTCATCAATATGGTCAAATAGGGTAACCATGTTAACGTTGATTAATATGGTCAATTATGGTTGAGGGTTGGTCAGTTACTTAGATGATGATGATGATGAAAATGACGACCATCTCTACGAGGACGACGACAACGATGATGATGACAATGAAGCCCATCTCTATGATGACAATTGTAGCCATGCCGATGATGATGTAGTCATTAAAATCATCATCATCATCATCATCATCATCATCACTAACGTCATTGTCTCAATGTCATCATCATTGACATTGTCAAGAAATGTTTAATTTTTTTTCTTTCTTAAATTAAATTAAAACTTTCAATACACACACACACACACATATAATTTAAAATAAAAATAAATAAAAATAAAAAAACATGTAATTTTAACTTACCTTGACCCCTCTTGCGTTGAACACACTCCCATTCCTCCCTCCCCCCTATTCATGAACACTAGTAACCACACTTCCCTTTCTCCTGCTCGTGAACACTGCTAACCACACTCCCCTTCCTCCCTTTCCTCCCACACGGGGTAGACCAAAGTGGTCAATGCATTACTCAAATTACAAGTAGTAAGACCCACACAAAGCATACCAGATCGATTGGTGCGTGACTCAAAGATCCTGAAGGGAGAAAAAAGGTAGAGACTCCGAAGGGAGAAAGAAGGCAGAGACATAGATCACATGAGAAGACCAAGGAGAGCAACCATGCTTCCAAAACAGTTGAGTGGTCTACTTCTTATTAACCTCTATCCTTTCTTGAAATGAATTGTTAAAAATTTGATTCCTTGCTTGATGTCATCCATTTTAGGGATTCCTCTATTTTCTGTTGGTTTTGGTTTAGGGATTGATACCCTCTAACAAATTTACCTCTTGATTACTGCAATGAGATTGTGACTATAGTATTAAAATGGGTTTCACTGCTAAGGTGAGCTAGTGATGACAACCATTGGCTAGTTAATCTTAATGAGTAACAAAAGACATCCATCCATTAAAAAAAACCTTAAGCGAAAAAAATCCATTCCACATTCGGTTCACTTAGAAAAAAAACTTGTATTTCCTTTCATACTAAGACCTTGGAGGGTTGGACTAGATATTTATAAGATCGAACATATCAAAATGCAATAAAATCCTGCAATCTTCAGCAATTGAGAGGAGATAGGTAACTTGAAAAAATTTAAATTTCACTTGATTTCTTGTGTTCTAGGATTGATATGCCCATTGATTTTCAACATATGTCACACACCACCATTTTAGCAAATGAAGAGGATGGTTCTTGATGATGACGATATAGAGAAGAGAGATGTCATGGACCTGTAGTCTACCTGAATTTTTCTTTCTCAAATTTTCTTTTTTCCCAACTTTGCTTCAACACCTGAGGTCATGTACCATTTACTTACCCTGACCATAAGGGTTTGGCTTGTTCATACTACAACTAGACTATTCATCTTCACCTAAGATCTTCCCATAACTATCGAATGATCCTAAAAGAACCCAAATAATGCAGATACTCTAGCTGTAGGGAATTCAACAATATGAAACCTGAAAAACAGAGTAGCAACACTAATAAGAAGATAGATAAGATGAGAGAAACACACACTACATGACACAAGAATTATATTACTAATGGATGTCCATATTAAATTTCACTCGATTTCTTGTGTTCTAGGATTGATATGCCCATTGATTTTCAACATATGTTACACACCACCATTTTAGCAAATGAAGAGGATGGTTCTTGATGATGACGATATAGAGAAGAGAGATGTCATGGACCTGTAATCTACCTGAATTTTTCTTTCTCAACTTTTCTTTTTCCCAACTTTGCTTAAACACTTGAGGTCATGTACCATTTCCTTAACCGAACCATAAGGGTTTGGATTGTTCCTACTACAACTAGACTATTAATCTTCACCTAAGATCTTCCCATAACTATCGAATGATCCTAAAAGAACCCAAATAATGCAGATACTCTAGCTATAGGGAACTCAACAATCTGAAACCTGAAAAACAGAGTAGCAACACTAACAAGAAGATAGATAAGATGAGAGAAGCACACACTGCATGACACAAGAATTATATTACTAATGGATGTCCATATTAAGATTCAATGTAATACACAGGCAGAGGATGGGCACACGGGCCCCATCATTCATTCTCTACGTGGGCACGTAGGCCTCACTGCTTACTCTCTATGCAGGGCACACATGCCTCAGAGATCTATTTTCTTCCACAGGGGCATACTCCCCTATATCTACAGAATAAATCTAAAACTACACTACCATAAAAACGAACATCGAAAACAAAACCAAAAGAAAAACTCCAGGACCAGCCCGCCTTCACTTGTAGCCCATATCGACATTTTATAAATCTAGTTTGGAACTCTAATTTATCCCTTAAAGATCACTAATAACAGAAAAGAACTAAGATATTAGTTGGAGTTCTATTATGAAAGGGTTGGAGAGAGCTGTTAGGGGATAGTTGCTTTGCATCACCAAAGTTGGGACAAATTGAACTCGTTGAGAGCTTCGATCTGTGGTATCCATCTATTCCTCTCTAGTCTATCAAATTTTTTAATATTGTTCAAAATGAACTATTTTAACATTCTTCAAAACAAAGTCTTTAGTGTTATTTTGAAGGTTTGGGTTCTCTGATTTTGCAATAAGATTTAGGTAGATTTCCTATTCAAAAATTTTGTAATAGTTTAGCCTACCCACTCTAGATTATAGAAGAAGAATATGGGATATAGGAGTAACACGAGAGAGTTGGCTAGTTAAATTTGCTATCATGCCCCCCTATCACCACATCGAAGGCTTTATAGGCCTTGCAACCTAGACTATGACATGGGGCCATAGTGTAGGAAACCTCACAAGGAAGTAGAAGTAGATGAAGGTCCCAAAGCCAAAATATTGATGAGATTATTTATCAAGAAGAAGAGAAACTTTATATAAATTTTTAAACCATAGACATATCACTTGGGGAAGCAAGCAATATTGGAAATTGGTCCTCCCTCACAACTCCCTCACAACCAAAAATAACTTCCTCACAACCAAAAATTGATCCAATATGTTGGAAACATCGACCCTCCTACATGTGGGATTTCTTACCCCTTGAAATTGCAGGTAAAATTTGGGAGGGAGTGGACATGCTCATGGGTAGTTTTATTAATTTCTAATTGTTTGAGAAGAGGTTCCACCATATGAACTTATTCTTTAGAAGGTTGTGCACCAATTGCCTCTATAATTTCACCCAAAGTATAATTATCTCCAAGCAAATCCTTAACTGTCTCCTCATCCACAACAACTTGTCTTGATGGAATGGTCATTAAAGGTTCAGAAGATGTTGGAATTGGATTGACCTCTATTTAATTCTTGCATTTCTATTGTGGTGATGGAGTACAATCAATAATGGAATCCTAACAACTAAACAATATCATCATAAATGGATCTATGGGTAATTAAAAGCCTTCGATACAAACATGGGCACCATTTCTAATATTTCCCTCGTAGGATTTGATATCAAGTTAAATTGTGGTGATGTATGGCATCATGTTTGGCCCTATATTCCTATAGGATTCATTTATAGGATGACACCATAAACCTAGTGGATGACACCATAAACCTAGTTACAATTCACTAATAGGGTGACACTATAAACCTAGTGGTGTCACATACTTTGGTTTTTGTGCATACTCTGGTTTATCTAATCA
The DNA here is from genome assembly GCA_027924585.1 of Larix kaempferi. Lineage (NCBI taxonomy): Eukaryota > Viridiplantae > Streptophyta > Pinopsida > Pinales > Pinaceae > Larix > Larix kaempferi. The sequence goes on along the minus strand of BSBM01000696.1, from coordinate 11,153,165 downwards.
AGTACATAATTTTGTTTTGTGCATTGCAGATTGAAAATGATCTTTCATGTATCGAACAAGGTCTACATAGATTTCCGTCTAGTGCATCATAAGTCAAGACAAAAATCTGCATAACCATAATGAATCAAGTTCCACCAGAGTCCTACAATGCGGATTATCCTCTTTATGACCTTTATGTTGATTCATCACATCTTTTGGTTGTTCTTATCAACCATGATGGATGAAATAAAAATGCAACATGATTGCAAACATGATCCTAAATGAACGATGCACGAGCACATTTATAATTCCTAGATATGTCTGGTTCACAAATAAATTGTGTATGAGCCTCCTTAGCACCTACTTTCCTTTGAAATATGATTGGAATGAGAAATATCTGAAAAGAATTGATCGTGGATAAGAGAACTATGGGAGACCCATGGCATCATTTCAGCCTAACCACTAGTCAACCACAAGTAGAAGTGCAAAACCATCCACTGTTGTAAAGGATTTTGACGATACACTCATAATTCCTATGCTAGAGAATGAAGAATACAGTAGGCCACAAGGGTGCCTCTACGGGGAAGTTGATTGTGTATTCTTTAATGATGATGAATAGGAGTGTAAAAACAACTTCGAATGCAAATTATAAAGTACACATTTTACTTGTTTTGTGCATGTGAAATGTTGTGTACAACATATTTTCATATTGAGCACAATGATTGTGATATTGAGCTGTCAGTTGTTTATTTATGTTGTATGTTCATGTATGATTGTGTATGCTTGAATAAGGATGATGGCATGATGACTTGGTGTGCGATTTGGTAATGTGTAAGAAGATGGCATCGAGGTTGAGATGCCACTAATAATATGATTGTATTTTAGCATGTTGAAATTGAGAATGATGCCATTAATAAAATGATTGTATTTTAGCATGTTGTATTTTAGATAGTATTTCCTAGGATGCTTCATTCTTGATTTCACTTAAGTTCTAAACCTTTAAACCAGATTATGAAGAAATATGTTAAGTTCAAATGGGACCCTCCTATGTGTCTGGATTTTGAATTTATTAAACTACTCACTAATTCATCAGAGGAGATTATTTTTACAGTTTGATTGTGAAGGGACAACAAATAAAATCTTAGGACAATTGTGTTTTGTAGGCCATACTTTGCAAACACATAAAGTACACTATTTTGAAATCGAAAGACATGGTTACTCATTGTATAAATCCTTATCTAATTGTTTCAATACTACATCCAAGGCCACAAATTTAAGGTCTGTGTGCCTACATCTATCTTAGTCATTACTTTGAACCAAATCGAGTTGCATAGCAAATGGTCCAAATGGATCATACACATGCAATAATATGTCCTAGACATTAAATGAACAAAAAATATAAGGAGAACATGTTTGATTGAATTACTATTTAAATATTATGCCTCTTGTCAAAGTTGGAACTAAGAGTCGAACTGGTTAAGGGTTGAATTAGACTAGAATCAAAATCGACAATGAACCGAAGCGGTTTTATTTCAGTGACTCAGACTAGTCAAAAATACATAAAATTTTACGATTTTAATGAAAAAATATAGTTTAATGAGTATTATGGTATATTTTAATTCCCATTAGACACTTCTAATCATCACCATACATGAATATAATCATTCTTTGTTTCATTTGAGGCTTCGTTCCAATTTCCATGCTTCATAATTATGTTACTTGATGAATTTTTGGCTACTTCTGCAAGCACGAGTCTGCGACAAGTTATTAGCCTAATCAAAAGGAATTTCAACCATTTGAAGGTACATGAATCTACCTATTAATTTACACGCATGACATAATTTCCAAAATAGGCAGGGTTTCATAATGCAATTACTGAGTAATCTAATCACTTGTTCTGCCACTATAACCTCCACCCATTAAGGTGATGATATTAGGCTCCAACAGTCTGCATTGGATGTGGCTTTCAAATAGATGACTAAATAAATGTACTATATCCAAAACATGCATTCCTCCAATGTGACTGTCATGATAAATATATTGTATAGTTATACAATGGATGTATCAACTAGCATCCTTGATGGTTGAACCCTGCTGAGATATGAGTGTTTATGCACCTGTGAACAAACAAGGACATGTTCAAGCACCTATGAGCATAATATAACCTCAATAAACAATTATGGGCATGTTGTGGCCCCATTGACCAACATTCTGGGGATAATCTCAGACATATAGCAGTCGTGAAAGGATAGATTACAGCATCCAAGGCCCTATGGAGATTGGACTTGAGAAATAAGTGAGATTAGTTCAAGGCAATAAGTGAGGTTGACATACAAAACTCAACTTTCCTTTATAGGATGATCAAATCACACCCAATACTACTATGGGCCCAAGTCAGTTTCCACACACCCAGTACTACTACTTGGAAAATGTTTATTTCAACTAAGCCTCTTTTTTCCCTTAATATAAATTATTCATAATAGTATGATTCATTACACTAAGATATTGTTTCATATGATATTAGATAGAGGTATTGGAGTATATTCCTTTTATATATCGTATATCAATCTTATTAATCATATGGGATTACTAGTACTCAATATAGTAGATGTCATTAGTCTAGTATTGTTTCTACTAATACATGTAACCATTTGATCTATAGTGATTCCCATTGTTACTAACATCATAGGGAAGGTCTTTAGTTCACACCAAGGATAGGTCATTATGATTGTGGTGATACTCTTTCCACTGATTAGGTTAAATTCATCACTCTTCTTACCAGCCAAACCACTTATGAACTTCACGAAACTTCCTATAGGAGATTTAAGAATTCCCGTGAGATCATTCCTATTTGGGAATGTGTCGTAGATGAAGCGATTATTCTGATTATCTGTCATTTTCTTGAATACATTGCTATGTGTATGAAGGTTTATAACCCTATTGAGAGGAGCATCATGTCCTCTAATGCAACTTGAGTGATTTTCCCTACTAACCTCAATGCCCTGTATGGAATATTGTTATTACTAGATAATCAGACACCCCTTGATGATGAAGCTTTGGCCATATAATTCAACTCCTTAATGACAACACCAAATAGAGATTTGGTAGCTAGATTCTTACTGGAAGGAGTTAATGTACTAGAAATTACCTTGCCTTTTCAAGCTAGTATATTTACAGACTTGTCTCATGATATTATATGAACATGATAATATAGTTGATGAAGTTATCTTAGGGTTTCTAAAAAAAATGTTCACACTAAGAAATTTAATTACTTTGAGTATATATCCAATGCTATCTAGAGTCAGTTGCATGCATCAATTATATGAGTATGAGTATATATCCAATGCTATACAAAGTCAGTTGCATGCATCAATTATATGAGTTTTTTTTCAATCCATGGATGGATTGAAATAAACAAAATACACATTATTTGAAAGACCCTGTGGGTGACCTGGCACCCTAGAAATTTTGATTTCCCTAACTTTTAAACTCCCCATAATTCTGAATTTATTTTCTTAGAAAATAAATAATAATCAAACCAATGGGAATTGGTGACTCCTCACCTACCCACTTGGGATTCAATAAAGGTAGACTGAAGATTTGAAAGAAAGGGGAGGTAGTGAGAAAGTACAACCAATGCTCCAATTCTGTTTATTCTAAGTTCATTCTCAACCCTTTCAAGTGCATAACAATTGTAGCAATGGTGTAAAGGCTACAATTTATGGTGCAATGTTAGGCATGAGAGTTGGTATTCTTCATTGTCATATAGCAACCAACCCGTTGTTAAATTGGTTTAGATTGTTAATTTCAAATATATTACAACCAATTTTTTTTTAATAGCTTTTCTTACACATAGGAGGTCATGGGATATTAACAAATGAGATAGCTCATATAGTCATATGCATTCTTTTATCAAAATATAGTTAGTTTGCTTATTTTCATACACCATTAATACATAAGTTTGATAGAATCTGCATGCATAACAACAAATCATTGTTTTAGTTAACTCTAAACTAAAAAAAACATCCAGTACAATAAGAGTTCAATACACACAATATTTCTTGGTATTTTCATGTCCATGCTAAATTCCATCCTTGGCATCAATAGGAGGCCCTTCAGATACATCATTTCCCAAAATTCAAAATCGGCCCTTGGCTTGAGATATTTCTTGGTATTTTCATGTCCATGATAAGTTCCATCCTTGGCATCAATAGGAGGCCCTTCCGATACATCCTTTCCCAACATTCAAAATTGGCCCTTGGCCTCATATATCATAGTTTTTAGATACATCATTTCTGAACATTCAAATTTGGCCCTTGTCTTGAGATATCACAATTTTTAGATACACCATTTCTAAACATTCAAAATTGGCCCTTGGGCACATGAGATATCAGATTTTTCAGATACATCATTTACCAACATTCAAAATTGGTCCTTGGCCTGAGATATCAAAGTTTTCATGCCTAACAAAAACACATTCAAAACTATTGTCTATTGATTCCTCTATCTAATATAAATCCATATACTCCTAAACTGATGACTATAAATCCTAATAAAATGAAAAAACGAAATCCCATACAAAATGTTTAAACTTGGGTCCCAACCACATGACATTTCTTCTTCATAGTTGGATGAAGAGAGTCTGAGATTTTCATCGGCTTGATCTACGCAACTTTGATTTACAGGTGGAGCAGGGATGCTTCCAAATGAGATACTTTAAGCTCCAGGGACTCACTTTTAACTACTGTTGCTTCTGCTTGGGAGAGATGAGTCTCCATTGTTTCTACATAGATATTTTGGTTCTCCACTTCATTGTTCAGGATGGAAATATGATAACGGACATCTCCCGTTTCTATAAAACGTTCCTACTCCTCTACTTGGTGCCTCTGCTCCAAATTCCTATCCATTGACTTCAGGTCCTGGCTCATACTATGAACCTTTCTTTTCAGTATTCAGTGGATTCCTTTAATTCAGTGTAGACCATGTGGCACACATAACTCTACCTTGATCCAAGCTTCTTGATCCATTGCATCCAGATTATTGGATTCTACTAGTTCTCGATTAATGGTCGAACTTCCATTGAGTTCCCTTGGTAAATCCCTCTCTCTACACCAATAGAATTCAATTCCACTCTTGAATGTCGTAATTCCTTTCAGGTTTATCATCCAAATCCATGCCACTTTCCTGGGTTTTGACATGAGATTGGTCCTTGCTCCTTAGATCTCACACTGTACCTCATTCAATTCGCCACCTTTATTCATAATTCTCCCAAGCTCCTGGACATTCAAGGAATGCTGCAAAATGGTTTGAATGTCCTTTTGATCCTTAGAGGCTCCGGTTTCCATAATGGGATTCTGAACTGAAACATACAACATCCTCTACATATTTATCACTATCCTGACATGCCTTGTGTTCCCAAGACCTCGTCCATTTGTCCACTTTCTCGATCTTGTATTGGCATCATTACTCCTTGTGTGTAGCGCGAGATCTTCTCTTCCTTGGCATGGATTATTTCTAATCCCTCAAATTTGGTCATATGGAATCCCCATAAGACCTTTCCCTAACCTATCGGTAGCCTATCGAGATCCTTTACCTTAGAACCTTCCCAAGGTCTCTTTGCTAGGCTAGGACATTGCTGAGAATTTTCCTATAACTTTGTGGTAGAGCATTTGAGTGTAGATCCATAGGACATCGGATTGAACTTATTCGGGCCCTCTATTAAACCAATAATTAACAATTGTCCATATATTATTACTCGTATGCTAGTTGAACTCTCTACATAGTTGATTTTAATCCTCGACAAAGGTAATTTTTAGGTTAAAATGAAAACAAAGGGTGAAGGATGATCTCTTTGAAAGAAAGATCGGATTACTTGTCGCTGCAATAAATCCAACCCCATGAAAATCGAGTCATTATGAAATGCAAGTCAAATATGGGTGAAATATTTTAATGTTTTTCTTTTTTTTCTAGTAATACCACATAAACTTGTTGGGGCTAAATTAAAAAATAGAAAGAAATTTTGATGTATGCCGAGGTTAAATTCAAAAATAGAAAGGAATTTTCGACAAGACTTGCGATTTCCACCTTCATTGTCGAAGAATACTTTGGAATTCACATCCAAATGTAGTAATGACACAAACTTATCCCCTATAGTGGTGTTGGTATTGTTTCATAGAAAGCTTTCTATGTGATGTATTTTTATGCCATATAATGTTATAGCCCAAGTTGTCTGTGTTAATAATAAGTGATCGTAGAAGTGGGACATGCATATAAGCCTTTTTGAAACAGTATGAAGAGTATATCCTCATTTTTGTTATTATCAGTAAAATACACCTTTTAAATCTGATCTATCTTTTTTATTATTGTATTACATACTTCGGTGTATCTTTTAATGAGCCATCTACTTCCATATATTTACGTGTTTAACCTTGATCCATGTAGGCATTGTATTTTCGAGCAAGCACAGAGCATAAACCATCTCTATCTCACAATTGTTATACATCTAGATAGTTCATTAATTGTTTTTCCCTACCTAAGACATTCGTTGGCTAATTAATCTCAGGCTAGAGAGTCCACTAGTTTTTTAGATTTGTCCTAGTTCACTAAACTAGAGAGTTCAACTATAAGTTATCATATTCTAATAAGGAAAATGATCCATCACAAACTTAACTTATGGCTTACAATATTTTCATATTTTGGAAAATATATGCTAGTGCCTTTTAATGTTATGCTTTGATCATATGGTAGTCAAACAAAGCATATGTGCCTATAAGTAACTGAATTTTTGTATAAAATTATATGAATTATTTCTTCAATTGCAATCATTTGCATTCAAATATTGATATATTCCTTGCTTTGAAATTTTGCTTTTTTTTGTAGAGTAGATAAACAGGAAATATAAGTCGAAATTACTATGTCAATTATATATAACTTTGCATCATTCAATTTTATAAAATAAAATAAAAAATGAATTACCTTTATTGGAAAACTAAATATTGCATTCAATTATGAATAAAGAAAAACATAACAAATTTATTGGAAAATTCTGCTACTTCCTTGAAAGATTTGTTTCGATGTGGGATTTCCATGTGTGCTACAAGTTCATGTGTAATAATAGTTGAGGAATCCAAAACAATAAATACCTCTGAAAAACAACTTTATTAAACTTCTTTGCAAAGGAAGGAGAGAAAGTCATAGTACAATCATGTTTAAAGAATTGCAATGTGTTTATTTGTCCTTTCAACTCAATTCTTGGGGCTGAAGTATTCCTTTGGAATAAAATGTCACAATTTCAAGTACACTAGTGTTGTAGCATGTTAACCTTGCAAAATTTGGTATGTTGAATTCCATCTGGCTCAACATTAACCTCTCGAAAGAATTTTTTGTTCCATGTTTTGTTCATTTCCTAAGTTTATCACTCAATGTACTTCAAATGAATAATGCAATGCTTATTGCCTTTGATATGTGGCACATGTTACCTTTGAGTCGTTTGTGTCATGGTTGGTAGGACATTTTTTTCAAATTCTTTATTAAAAACATCATTATTGAAAGGTACTTTTTAAGTAAAATTTCATGGTTGAAGGGTTACTTTTTCACCAAAACGTTGTGTGATGAGGAAGATAAAAATTCAAAACATAAAAAATGTTTTAAGGGTAGAGATGAAATGAAATTCCAACACTTTAAAGAAATAATGGGGATTTCCCCTAAGAGACATTATATAATTCCTTGCAACAATTTTGATGCTCGATTGGCTTGGGCATCAGATGGGAGATTCAAGTTCCTTAGGATATGAAACAAATGAGCACCGAGGAGATATGATGGCAGTCCCTTTTTTATGATGATAATTCGATGGAGATTATGGTCCTTGGGATCAAAGTGGGATCAAAGCAATATGATTACATTTGAGGAATCACCGAACACTAGCAGCTTTGTGATTCCTTTACATTCTTGGAAACTTTCATTCCAAAATTTATTTTAGCATTAGCATTTTCCTAAAGTTTGGGTTGTGTTTGTGCTTTGAGTTTGTTCTTGACTCTAACACAGTGTCAATAGTATTATGTACTTGCTTGTACAATATTTTGGTCAGATATTGACTATTGTTGGCTTCCCCTCGCAAACATCAAGATTGGATTTATTGCTCAGGTTGCACCCGTCCTTTGGAATTTTATTGTCTAAGATGATCCGGATTTTAATTTCGATCGTCTTGGACATTAAACTTCCAAAGAACGGGTGCAAACTGAGCAACAAATCCAATCTTAAAATCTGGATCGTCTTGGACACTAAACTTCCAAAGGACGGCTGCAACTTGAGCAATAAATCCAATCTTAAAATCTGGATCGTCTTGGACACTAAACTTCCAAAGGACGGCTGCAACCTGAGCAGTAAATCCAATCTTGATGTTTGCAAGGGGAAGTTAACAGTAGTCATATTTAATCTTAAAAAAAACATCGTATTCTGACATTTCTACAACATAAGTGGAATTGTTTGGAGGAACTGTTGTCAATACTCATCTTTAGTACGACATCCTAATGACAGACATGCAACCTTATCGACATATAGTATTGTCGAAAGTTCACCAGTAGTGCATTGTAATAGTGATGTATTTGTCATTGAAATATTAACGTTCTCGAGATGATTTTCATCTACCTACCATCTGCCAATACGTCATAATAATGTTCATATGTTGTCAGATTCCCTCGCCGGTCGAATGTCGTGGTATAGTCTAAACATTGTCGAAAGACTGTCATGTTCGACATGATCTTCAACTGTAGCATATATGTGAGGAACGTCGAAATGCTATCGTAATAATGATGTTGTATGAAAACGATGAAGTTTCAACACAAATTTTGTGATGTTCGTAATCCTTTATTGTTCGGCGTGGGAACATCAGATTGGTTGTCGGTTGAGTGTCATAAAATGGGTCCTTTTGTAGTAGTGTGATGGTTTTGTAAAAGTCACCAATAGACGCAGAACTAATAAAAAAACACCGCATAAACCCCTTATTAGACGAAATTTGGGGTCTAAAATGGGCCTTATAAGAAAATGATCCATCATATAAGAAAACGAGCCAACCATAATTTTTTGATGAGTTGGAATTCAAGAACCAATAGAATTTCAATAAAATGAGTCAACCATAATGGTTGACTTGATATATTTGTAATAAAAAAACTATTTTTTTTGTTCGTATTTTCAACATATCTCATTGTGTTTGTACTCAAATTTCGAGCGAGAATAGTCGTTGGATGTGGAATTAAATTCCGCATCCAACGAGTACCCACACTGCATACTTTTGATGGATCCCGCTGTCCCAAAAACAAGAAATACTTGAAAAAAATGTGATGATGACGGGCAGGAGGGTTCGTCAAACGTATGTAGTGTGGGTACTCATTGGATGAGGAATTTAATTCCGCATCCAACGAGTGACCTTGCTCGAAATTTGAGTAAAAACACAGGGAGATATGTTGAAAATACGAACAAAAAGTAGTTTTTTTCTTTCTTCCTCCAAAATTAATAAATATTATTTTATTATTTTTCTTAAGAGGCCCATTTTATACCTCAAATTTCCTCTAATGCAAGACCTCCATCCCAACCTCCAACCAATTCGACTATCTGACCACTAATTCAGAAGAAGGGGAGACCTCAAAGTCCTCATATCAGGAAGACCATCAAGAAAAGTAGGAAACTCCAGCAAGAAAGGAAACACAAGAAACAAAAATGATATATCTCCCCGATGAGATGGAAGACATGGAATTGGGAGAACTTGACCTCCAAGGGATCGAAGAATCCTGCAAGGAAGAATCCCAATCCTAGAATTGCAACTAGAACTCTTCAAAAAAGCAGTCATCAAAGTGAGAACTACACCAGGAAAATCCACCAAAACTCCCATCAAGGAAGTGGGATTGAGAATCAAATCCAACAGTAAAAAAGAATTAAAAGGAACCCACTAGAAAGAGAAAAAAAGAGGTCGCAGAACTAATAGACAATGCCTTGTTGAAGTAGGCAACCTGATGCAAGATTTGGGCCAATACAGTCAATTGACCGAGTTCTTTTCTCTCTCACTCAAAATATCAAATGAAAGTCATATATTGGAATATAAGGGGATTAAATGACCCCTCTATGTAGAGAATCTTATAAAATAAAATTGTCATGGAAAAACCAAGTATCATCATGTTGCAAGAAACAAAATGCTCCTTTCAAACAATGGAGATCATTGCAAAGAAAATTTGGAAAGGTTCCAAAGTAGCAATGGTTGATGCATTTGGAGCCTTAGGAGACTTGGATCTTCTCTGGAATCCTCAATCTATATTAATCAACAATATCCCAGCAATGTCAAGAACTATATCATCTAGCTATCATTTCATTGGAACAAAAGGAAAAGGGTTCCTAACCAATGTCTATGGACCTCAAATTGTTGAGCTGAAACTCTAACTCTTGAACCACCTTTAATGGATTTAAGATATCTACTGTGAAAAAAAAATGGATCATAGGAGGAGACTCTAATATGATCACCACCCTCACTGAGAGAAAACGTGGTCTCATGTACCTTGATAGATATAGTTATGCCTATAGGCAACTCATTGAGAACAATAATTTGATTGATCTGAGCACATCCAATGATCCATACACTTGGAACAACAAGCGAGGGGGAGATCATCAGATAGCCTCAAGATTGGACCATTTTCTCATAACAAAAGAACTTTACACTGGGAGGGAGAATGGTTTGAAACAATCCTCACAACCAATGGCTTAGATCATTATCCTATCTGCTTACAATGGAACTATGAGGGGACAAAAACAAATATACCATTTAGATTTTAGAAATTATGGTTAGATCATGTTGACTTTAAATCCAACATCCGGAAATGGTGGAAAGAAGTGGAAATCTCCTTAGGGTCCCTCATGTATAGGTTCCAACTGAAAAACCTTAAGCAAAATCTCAAAACCTGGACCAAGATGTCTTTGGCAACATTCTAGAGGATAAAAATATAATTTTAGACCAAATGGTATCCTTATAGTGAGAAATCATTCTAACAGGATTCACTGAAAGCCTCAACCTCTAGGATAACCTCCTCAACCAACAACTTGAAGAGAGGCTCAAGAAGGAAGAAACTCTCTAGAGTCAAAAATCCAGAGTTCAATGGCTCCAGGAGGGAGATAAAAAATCAAAATTATTTCACAAATCCATGCTCCAACATTGTCAGAACAACAAAATTAATACTCTCAAAGATAATTAAGGTAACAATTTGCAGAAGCATGACGAAATATTAGCATAGCTAAAGTATCACTCCCAGCATGTCCTCATGGAACCTCCCGAGGACCGCACACCATCCATCAATGGCGTTTCTCAACATATTCCCTACTTGACTACGATGAAGGACATTGCCATCCTGATGCTACCCATCACCATGGAAGAATTCAAGCAAGCAATCAAAAATATATCGGCTGGAAAATCCCAGAGACCGGATGGTTTCACCACCAACTTCTTTCACTCTTGTTGGGACATCATCAAAGAAGAGGTTTGGGCCATAGTTGAAAAATACCACCTTTCCTCAGGTATCCTCTTATCCTTCAACGCCACCTTCTTGTCCCTCATCCCCAAGGGGAACAACCCCTCTTCCCCTGACAAGTTCATACCTATTTCTCTATGCAATGTCATCTACAAAATCATCACCAAAGTTATAGCCAACCATTTATAATCCATTATCCCTCTCCTCATCTACCCTGACCAATCTATTTATGTTGAAGGTTATCAAATCTTGGATAGGAATATAATGGCGCACGAGCTCATCCACTCCTTGAAAATCACCAAGAAACCAAGGATGGTCATAAATTTGAACATGTCTAGGGATTTTGATAGCCTGAACTAGAATTACGTAGCTAATATCCTTCAAGCTTTTGGGATTTTCCAAAAGTGGATAGATTGGATCATGTCCCTTATTTCCCCTTCCTTCTTATCCCTTCTTGTGAAAGGTTCCCTCTTTTTCCCCTTCATCTCCTCTCGAGGAATTCGTTAAGGAGGTCCCCACTCCCATTTTCTTTTCATTTCGATGGCCGAATGAATGGGAAGATTCATCCAACTTGAAGTAATATCTAATAGACTTAAAGGTATCTAGATTCATCAGAACTCCCCTACCTTCTCTCACCGACAATACGTCAACAATACCCTCCATACTGGCCACCCCTCTTATCGAGAAGCCACCGTTAAAAAAAAAACCTTGATCAATTTATGGACACTTCAGGTATGTCCATCAATTAGAAAAAATCCCAATTTTTTTTCTTCAACACCCCCGCCCCCTCTTGCCCAACATCGCATAACCCATCTCCTCAACTTCCAAAGGTGATCCTTCCTTCTAAGTATCTTGGAGCCTCTCTCATGGAAAAACACCTATGCCAAGCTAATTAGTTAGAACTCTTGGCTCATCTAGAAAACAGAATTTCCAGCTGGACATTTCTCTCTCTTGATCTAGTAGGTAGACTCGTCTTGGTCAAATATGTTCTTCAATCCATTCCTCTCTACCTTTTTATATGGTCTTCCGGCCCCTAAAATCGTCCTAAAAAATCAGTAACCTCTAGAGAAACTTCCTCTGGGGAAGTGATTGCCATCAAAGGAAATGGGTCGTAGTATGTTGGGAAGATGTTTGCAAGCCTAAATTCTCAGGAGGACTTGGACTTCAAGACCCAAAAACCGTCAATTAGATTATGGGCTCCAAACTCTAGTGGAAATGGATCACCCACAAACAGAAACCATGGGGATTGTTCTGGTAGGCCAAATACACTCCAGGGATAGATCAATAAGAGCTAATAAGATTTAATGACCAAACTGCAGGATCTATGATATGGAACCTATCTTGATCCAACCTTAAACTTATTCAAGATCTCAATTTTTGGGAAGTAAGGAATGGAGCTTCAGGCCTCTTTTGGGAAGACTCTTGGCAACAACCCCCAAATCTTGAACAACATTTCCTAGCCCATGATTATCGGGAAGCTCTGAGCACTCAAAAATTCTACTAGGTTCATTACTTATGGGACAACGACACTAAAGGAGAGGAATGGCGACATTAAACACCCTTGAAAAGATGGCCGCTCCAACCCCCCAAATATATGCTCCAAACATAAGCTAAGAACTCTAGAACAGAAGGATCAAAACCAATCATGATAAGGACCAGCTCTGTTGGGGCCATAAACCTCTAGGAAACTACACCATCAAAGAAGGATATGCCATAGTAGCTGTAAACATAGACCTCCCATGAGACGCCATTTGGTCTCATATTTGGACCATGAATCTCTGGCCCAAAATATCAACGTTTTTTTGGCTCCTTGTATGCAACAGACCCTCACCTGGAACAACCTACTCAAAAGAGGCTTCCAAGGTCCATCTCGTTGCCATCTTTGCAATAGTCACCAGCAAGACAAGGAGCATATTTTCAACTCCTGCACCTTCACCTTAGAATTATGGGATAAAGGAGCCACTCTCTTTCATACCTCAGACAAATATGGCTTGAACGTAAACAACTCCCTTTCCAATTGAAGAGAAATCCCCTTCACCAGTGTGATGCTCAACCATTTCTGGCATCTCTTCTTTACCTTTCTACATTGGGAAACTTGGAAGGAGCAAACTTAAGGATTTTAAAAGAGGAATCGCATCCCACAAGTTTTGTTTGGAAAAGGCTCAGTTCCAACATTCAAGAGATGCTCCAACTTCAACATTGGATAGATCAAGACAAGCAACTCAACAATCAGAAAGCGAACATATTAAAGGCTTGGTACCTAAATATCCAACTATTTTTCATCCTCTATACTCCATCCAGATCCATGGTCATCAACCCCTCGTCCTGGAGCTCTCCTTTGGAACGCTTCATCAAAATAAACTTCGATGGAGCTTCTAAGGACAACCTAGGGAAAGTTGGCTATGGAGGAGTCTTCAAAGACAACACATGAACCATAAGAAAGGTGTGCATTGTCTATCTTGGAATTAATAGTAACAATGCAGTAGAGTTTGGGGTGATCCTCAGGTGTCTAAACATAGCCATAAGATAGGGCCACAACCAAATTATCATTGAAGGAGATTTGCAAATCCCCATCAAACTGATGGTCAATCTGCAAAATGGCACTCAAGTTAGAAAACTAATTCACAATTGGAGACTTGAATATGACACCTTATCCTTGGCCTCCATCATCACCAAAATTTAAGCGCTTATCCCTCTCCATGTCAAAAGAACAACCAACAAAGTTACCGATTGGATCGCAAATGTGGGAGTCTCCCTTGGAGTCAGAACATTGGATGACCTAACATCCAACCTGGAAGGAGAATCATTCATGGATGAATGTCAAAGACTCACCAAGTTGGGCATAATCGAAACCACGCATCGCCCATGTAGGATGAGCATGGAAGATACAAGGCCCACTAAGAATGCCCCAAGTCATCTTGCAACTCCTCAAGGAGGGGTTCCATCCAGGATGCCATGATAGGCCACTTGGCCTCAAGTGGACGCAAGGCAGAGGTTATCCATGCATATCACATGGACCAAAGTAGCCCCCATCAATGAGCCACCACCCCGATCTTCTACAATCTGTGTGGTTGTCCCTGAGCATATCGATTAACACAACTAGAGAGAGGAGTCAATACAACGACATGACGAAGTTAGATTTCACCCGCGTGGAGAGAGATAGGGTAATTATGGCAATGTTATGGAGCATTAATCCCAAATATGACTTAGAATTCACCCTCATTTGCATAACTATGAACAATAATTCGACAACGATGAGCATCAGAAGAGCGATAACAAGATTTTGACGATGGCATGCGGTAGGGGGAAGAAAAGAGTTAGGGTCGAGCTTCAGAATCCCACCACAAACCAACTTAGAGCGGTTGCGGCCGCGAACCACTACAAGGACGCCATCCCTCATGCCTGCAAAATTGAAATTGAAATAATGGAGTAAAAAATATGGCAGGAGTTTATCATTTTCCAAGAGGTGGACGAATTACAAACCTTGGCGAACTGGATTACTGATCTAGGGGACTCACGCTCTCAGTAGGCTCTCTGTGACCACTTGTTGATAACCTTATGGACGGAGAAAGTTCTGCCTGGACTTATCCTGGTGACCAAAGGAAGGAAACTGGCAGTATGGAGGAGGAATTGCGGCTACTGTCGCAGTTGACCACATACACCAAGGTTCTGAGCTCCAATCTGAACCACATTGGTAACCTCCTGGGAGTTGAATTCATACCCATGACCCTTCCTCTGCCTGCCAAACCCTAGTAATGCTTAGCAAGAAGACGAGGACATGAATAGGGAAGCACAAAATTTGGAGCAGAACAATGCAGTAGTTCAAGCAGGAGCGGGCTTCAATCCTTTGGAAAACTGGATACAAAATCCGGGAGATAACAGGAACAAGGTTATGTTGTATGAGCGCTCAGTGGTTCTAAGATGGGTCACCAAATCTATGCTAAGTTGGGTCCTCATGCAACGAAGCATATAAATCATCAACCTCAAGCAAATGCTAAGTTGGGTCCTCATGCAACGAAGCACATAAATCATCAACCTCAAGCAAAAGCTAGTCGTGTTACTAGACCAGACCAGAGGAGCGTGAACAAGATTATAGCTGAAAAAAAATATTCATTAGCTCCTAGTGACAAACCACTCATCATCAACTTTTTTTTTCAGCTAAAAAATCACCTTCTTACTATTCGGAAGGAATCAAGAAAAGCTAATCAATGAGGTTTCTTTCAACACCCTTTCTAAGTTTTTTTTTATATTTCTATTATAACTATTTTTGTAAATTCTAAAATCAATACTCTAAACTTGGTCTTAGGCCAGCCTCTATAGGTTTTCATTCAACGTCTTTATCTATCAATTGTTTCAAGACTATAATAGACATAAATATCTCCCAAACTTTTTTCTAAAACCCGGTCTCTCTCATAGGTAGGCTGGAAACTATTTTTGGGTGGCAGTTGTAATGTTTTACTTTTATGTTTAATAGAAGGATCCTACTTTTATTTTTAAAAAAAAGAAAAGAAAAAATAATTATGTAGTAAGAAGATTAAAAAAGTTTTTTCAATTGTAAAAAGTGAAAAAGAATGAATAACTAAAAAGTGAAAAATAAGTAACTAAAAACCAATTCACTTAAAAGTAAAAGTATTAAAGTTACAAAAATTTGTAGGTGAAGGAATTCAAGGTTAAAAGGGAAAAAAGAAATTGTTGCTATACTTATACTTTCACAATTAAGTAAAGAGTCAAGATCGTAACTTTTCATTTGAAATTGTGATATTTTATATAAAAAGGCTAATTAATTATTATATACAAATAGATATTAAGTAATGACTCTTACCATTGAAAGTGATTTTTCCATCATTTAGTTATGGGAAGGTTATATCCTATATTTTAAAAAGGAAATAGTAAAGTTAAAGTTAAGGATTTTATATTAAATTGTTATTTAATATAAAAAGTTAAAAAGTTAGCCCCAAGAGTTAGTTCGATCGGTTGAGTTCTCGGAAGTTAGGCCTCCCAGCATGCGAGGTCGCGGGATCCATCCTCATAGACCCTCTTGGGGTTAGGCACGTAGCGACTGCAGGGCGGAAACCCCTTCGGGGCGGGTCCGTCGGAAATTATTTCGTGGATGTAGCGGTCGGCTAAGCCGATTAAAGTGAACCACATGAAGAAAAAAAAAAAAAAAAAAAATTAAAAAAAAAAGTTAAAAAGACCAATTAAAAAGAAAAAAGGCATTCATGTTTAATAAAAAATGTACATTAAAAGGGGAAAAGATGAACTTTTCCAGGATTACAAAAGATGGTTATAATACACACACGAGGAGAAAATATATATCTTGGATATATAAAGTGTACTTCATTAACATAGAATATTATCAAAAGAATATATAAAGCTCAAGTTTCAAGGTTAAAGTGAAAAAGAGTTATTTAAAATTATTTAAACCTTAGTACTAAGTTAAGAGAAAAAAAAGGAATGAAGTAGGAAACCGTGATAGAGAAGAATTTCTTGGAAAAATGTGGAAAAATGTCCCTATTGTGCAGATGAAAGAAAATATCTACAAGGATGGAAAAATGGAATTTGCTCGCCCAAATTGTAAAAATATGTTTACCTTAATAAAATATCAAGGTAACACCCATTAAAGTAAAGATAAAAGAATTAAAGAACAAACTAGCTCAATATCAACAACACAATAAACAATTACAATCTCAAGTTCTTTTGGAGAGAATACAAAAGATTCCCGTAGAAGTAAAAACAAGATTTTGAAGGAGAATTACAAAGAAAAGACAAATAAATTTCTCACTTTAAAGACCATAACCAAAAGTTACTAACACAAATCAACGAGTCAAGTGATAATAAGCAAGGAGATCACGTGGAGATCACAAATTAGAACAATCTAATGAAGATCTCATCAAGAAATTATCAAAGAAAGATGAATAAAATTGTCGTTTAAAGATGGCATAATAAATCTTGGTTGCACAAATCAAGAGATGAAGAATGAGAATAAATCACAAAAAGAAAAGTGAGAACAACTTATTGGTAAAGAATCAATGGTTAATAAAGAAACAATGACTAAACCAGATGAAATAAAGAAGATGCTAGTTAAAAGAAATCCAAACCTCAGAGAAAGAAACCAACACGGATCCAGTTGAATCATTAGAAACATGAAAATTTGAAGAGAGTTCAAACAATCAATATTTACAAGAGATTAAGACACCTTATCGTCATCCCAATTATAACAAACAACATCAAGGAAGTTGTCTTCATACCGTGCTATAGAAATTGAATTAGGGCGGTCTGATCCTATTACCATTCACCAATTTTATTCAACACTTAGAAGAACATATCGCCATGTGTCGTCAAGTGTCACAATTACAAGCACATAAGATCATGAAAATACATTACGAGCTAGAAAGAAAGTTGAGGAGAATTTTTTCAATAATTATGCTTTAAGGACAAAGCATTTTTAAGGGGAAGGGAATGTAATAATAATAATAATAATAATAATAATAATAATTATTATTATTATTATTCAAGGGACACAACCTTTGTGAACAGTCATCAAAGGTTCCCATTAAGATTGTATATAAGGGACCTATCATTGCATTTATCATATCATCTCTTATTCATTATTCAAATATATGTGTATCTGGATTTCTCTAATTTATCATATATGTTTTGGATATTTATTTAGTGAACTAGATTAGTTCTCCACAAGGTCATCTCCCCCTTAGACCCCCTTTCACTACCCCCTCTTGCGGAATCATAGCCCCACATCTCTTCTTCGTCCTTCTTCATCTGTAGTCACCAGGGATTTTCTATTAAATGTCAAAAGTATGTATTTACAATACATTCGGTCAACCTAGACCATTTATATTTGGCTTCTAGCCTTTACATCATTACATACAAAATTACATCACAAGGTAACAAACAAGGTGTTACAACATCATTAGTTTAAGGAATGGATCTTCTTTGAATTTAACCAGCATAGATCCATCTTAAACCCGTATCTAACAAGCACCGAGAGGGATCCAATTTCTTGAGGTGTATTTCTTTTTTAAAATTTAAACTCAAGAAATTTGATCTCTCTTGATTGATAGATCCGGGTTTAAGTTTTAAGTTTTTATTTTATAAATGAACATCTATTTTTTAATTACTTTTCATAATATTTTATTTTATGAACCAACATGGATTTTTTTTTAATACTTTCCATAATTTTTTATTTTAATAGCCGACATGAATTTTTTTAATTATTTTGTTACAAATGTTACATCATGTTACAACATCTCCCCCATGTTGGGCTGTAGAGCACCTCGTTTCACTCGGTGCAACCAACTAAAAAACACGCATGATTAATAATTAATTATAATATAAAATGTAAAAACATATATTAAGTATAGTGATTCAAAAAATGGTCACATTGTTCTTACATATTTTGCAATCAACCATTTTATACGTTCTTGTTCAACCTGAAGTATGCATACATTCCTTTTTTAGCTCTCTTCCAAAATTAGAACTATTCAAATTTAATGATGGTGCACCTTTCTTCCATTAGTACATGGGTGCGTCTATTTGGAAATAATGCACTACATAGAAGGTGTTCTTTTTCCAGAAAGGTGCACCAAATAACTTGAACATTTTTTTCTTCAGAATATGACATTTTAGTGTGACATACCAATCTCAATGCACCAATGCATATAACTAATTGTTTGAGTCACACCATAAACTACAATTTTTTTAATTGGTAATGATAAAATTGTATACACCCTAGGAATAGAAAATGAAATAAGATTCAGAGGATCCCATAGAATTGACAAGATTGTATGCACCACGGAAAGATTTTAAATGTAAATCCCACCATAGTTGTAAAAAATAAATAAATTCAAACTAGATTAGACAATATAAAAAATAAATAAACATATATATCAAACATAATTGTAAACATTGGAAAAACATACACTAATATTAGGAATTGGGAGCATTCAAGGTATGCTTCCTCTATTTGGGTATATCCCTCAATACATTCTATAAATTGTATGATTTCAAGGAATTGATCCTTTCGTCCTCCACGATTCGGTTTTGAGCAACACGCTATAGACCCGCATGAATGGATTCTTAACCACCTATTGTGTCTACTCATTGACACTCCTTGTGTTTGGTGGAGATTGACACCTGCTGTGGGGTTGAAAAGAACTATTTCAAAATAAAAAGAGGAAATAAAAAATGAGAGAAATTTTCAAAAAAGAAATAGAGAAGAAAGTTTTACACCTAAGATTTTTTCTTTTAATGGGTAGTGTTCTTCCTCCTTGAATCCATTCGCAATCACTTCAAAATTATCTCTCCTCCTAATGTCCTCTTCAATAATATTCTCCCTCAACTTTCCCCTCATATTTGTTTTAAAATTGTTTGAAAGAATTTAAAATACAAAAATGCAAGAGAAAACCTTTACAAATTCTATTTGTAAAGTTTTTCTATTTGTGGAGGGGTTTTGAAAAACCTCTTTTTAGAATTACAACTTGCTAATGATATTTTGAAATATTGGTACACCAATGTAAATCCTGCATCAACAATGACAAAGATATACAACTTTAAACTTAGTTAAAATTGAACACACTTTGAAGATCCCTTTCATTTCCTTACTTTAAATATTAAATACTCGTATTATTTGTATTTGGTATTATATGGTTGATTTTAAACATTTATCATCTAATTGTCAATGAGCTCTAAGAACACCAAGTTCCCCATCATTGCTCCATGGAGTCCACCAAGTTTTATTCTCTCCTATGATCGGTCTAATTTCTAACTAGAAATCCTTTGTTTGATATAAAATTAAGTACTTTAGCATATGCATATATCTAAGTCTAGCTCCAAGTACACCAAGTTCTCCATCATTGCTCCATGGAGTCCACTAAGTTTTATTCTCTCCTATGATCAGTCCAATTTCTAACTAATAGTCGTTTGTTTGATATAAAATTAAATATTTCAACATATGCATATATCTAATTCTAATATATTTTTATCTCGAATCTTACAAGGATTCTATATAGATAAAGTTTAAATAAACATAATATTCCACCACCTACAATTTAGCAACACAAACTAATATTCATGCCTTATGTCATGGATTAATGACAAAGTGCCTTAATTTATTTCATAGCTAAATGGAACAAGTTGTATTTTCTCTTTATTACCTCTTAAACCTTTGAATGATATTAAGACATTATGTTAATACTTCATAACTAAATGACATAAGAAGATCATTAAAATTTGTGTGGTGCTTTCTCCTTACTATTTCTTAGAATCCTAAAGGTAATTAGACATTATTAATTATAAGTAAACACTCCATAATAACGAGCATTGTGAAGATTTTTTTAAATATTTACTTTAAATCTCAAAATATTTTTATTTATTTAATACATCATATACTTAGTAACCAGAAAAAAAAAAAAGTTACAAGTATACTTGATAGATTAACGATGTATATAACTTGTTTCTCAAAAAATTGGAAAGTAATTTAAAAATCCAAATAATCCAATTTTAAATTTAGCAATAATATAACAACTTTAATTTTGATACTGAGAAAGATAAAATAAAGTTACATTGATTTTAACCATTAAGACCAATAAAAATGAAGACGTAAAAATGTCACTTTAAATTGAAATATTTTTTTAGACATAAAGAATGGGATAAAAACATATGACTGGACTTTCCAAGTTGAAGATGATAAAACTTGCCTTCTAAGCCATTTATTGTTTAAAAATTTAAAGAGGGAAAACTTCTTCGGTTGAAAAAATCCCTTTCGTTCAAAAGAACTTATCATCTATTCTTCTCTTTTTGTTTGTGAAAACTCATCATGAATTCTCTTTTTGTTTGTGGATGAGGAATTTCTTTTGTTTTTGCTAATGGGTTGAGTAAGAATGTTGAGTAAGATTAGATTTTTAGTTTGGTTAAAATTGCATTATAGTTAAATTGAGGAAAGTAGGTTATATCGAATGCTTAGTGTATGGGTTTTGGAGAGTCATGTACAACAATCACATTGATGTTCTTGCTTTATTTCAAGGTTGTACATTGTTATATGAAATGTAGGTGGTAATACTATTGGTAATTGGAGACTCCTAAAAAAATAAGGAAATTTGCTCTTGCGAGATCTCCAAGTTTATTTAGATTAATACACAAAATGTACAAGATAGCCAATCATTTCAAGCTCATATCCTTTTAGCACACACTATGCCATTTAAAATCTAAAGTGGATGTTATGGAAAATAAAGGTGCTCCCTTTAATCAAGGTCAATTGTGCCAAAACAATAGAGAATTAACAATACATTATCTTCCATGAAGAACACAAACTTGAACATTAGTCTTAACACCCACTTTGATTTAACAGTCAAGTGTCAAATGAATTTTAATTTTGGTAGATTAACATGTATCACCCCTGTACTAATGC
This sequence comes from Larix kaempferi, assembly GCA_027924585.1. Classification (NCBI taxonomy): domain Eukaryota; kingdom Viridiplantae; phylum Streptophyta; class Pinopsida; order Pinales; family Pinaceae; genus Larix; species Larix kaempferi. The sequence continues at coordinate 11,131,256 of BSBM01000696.1, read as the reverse complement.
TTATCTATGGCATGCTTGAGTATTTAATGGAGGTTGGTCTCATTTGGTACAATGGCATAATGGATTTGATGAGGCTCGATCTTATGTTTGGGCACCTTGTACATCATTCTTTGCTGCTAGACCCAAGGGAAAGTTTCTGTGGAAACTTGGGTCTACATTGTTTTGGGACATTGTGGAGGTTTAGGGATTGTGTTGGTTTAAGCAAGACGAGGCGTTATATCCATCAAAAGGTGATGAGACCTAGTCACCGTCCAAAATTGAAATGGAGACTAGGAACAAGTGCAATGGAGGGAATGCTTGTTGTTTCGTGTTTCCTAGGGAGTCAACAAGAAGACAAGAGAGTCGACTGAATGAGCCAAGCTCTGTTATGGCGGAAGCGAATAATACTAGACCGAATAATAAAACCAATGTAGGTAATAACCAAAAAAAATAAAAATAAAAATGAAAACAATAATCAATACCAATCACATGCAAATGCAAGTTAGGAATTGATAACAGAGAAACCCCAAGGGTGAAAAATCTGGATGTATTGAGCAATCGTCTGTAGGATGTTGGTCTCCCAAGATTGTAAAGCAAAACCTTGTATCAAGGTGTACTGAGACGAAAGTCTCGTTTACATGAATGAAGGTTGAATGAAGGAACTGTGAGGAACCAATCGAGCCTTCTCTTTCGGGACCCATCTTAATGCAATAAAGAACAAAGAACTCTTCTATATTCAGGATTACATGCATATATACAAATCTGAGGGATGCTTGCGTGCCTACCCACCGAGTTTCAGTTACAAAGAATAAATTACAGCTTGATTTAGGAGACCAACCATTTCCTTTCCATCTGTCGGCTAGAAGAATACGAAGAGACATCATTGGTCACTTGCCACGTTAATGGCATATTCCCAGTGCCTTCTAAATTTTTAGAATGTTACCTTACATGTGTTTTAGTCATTGAATGTTGTGGGGCATGTATTATTAATGAATCTTGCAAAAGATTGTGTGATTCAACTGAGTAGATGGAGAGATTGATCCACAGATTTGACGAAGTCGATGGATCAAATGATTTGATCCGAATGAGATCCAAAGAAGGAGTCGATTGGGACTAGGAACTCTTTTATGGTGCCAGTTGAGTCCTAGAATGGATGAGACCTTCCCATCTAAGTGACAGTGTTTCTCATTTCCTTCTTAAGCATATGAGGTGCTCCAGTTCGGTGAGAGGATACCATTTTCCTTGAGCTGGGAGTTGTCTTGACTTGGCCACCTGGAACAAGGGAATTGTTTGCATCCCTATGTGGTGTGCTTATTGTCTGACAATGGTGTCGCTTACAAGAGACTCTTGAACATCTGGATGGATGTCTTCTGGATCTGTACAGGTAAGTTGATAAGTTAAAAAAATGGTGGAAAATATGGTCGAAGAAAGTCCTCATTGAATATTGGATGTAAACCTAGGTATGGTGGAATGTTGATCTTAAAAGAACTTTCCCCAATTTTCTCAAGAATGGTGTAGGGACCATATCGTAAAGGCTTCAGCTTCATGTGCAAGATGTTGGATGTTGGAATTGTCCCTTTTTCCCATCCTTTCCAAACCATTTTCCACTTCATTTCCTTTTATTAATGCAACCATATTGATTATTTTTCTCATAAAAGCATCACCCTGAGCAGGTATAGTCCATTACTCATCTTGTTATGTTAATTGCATAGTTTACTTGTAAATTAGGGTGATGTTTCCTAGTTAAGGAAGTTATTGATGGATTAATAAGGATAAACACATATATGAGATATTGGTACACTAGCTTGTTGCTACACACATAAGGAAAAGGCCTCGTTGCATGCTTTGACTCCTTCTTCGGACTTGTTCCTGCTCACCTCAGTTCGTTGAAAGGAGAAGATCTTCCAGGATTGGTATAGCTCATCCATCCATCCACGTGGCCTGTTATGTTAAGGAAAAGTAGTAGGGCACAAACCTCTAAAGATTATCCATTGGTTGCTATCCTTGTAACAATTTCTGTTTTTAGGAACACTTTAGAATATGAGATTCTCAAGACTATTCGAATTAATGGGATCTAGAATCTATTTGGGAACATAGTAGCTTTAAAGTTGAAACAGAGAGCGTTCACGCTTAGTTAGTTAATCTTTCAATTCATTGTACGCGATGTTGTTGGAGAATTGAAATCGTATCTGGCAGACTGATTTCTTAATGAGAATTGACAATGTTTTGTTAATCTTCTGAGTGTCTGTTTCTTTTTAGTTCCTTAAGGCAACTCTGTTGGGAGGAAAGGGCCCACCTTCTCACAAAGCTCTCCCAATTTGATTAGTTGTACAATTTCTTAATTTGTTAGTGTGATAAATTGTTGATACAGTCCCTATATGTAGGTTATGCGAGTTGCATGTCACTGGATTGATTAGTCACTTGTAGCGTTAATCTATTGCCGAAATAGTATTGCTAAAGCAGTAAATGAATAGTAAAGTGTGTGAATTTTGCATTGCTGAAACAATAGGTTGATGCGCATGTATGGTTTTCTCCTTGGGTATGAAAGTGATTTCTTGATAGTTAGAAGTGTTGAAACAAATATACTTTCTCACTGAATTGATTACAGGTTGAATTTGTTATAATCATTTACTGCTGAAACAGATCTAGATAATTGTGTGATGCGGCGCATGATTGAATAGAGTTGATAATTCTGAAGTTTGGATGTTGTGTCATCAGCATAGAATAGATCTTTCATTCTTACATGAATGGTGATTAGATTTAACTTATTGCAAAGTAATTGTTGGATTTGATTTCTTGCAAAAGAATGATTGGATTTAACTTCTTGCCAAGAATATAGGATTTAACTTCTTGCAAAAGTAATGTAGATGCTTTTGAACAGTTTCAGATTTCCATTCTTGTTAAAGTGATTTATTTCTTCTGCATAGAGTGATTTATTTTTGAGATTGAATTAGAAGTAATTTTTCTTGAAGATTGAATTAACAGTTAGAATTAATAGTTTTCAGTGAGGAAGGAGTTACATAATAGTTTCAACAACAATTTGGTTGTTCAATTTGGCATTGGTTGATTTGAGTAATTGCATGAGGATTAGTGTCAGAAAGCTTAACGTTTATGCATAGATTTTGCTTGATTGCCTTTGAAATAACTAGAATTTTCTAGGTTGACAATTAATGTATTGAGAACTTTGGTTGCCTAATTAATTGGACAATTAAAGCCACCAACATTTTGGCGTTGTTGTCGGGGAAGGAGATTGATAGACTTAAGAGTATAGCTGACAATATTTTCTTTCCTTTTGTAGTTTCATTCTTGAGGTTTTAGGGAGGTAAGACGTAGTGAAGAGCTACGCATCGTTCAACAAGCTGTAGCGGGCTCTGAGCCTTAGATAAATATAGGACATGTAAGTTTGTATGAATAGGAGAGGAAAAGAACATGCAATCCCCCAAAACACTAACCCCACAAGTGTAAGGGGACGTGGTAGTGGAATAGTACAATTTGGGAGGTGAACATTCATAGACGATTTGATTGCTTAGGCAGACCATTCAACTTCAGGGTCCGGACGAAAAGGTGTCGAGTCCTGAAGAAAGAACCCCTACCTGACTCTTCCTCATCTTGAATCATCTGCTAAAACAACTAAGGTTGAATATTTGAGTTCAGTAGCAAAACCAGAAAAAAGGCCAGATTCTGGAAAAGGTGTTGAGGATCAAGGGAGTGTTGTAGATAACTTAAGATGAGAAGAATTCATGTACTAGATCAGTGGACGAATAATGACCAAATAAGAGTGGGAAAATTTTCAAGGGGATTCAGAAGATTAGGGAGATCCTGAAGACCAAGGAATTCCAAAGAAACCAATGGCAAATAACAATGATGAGGGAGTAACCACCATCAAATGTCCTATTGGGAGTATTCGGGATGAAGCTACTATGAAAAATATCCTTCATTCTGCTCTCCCAACCTTCCATGGGATGTCTAGTGAAGATCCGGATGAGTTCTTATTCGAATTTGATATTCTCTGCCTAAGTTATGATTACATCTCAAATGCATAGAAGCTAAAACTATTTCTTGCCACCTTAAAATGAAATGCATTAAGATGGTTCATGGGATTGGGTAGAGAAACTATCACAACATGGGATCATATGAAGCAACATTTCCTAAACAAGACAATATTATTGCAGAACACACGAGCGGCGAGAAGAAATTTTCAAAATGACCCAAAAAGATGATGAAATCCTTGAGGACTTTATGGAGCGAGTCCAATATAATCTGTATAGATCAGGGCATCCTGATGTGGGTCAAGATATTTTGAAGACTATTATGCTTCGTGGAGTTAGGGACGATTTCTTAGACATGTTGAACATGTTAGGGAAGGGAGATATATCAAGGGAATCATACAATGACATAGTTTAACTTTTCCGCAGATGTTCCAGAGGGTCTGCTAGAAACAGAACTCAAACACAAGATGTTTATAGTAGAGGACAAAAGTCAGCCAATGGTGGACCCACAAGAGCAGAAATTGGTAAGCTCTTCGAAAATTTTAAAACAGACGTAATGAGCTATATTGTTTCACAGTTTGATTCCATTGAAGCAAAACAAAAACAGGCTGAAGAAGAACTAGCACTAGACATATTATGTCCTAAGTGCAGAAAAAAAAACATCCTCTGCGGGAATGTCCACTAGACAACATTGAAATCTGTGGCCTTTGTGAATTAAATCATGATACCAGACTTTGTCCTTTGTTATCGAATATCAAGGAAGCACTGCAAGCATTAAGTAAGGAGTTTGAACAAGCTTGTTTTGCTACTCCAAAGAAGCCATGGCAACCCCATGACCTAGGTACGAATTCAGACTTTGTTCCACCTTTCAATACTTGGAATAATATGTATAATCAGTCTTAGTTCCAACAGCAATATCAATACCCTACCAATCAATGACAACATTCTAATCAGTCTCCTACACAATATCCTACACCATGGACACCTTGGACACCCCATCCAAATCAACCTTCTCCTTGGTCCCAAGGATGGAAGGCCCTCTTCAAGGAAATCAGTTCCCTCGACCACCTCCACATTATCAGCAACCACATCTATGACTCTCTCCAAATGCCTTTCCAAATAATCCTCTAATACGACCCCAACTACCTGTACAACCTAACCCAAATTTGAATAATAAGGCAGTGCAACAAGTTGAATTTCCAATTATTCCAGTATATTCCATCATTCCAGTTTGGTGTAATGATTTGCACTTGCGGTCAAGAAGGGTGAAAGAGTCGATAGTCATTGAGGATATTCCATCCCCCGTGGCACACCAAACTAAGGAACAAAACGAAAAACAGTCTGATAATATGAATGATACATCAACTCCTAGCAAGGAATATATTGCAACACCTGTTGAAACTGCTCATGCGAATGTTTAATCGAATACACCCTATCTTGATTGATTGGCCTTAAAAAAACAGTAGAGAAGCCTTACTTTGATCTTTTAGGGGAACTGAAAAATATCTATGTCAAAATTCCATTACTACAAGCCATTCATGATGTACCAATTTATGCTAAGGCAATAAGGGACTTATGTGTAAAGAAACCTAGAAGGAAACCTAAAAATCCTCTCACATTTCATGTGGTGGGAAAACTATCAAAATTAATGCTAGGGAAAACTCCACCTGTTAAATATGATGACCCAGGTAACCCTACTGTTACAATACAAATTGGGCAGACAGTGATTTCGAATTTCATAGTGGACTTAGGTGTGGTAGTAGACATTAAGAAAATTGAGACGGTTAAACAACTAGGACTCACAAATTTCAGACCGACCCCCACTGTGTTAGAATTGGTTGATAGGTCCACCATTGGACTAGAGGGAATCTTGGATGACCTTGTGATTTATGTTGACTCCTGGGAGTATCCTACTGATTTCCTCGCACTTCAACCCAAATATCAGTTGGGGGGGCATATGTTAATCCTAGGAAGACCATGGTTGGCTACAATTGATGCTTACATCGACTGCATATCGGGATCTATGACGATTTCTGATGGAATTGACACAAAAAATCTTACCCTTTACCCACCATCTAAGCCAAGTGCTGATGTTGAAACTCCGTTGTGGGTTGAATTTGAAGAAGAAAGTGCTCAACCCCTTGTTACTGTAGGGAGAGCCCTTACTTTTAAGAATGAAACACAAGATGATACCATTAGTAGTTTCATCAGTGATCCTTTAACTATGAACAAGCCTACCAGATCTTGGATAATGTGATGGAAGAGCCCAATCGGGAAGAAATTACTAAGGGAGTCTTAGTTGAAATAGTCATGGCTGAAACAGTTCCCATAGTTGTGAATTCTAAAAGTAGTCCAATCGAGATCGAACCAGGAAAAACCTTAAACGTTAATCTCAACTTAAGACCCCAAGGGACTGAGCGCTTGATAGAGTTGATGATAAATCATAGGGAGGCATTCTCATGGGAATATATGGATAGGAAGGGAATTCCTTTTGAGTTGTGTACCCATCATATTTATAAAGAGATATTGACAACCGACTTCCTAGCCCCAACGTCATATGAACCCTAATCTAAAGGATATTGTGAAGGAAGAACTTTAAAAAAATTATTAAATGCAGGATTTATCTATCCAATCTTAGACAGTGAGTGGGTTTCCCCACTAGTAATCATGCCTAATAAAAATGGTAAATGGTGTATATGTGTGGATTACAAAGAATTGAATAAAGTCACACAAAAGGATCATTTTCCCTTGCAATTTATTGATCAAGTTTTGGATACTTTGTCTGGGAAAAAGTTCTTTTCCTTTTTGGATAGTTTTAGCATATATAATTAGATACATATCACTCCTAAATATTAGGATAAAACCACCTTCACTTGTCCCTAGGGAACCTTTGCATACAGGGTACTTTCGTTTGGGTTGTGTAATGCACCAACAATTTTATAGCGAGCTATAATAGATATATTTTCTGATATGGTTAATGATTGCATGGAAATATTTATGGATGGTTTTACACCTTACGGTAGTGATTTCGATGAAACTCTGAGAAATCTTGAAAAAGTGTTGAAACGTTGTAAACAATCCCACCTTTCCTTAAGCACAGAAAAATGTCACATGATGATGAGCAAAGGGGTGGTTTTGGGACACTCCATCTCTGCTACATGCATCCAAGTCGACCATGCTAAAATAAAGGTAATATTGAATATTCCAACTCCATGGACACAAAGAGAGGTATGTAGATTTTTGGGACAGGCTGGTTACTACCGTCATTTTATTGAATTTTTTTCCAAATTAGCATCTCGTATGTTTTCCTTGTTGACAAAGGATGCAGAGTTTATTTGGACTGATAATTGCCAATTTGCTTTTGCAGAATTGAAGAAACAGTTGTCCACATCTCCTATATTACGTGGGCCTAATTGGGCCCCGCCTTTCCACATTTCTTCAGATGCTTCAGATACTACCATTGGAGTTGTTTTGGGACAACAGGAAGACCATAATACATATGCCATTTACTACATAAGCAAGAACATGGCTCCTACTGAGCTCAATTATACGGTGACAGAAAAGGAATTCCTTGTTGTTGTGTAAGCCATCAATAAGTTCCAGTACTATGTCATAGGTTATCCAACCTTTGTACATACTGATCACCCAAATATCAAGTATTTAATGAATAAACATATTACCAATGCTAGAGTGACTAGGTGGTTACTTCTGTTGCAAGAATTTGATATTACCATTATTGATAGACTAGGTAAGGAGAATGTTGTTGCATATTTTCTATCTCGACTGAATAAAATTGATGATGATTTACGTGTTGAATATTCGTTTTCTTATGAACATCTATTTGCAGTGTCTACCCATTCACCATGGTATGCATACATCGCTAATTAACTTGTTGTAGGGAAATTAGCACCCCATTTGTCAAAAATGGAAAAGAGAAGGATCATTAAACAGAGTGTCGAGTATTGTTGGATAGGTGGGTATCTCTTTTATACTGGACCAAATATTGAGATTGGACGATGTGTAAGAGAAGATTAAATTCACATAATTTTGAAGGCTTCTCATGATGAGCCTTGTGGAGGACATTTCACCGATAAAAGAATTGGGCATAAGGTACTCCAGATAGAGTATTTTTTTCCCACATTGTTTCATGATGCAAAAAAGTATGTACATGCATGTGACAGCTACCAGAGGATGGGTCAATCGAACAAATTGGATGAAATGTCGTTGTAGCCACAGTTAGTGGTCGATCCTTTTGAGAGATGGGCCCTCGATTTTATAGGATCTATCAATCCTCCATCAAATAAAAAAAATTATATCCTATTCTGCACAGGTTATATGACCAAGTGGGTGGAGGCCAGGGCATTGACCAAAGCCATTGATTAGGTTGTCTCAGATTTCTTGTTTGAAGAAATTTTTACTCATTTTGGGATATCTAAGGATATAGTTACTGATGGCGGATTGCAGTTTGCATCTTGTAAGATTGAAGAGCTTCAGCATCGGATAACCTCACCATATTGTCCGTAGGAAAATGGCCAAGTGGAAAGTACCAATAAGGTTGTTGAAGCCATCCTCACCAAAACTGTGAAAAGCCATCGCAGGGACTGGGATGGAAGACTACCTGAAGCACTTTGGGTGTATTGGACCACATGGCGAAGCACAACAAGGTTTCCCCTTAAGAGTTAGTGTATGGTAAGAGTGATGTATTTCCTATGGAATTCGAAATTAAAACATTGAGGACTACCCTGGAAGAAAATATGGACATGACAGAAGCTCAGAAGAACCAACTAAACTAACTTAATGAACTAGACAATAAGCGTTCGGTTGTTGTACTTCAAACTTCTATAATTCAACAACAACACTCTAAATGGCATGACCAGTTCATAAAAAGGAAGATATTCCAAGAGGGGGATTGAGCTCTGTTGTACAATTCACGTTTGAATGATTTCAAAGGAAAACTGTGCACAAGGTGGCTTGGACCTTACAGAGTGGATACGGTCTTTGAAAACAAGACTGTTCGACTTACAACCATCGTTGACGCGCAAGCACCATTGTTTTCAAATGGTCATCAATTGCGGTTGTATCATAAGCCACTCTCTAAGGATGCATTTGTTTCTCACATTGTCAAAAGTTTGGACTATCAGTTTGTCGATGGAGAGGAGCTTGCTCCTGCTCCACCAAAACTCCGATTTTTGTTATGCATTTTCTTAAAAGACATGTACACAAATAAATTGTCTGTGTTTTTTATTTCATTTTTTTGCTAATAAGTTACGACTAGATTTCCCAGACAGAAATTTCTTGCAGATGATGAAGGGAGTATGGTGGTTCGTGAGAAAAATTGTAGATCATTGTTTGGTTGATAGGCGGAAATCAAGCTAGGTGAAACGATTTCTATTTTACCGTGCATCTTGGGCCAATCGATTGCCAGAATCATATAGTCAACCATCGGATTATTCCTTGCATAAAACCCCTTCCTTAAGCCATCTAATTTTCATATATTTGTTGGACGCCCGTAACCTTTCCGCCAACTGTTGAAACATTGTTTATTTTCCTGCCTATTTCCCACTATCAGCTGAAACTCCGCCAATTTTCCACTATCAGCTGAAACTCCGCCAAATTTCCTACTATCAGCTGAAACACCGTCGATTTCCTACTATCAGCTAAAACTACACCGATTTTCCACTATCAGCTTAAGCTCTGTCATATTCCCAGTCATTTGTCTTCTTCATTTCCGCCATCAACTAAAACACCCCAAATTCTATACTATTGGATGAGTTCCGCCAATTTCTCTATCCTTGGCTGAGGTTTCATTAATCTTTTGGCCATTTGCTATCTTCGTTATTGAATGAAATGTTTTGAGTTCTTTCACTTATTGCCGAAACATTGTTGATTTCTCTGTTAATTGTTGATTCTGCTAGTTCCTCCAACATTTGTTGAAACACTGCCAATTTCTCTGTACGTTGATGTTGTCAATTTCTCCATTTATTGCTGAAACACAGCCAATTTCTCTGAAGCGTCATCGTTCTTGATTTATTCCACCATAGAGACCACATCCATCAATGCAAAGGGGTCGCCATAACTATTTTATGTGATGGACACGATCACCACATCATATTTTTCTCGTTGACACCTCACCTCGGTGAGTGCTACAGGTACGTCGCCCTCAATTACTAGTATGACTGTGCTTTGACATGACAACTGGGTAATAATTGCTGCTCTTCACTCCTCCACGCCAACCATCGGTGGCCAATTCCTTCAGTTGGGGGAATGCCATTGCACCCCTACGTATTTATTAACTGTCGCCACACAATCCAGTCCACACGATTTCTTTTTCCTTCCCACGAACTATTTCCATAATGTCATCACCTTTCCAATTTTTGACATGTTCTCCCCGTCTGTGCATGCGCTCCCATGCACGCTGTAATTCCCGATCCGCGGATTGTAATGGTAAACTGAAATTCTTCTGCACTCCACGTGGTTGCAATGAAAAGAGTTACTCAGCATGGGAGGTACAACGACTCAAGCAAAACAATTTTAGGATATCACGGTAAACGAGTTGCAGGAAGAATAATCTGCACTGCGTGATGATTCTTTCCATTATGTTCTAGATCGTGAGGTCAAAATCCTCACAGAAAATTGTGTTCCTATTGTATCACCTCGGGTAAGTAATAAGAGACCATTTATAGGGACTCCATCATTTTTCCCAAGTACAAGGAGGAGGACCAGGGATTCTATTGCACTAGAGGCAACTAGACTTCAGAGGGAAAAACTTGAAATTCCTGTGTTACATCCTTTTTCACCCACTCTCACACAAGAACCAATGGGCGGTGAACAACAATATGAAGCTACCACTATTACACAAGAACCATTTGGTAGCTTGGGCCCAAATCAAAAAGCTGCTGAAACACAAGAACCTGCTACTAGGGAAAATAAAGTTCAAATTGGTGCCTTAATCCTTGAGAATTATTTGTTGGAAATGGAAGGCAGAGACTCAGGGAGGAATTGGAATTGTTGAAGGCAGAACGGGGGAGTCAAAGACTCCACCCTTGGATGCATTATCCCAAGTAGCCGATTTTGTTGGAGGTCTATCTTCTCCATAAAACGAGGATGAAACACAAGCAGAATTCGTAGAACATGTGTGCCCATATTGTGGAGACATTTACAAAGGTGTTGGATATAAGGTGACTCTGCCTGAACCTTTGGACCTGGGGTTAATAAGGAGGAAAGAAGGGTTGTATGAAACAGTGCAAGAAAAGAAGACCACTGATCCACAAGAACCAGTGGCTATTAATGAAGGAAGACAGACTGCTGAAACAATTCAGTCGAAGCTCACCACTGTTACACAAGAACCAGTGGTATCTAATGTGGAAGGACAGACTACTCATATTGAACATGCCATTGTCACACAAGAACTAGTGGCACCTAATTTGATTGAGAAAACTGCTGAAACAACTCGACTTGAACTTACCACTGTTACACAAGAACATTTGGTACTTGATTTGAATAAACGGTCCGAGGGGGGATTACAAGAAGATGCCAATGTTACACAAGAACCAGTGGTCGATGAAAATGGTTACATCCTTTGAATTTTTAAAAACCTTTTCCCAGGGTGACCTCACAGAACAACACTTGTTGTGTGAGCTTTACTTGCATGAATTAGCATGTTTGTTGGATATAAAGTCAATCCCGTGCCTTAAGTGGGAGATGTACAGCTGAGTGCCTTCACCTCTTTTGTAAACAATCAGGTAAGATGGTGGAATGCTTTTCAAACAACCAGTAAAAAAGAAGGCGGCTCCACATTATGGATTAGAGGTGAGCTCCAAACCCCTGCTACAATTATTAATAAATACCAAGAACTTCTTTCTTCACCAGGTAAGGTTAACAAGGTGGCATCACTCCAGAAGTCTATCATAGACTTATGTGTTAAAACAATTACTCATCAACAACCATATGCATTAGAGGGTAGTAAGTTCAGATGGGAAGTATCTTCCGAGTCTCTAAGGAAGAGGTATCCTTATGGTTATGATAATTTTACTTATGCTCTCTCTCGAGTTCCTAGTTATGTTGGTTGCATTCAGGCTTGTGGCCCAAAGTGGTTGGGGTTAAGGTTCCACTTTCCACTTATATGGTTGTCAATGGAGAAATATCAATATTTGTATAGGATGACAAGGAAAGTGGTAAAACAATGCTGGGAAGAGTTAATTTCTTGTGAAGGCTACAGAAACAGGGGAGAGCAAGCAAGATCATCATTCAACCTCACCAATTTACATTGGAAAAGTTCTGATCCGGATTCAGAGAGTGACTAAGTTTGCATGGGGACATGCAAATGTAAAGTTGGGGGGAGATGTTGGATGTTAGATTTGTCCCTTTTTCCCATCCTTTCCATACCATTTTCCACTTCATTTCCTTTTATTAATGCATCCATATTGACTATTTTCTCATAAAAGCATCACCCGGAGTAGGTATAGTCCATTACTCATCTTGTTATGTTAATTGCATAGTTTACTTGTAAATTAGGGTGATGTTTCCTAGTTAAGGCAGTTATTGATGGATTAATAAGGATAAATACAGATATGAGATATTGGTACACCAGCTTGCTGCTACACGCATAAGGAAAAGGCTGCATCATATGCTTTGACTCCTTTTTTGAACGTGTTCCAACTCACCTCAGTTCGTTAACAAGAGAAGATATTTCAGGATTGGTATAGCTCATTCATCCATCCACGTGGACTGTTATATTAAGGAAAAATAGTAGGGCACAAATATACGAAGATTATCCATTGGTCGTTATCCTTGTAACAATTTATGTTTTTATGAACAACTTGAGAATCTGAGATTCTCGAGACTGTTTGAATTAATGGGATCTAGAATCTATTTTGGGAACATGGTATCTTTAAAGCTGAAACATAGAGCATTCACGCTCAGTTAGTTAATATTCCAATTTATTGTACGTGTTGTTGTTGGAGAATTGACATTGTATCTGGAAGACTAATTTCTTAATGAGAATTGGCAATGTTTTGTCAATATTCTGAGTGTTTGTTTCTTTTTAGTTCCTTAAGGTGGCTCTATTAGGAGGCAAGGGCCCACCTTCTCACAGAGCTCACCTAGTTTGATTAGTTGTAGAATTTATTAATTTGTTAGTGTGATAAATTGTTGATACAATCCCTGTCTGTAGGTTATGCGAGTTCCGTCTCACTCGATTGATTAGTCACCTGTAGCATTAATCTATTGCTGAAATAGTTAATACATTGTTGAAGCATTTAGTGAATTAAAGTGTGTGAATTTTGCATTGCTGAAACAGTAGATTGTTGCGCATGTGTGGTTTTATCCTTGGGTATGCAAGTGATTTCTTGATAGTTAGAAGTGCTGAAATAGATCTATTTGCTCGTTGAATTGATTACATGTTGAACTTGTTATAATCATTTACTACTGAAACAAATCTAGATAATTGTGTGATGTGGCGCATGATTGAGTAGAGTTGAGAATTTTGGAGTTTGGATGTTGTGTTATCAGCATAGAATAGATCTTTCATTATTGCATGAGTGGTGATTGGATTTAACTTCTTGTAAAAGAATTATTGGATTTAACTTCTTACAAAGAATATAGGATTTAACTTCTTGCAAAAGTACTATAGATGCTTTTGAGCAGTTTCAGATTTCCATTCTTGCTAGATATAGATGCTTTTGAGCAGTTTCAGATTTCCATTCTTGCTAGAGTGATTTCTTTCTTCTGCAAAGAGTGCTTCAATCTTGAAGATTGAATTGGCAGTATTTTTTCTTGAAGATTGAATTAGCAGTTAGAATTAAGAATATTTAGTGAGGAAGGAGTTACATAATAGTTTCAACAACAATTTGGTTGTTCAATTTAGCATTGGTTGATTTGAGTGATTGCATGAGGATTAGTGTCAGAAAGCTTAACGTTTATGCATAGATTTTGCTTGTTTTCCTTTGAAATAACCAGACTTTCATGGGTTGACAATTTATGTATTGATAACTTTGGTTGCCTAATTAATTGGACAATTAAAGCCAGCAACACAAACCACTAAATCTATCTTTCTTGAGATGCAACTAGAACTGATCTCAAATTTTGAATGAATGAGGAATATGATGCTTGTTGTTTCAGGCCTGGGATTTTTCACTAGCTTGCTGCAACATCTCCTCTGCTTGTTTCTGAATCTCACAAACCCTATCCTTGAACTTGAGTGCTTTTTTTACTTCTCATTGTTCATGGTTTGTGTCGATCATACTAGTCAATCGATTGAGTAAGTCGATAGGTGCCGAGGGTTGAATCCATAACAGAAATCCAATGGATCCTTGCATGTTGAACTATGTTGTGCTCTATTATAGCTATGTTGGATGTACGAGAAACTTCCATTCCATGTTCTACAATGCTTGCGGTTGTACATGCAAAGCAATTGTACCACCATGCGATTTCACAACTTTCGTTTGTCCATCGATCTAAGGATATAACACAGTCGACATAGATAGTTCTATGTCAAGCTACTGCTATAGTGTTTTCCAAAAAGTGTTGACAAAAATGGAATCTCCATTGGAAATGAGTCTAGTTGGTAATCCATAGTGTTTCCAAACATGCTTTAAGAAGAGTTGACTTTGATTGTTTTGTTTTTGTAGTATTTTTTGCAAGGAATGATGATAATCACTTTAGGAATCTGTCAACCACTACTAGGGTTGCATCATGTTGCTAGGATATCCAATCAAATAATCCAAGGAAATGGACTCCCATGGTTGACTTGAAATGGGAAAGGGTGTATACAAACCATGTTGTGGATTCAATGGCTTGGCAATGGCACAAACCACGTATGATTTGATATACTTGTCGACATCCTTCTTGAGTGAATACCAATAGAAATACTTCTAAATTACTGTAAGAGTCTTTACCACTCCAAAATGACTTGTTGTGTTGTTGTAGTGTGCATCCAAAATAAGCTTATGTTTGTGCTCACCTATAGTACACAAAGTTGTTCGAATTTGTAAAGCAAAATGTCCTTCATGTCGTAGTCAAAAGCAATCGAATCACCTATCTAGAGTTGTCGATAAAGTTAGGAGAATTCAGTGTCTTTTTCATACAATTGAGGCCAAGTAATGGTGACATAACCATGAATACTTAACATTGTAAGAAGTGAATTCATTAGTAGTCAACAAAGGTAGTCATCTGTTGCATTGGATTTTCTTTTTTGATACTTAAGTGCCAACTAAAATTGTTGAAGGTAACTGCTCCACTTGAATTGTCCTGTCGTCTGTAACTTAGAATGTGATGAAGTGAACTGTAGAGGCTTATGGTTCATATGAATGACCATTTCTTGTCCTAGAATGCAATGTATCCATTACTTAAGTGCTTGTACATTGGCATACAAATCTCTTTCATAAGTTGAATACTTGCAAACAGTTTCATTGAAATTTTCGAATGAATGTCATTGGATGACCTACTTGAGTGATCACGACGTCCATGGCATAGTTTTATGCATTGGTCTTGATTTCAAATGGTTGATTCAAATCAGGTAGGATGACCACTGGAGTTGTACAAAGCTTGTTCTTGAATTGTTCAAAAGCTTTTTGTTGTGTTGTTTTCGATTTGAAAATTGTCTTTCCGCCTCCTTTCATCAACTAATTCATTGGCCAAGCTATGTGGTTTAATCCCAACACAAATCTGTGATAGAAACTTGCTAAACCAAGGAAAATCCTTAGTTCATGAATTTTTCTTGGAGTGGGCCATTCCCTTATGATTTGTATCTTTTTTGGGTTGACTCGAACGTTTGTTGATTCGATCACATAGCACAAGTATTTGATACTCTTCATTGCAAAAGAGAACTTCTCCAAGTTCAAATAGAGTTTGTGTTGTCTAAGAGTGTTAAACACTTGTTGAAGCTGTTGCAGATGCTCATCCCACGATATGCTGAAAATTAGGATGTCGTCTAGATAAACAATGACAAATTTTCCTGCAAAAGGTCTAAGAACATCATCCATATATCTCATAAAAGTTGTAGGTACGTTAGTTAAATCGAAATGCGTGACTAACCATTCAAATAGACATTCCCTGGTTTTGAAAGCAGTCTTCCATACATCTGAGGACTCTATGGGAATTTGATGATATCCCAACTTAAGGTCGAGTTTGGTAAAGAATTTAGCATCTTTCAAATAATAAAGCAAATCATCTATCCTAGGAATAGGATATTGATTCTTTACTGAAATATTATTGAGAGCCTTGTAGTTAATGCACATACGCCATGTCCCATGTTTCTTAGGGACTAGGACGACTAGACTTCCACAATCATAACAACTAGGTGGAATATGCCCTTTATCGATCAAATCTTGAATATGTCTACGGATTTCTTCATTCTCTAAAATAGATCTTTTGTAAACAGATGTAGTGGGTAATGAAGAACTAGGAACAAGATCAATGGAGTGTTCTACATGGAAATGTAGTGGTACTCCAACTGGATCTTTGAACACATCTTTGTATTCTTCAAGTAATCTATCAACTTGTTATTGTTGTTGAAAGTTGTGATTGGTGGAGTCATTTGGTTATTGTGATCCTCTTGGAACGTTGAGGTTTGATTATCAGCAACATGAATTTATGAGCATGGTTGATCAACTTTTTGGCTTGCTTTGTTGAAACCATTTCAACTGTCAACATGGGTCAACATTCATGAATGTCGTATCACTGATTTTGGATTTTGTCTATCACTTTCTGTGGTCTAGAATTTAATTTCCATGTATGTCCCATAAGTAGGGTTTCTCAAATAGTGCATCAACTACTAAGAGTGGCATTATATCATAGAGAACCTCACCCCAAAAAGGCTTGATGAAGTAGGCAATTTTGCACTGTTAGGCGATCTTGAATTATTGTCCATCCTTCATCCAACTGATGTTATAAGGTTGTGGATGTGGAGTAGTAACAAGACCCAATTTCTTCACAATGTCTTTAGAAACAAGGTTCTTTTTACTACCATTGTCCACAATCAACTACAATGGGTTATTCTATACCCATATTTGTGTATGGAATAGCCATTCGGCTTTCCTCTTCGTCAATGATGGTCAACTTCATGAGGGCTCTTGAAGTAGATGCCAATAAAGTCAAGGATTATGGATCTTATTCCACGATAGCTTTGTCGATTGAGCTTGATTTGGGGGTATACATCTACATCAAGAATGTCTTCTGAGCTTTGCATTCAAATGCATCACACCAAGCTGAACTCTGGTAATCACATCATTCCCCTGCAGGGGTTTGTTTGTTGTGTTTTCCCTTGTCTTTCTTGGAAGGCTTCTTACCATGGTCTTGGTTTTGTGAAGTAATTTGAGTAGACCGTTGACACTTGTCGAAGTTAGTAGTTGATTCAGGTTTATTGTCGAAAGGTCAACCTGTTGATTTGGTCGAGAACCGTCCTTTCAATTTCCCCTCAAGTTTGATGGCGTTATGGAATGATTCTACAAGAGTGCCAATAGTGATAAATTCCATCTCTAGTTGGATATAAGGAGTTAATCCATTGATATATTGCAAAACAAGTAAATTTCTTCCTCCCTAATACCAAGTCTAGCCATTATTTAGTGGAAATCATCAGTATAACTCTGTCCAATCTAATCTTTCCATTGTCTTTACTACCACCATTTCTTATACTGATGTTCTATGTACTTTGGTGGATAAAATTCCATCTTGAACTTCATCTTGTTTAGTCAAAATATTTTCCCGCCAACGATGTACAGAAGTCGAAAATTTCAAAGATGTAATAGTGACTTTCTCAACCTCAGAAAGTTGATACAAAGAGAAATAGAATCCTAATTGCTATATCCAATTGTTTACAGATTCTGCATCAATATTTCCTTCCAAATTTGGTATGTCCAAGTTCATTTGTACCTCGAAGGGGCTAACCCAAGGCAGATCTCATTGGGTTGCTAACGGAAGTCAAGAATAATGAACAAGTAAGTCGAGCAAGGATCTCATTGAAATGGTCATACATTTTAGTTATATGTCGAGCGAGTGCTTGCTCTATGAGTTTTTCAGTTTCACTATGAGGAGTTCTATCTCTATTTCACCTGCCATCTTTATTCCATGGTTTCAAGCAAATAAATACTCGAAGGTCGAAGGTAGAGGCAAGTTAAATAGTTGGGTCTTAGAGCATGTCTAAATAGACATAAAACTGCTAACTATACAAGTAGTGCATTAGGGGAATTTTGAGGTCTAAAATAGGTCTCATAAGAGATATAATAAAATATTACGAGTTAGTCATTTTGTGGAGAAGGTATAGTTACAACTCACCTCTTGCAATACAATCTATATAACTATGGTTGAGTTAAATTGAAAAGATGTCTAAAAATAAAACTAATTAAAAATCCTACTTAATATGACTAGAAGTATGAGTACTTTTAATACATAATTGTAATTGTAGTAAAGTAAAGTATTAATAAATAAAATAAAGTAAAATAATTTAGTTTTGAAATACAAACTTAAACTTATATATATATATAATTGTAATTGTAGTAAAGTATTAATAAATAAAATAAAGTAAAATAATTTAGTTTTGAAATACAAACTTAAACTTTTATATATATATATAAAAGTTGAAATTTAATCTAATTTATATTTATTAAATAAAATTTAATTTTTATAAATTAGATACTTTAAATATTGAATTAGCTTAATCAAATTTATATATGTTTAAAATTTAAATTTATAATTATAATTACTTATTATAAAAATATTATTTAAAAATTAAAATTAAAATTATATTTACTTATGATATATTATTTAAAATTTTATATATTATTATAATAAATGTATCCTACTGCATTATAACAAAATATATCTTAACAAATTTATTCATTATAACAATATTATATTATATTTTATTATTTTAATATAAATTTATATATTATATTCTATTTTATTATTTTATTATTTTAATATAAATTTATATATTATATTCTATTCTATTATTTTAATATAAATTAATATTTTATAATCTTATAATAAATTTAATATAATATAAACTAATTATAACAATATTATATTTTATTCTATTATTTTAATATAAATTTATATTTTATGATCTTATAATAAATTTAAAATAATATAAAAAATTATAACAATATTATATTATATTCTATTATTTTAATATAAATTTATATTTTATATTCTATTTTATTATTTTAATATAAATTTATATTTATGATTTTATAACAAATTTAATATAATATAAATAAATATATATGTAATTTTGTTAATATGATATTATAACAATTTTTTGAGATAATATTTACTAAGATAACACATTATGACAAGTTAGGATAACATATATATTTGCATTCTTTGCAAATGCGATGAAGAATTGGTTTCACATATATTTATGGATTGTTAATATCTTATACTGGTCTGGGAATGTGTGGGCATTTCCTTCCCTATAATCAGTGCATGGAATGGCCTCTCACTACAGAAGTGTTTAAAAAACTGGTTTGCAACAGTTGGAAAGCAAGGCAAGCTTGCTATTTACATTTTATGGGAAGTCTAGAAGTCGAGGAACCTCTTTATTTTTGAAAATATATATACGCTACCTTATAGATGTGTTGGCAAAGCCATGGCAGGATATTGTGAATCATTTGGAAATTCTATAGAGATTGCACATAAATTTTCGGTTAAGCTTGCATTACAACCCCTTCTGGGGTTGCTACATGTTTTGATGGAGCGTCACAGTCTTCGGGTTCTATGTGTGGTGCTGGAGCGGTTGTTAAATTGGATGATCGTCGAAGCTATTTTCTATGGATGAATTGTGGCATTGGGTCCAATACCCGGGCATAATTGGTTGCACTTTGGATGGTTCTTTACTTTGCCAAACAACTCAAGATTGAATTGGTTCATGTCTCTGGGGACTCTAGGATCATTATTAATTGGATCAATGATATGGGGGACATTCAGGCCATTGTGCTTTCTACTTGGATGTCACATATTCAAAGGATACTTCGGGATATGAAGGGGATCAATTTTCACCATATTTATCGTGTTGGTAATGCTAAGGCATATTTGATGTCTAGGAAGGGTCTCGATGCTCAGGAAGGAAGCATTTACTTTGAACTGTTTGAAGATCATCTTCTGAGGGATTCAGGATCCCTTCCTATTTATCTGGGTTAGCAGCTTTTTGGGGGTCTTTTCTTTTCAGTGGCTCCATTTTTTTATCTCTGCTTTAGCTGAGATTTTCGGCCTTAGTATATTTATCTTTATTTTGTATATAATTGATCTCATCTTTGGAACCTGGGATGGATTGTTGGCATTGGATAGCTATCACATGATGTCTTGTAGTGGTAGGGGTGTTAGGATGTACTGTGGGATCATTATGGACTGGTTATTTGGGATCTTCAGGATTCAGTAACAAATGTATTTGCCAATTTTATATACTTAATAGTATAGAGCTTTTCTTGTGTGAAAAAAAAATTTAGGATAACACGCTATGAATCACATTTGGGAAGCATATTAGTTATGTTATAAATTAATTAGAATAACATGTTATGAAAAGTTAAATATAATAAAGCTTTTATTTAATGAGTTTAATATAAAAGAGTTTTTATAATATATTAAAACACGTTTATTGGTCACATTTATTATCAAATATCCATTAATGAAGTATTATTATTACATATTTATGAACAAGTATTTATGGATAATTAGAATTTAGAATTTGGATTTTATTTTTGGTTTTAATAATATATTTTATGTTAAAATATTGATTATATAGAAAAGTACTTTAAAGTACTTTATTTTATAAATATATAAGTACTTAGTAGAAGCATTAAGTATATAAATATTATATTCAAAAGTATTTTATGACTATTTTTTTATTATGGGTATAGTTAATTATGGGTTTGCATCCACCATTTAGAATTTGACAAGTAAGTATCTTTAACTCAAGTAATGCCACCTCAACCATAAGGGATGATGTCATTCTTTGGAATGTGAATGATTCTTTTAAAGTTGATTTTGATAGTACATTTTTTGTTTTGATGCCAATTTTAGACCTCAAAAATTCTCTAATGGTTTAAGCAAGGCTAAATCATACTAGAGTGCTCTGATACCAATGATCTGTGTCACACAGGGAGTTATCAGGAGAACAAGAGAGTCAATTGAATGAGTCAAGCTCTATTATGGCGGAAGTGAATAGTAATAGACTTAATAATAAAAACCATGTAGGAAATAACCTACAAAAAAAACTATAAACAATAAACAATACCAAACACATGGAAATGCAAGTCAAGAATTGATAACGAAGAAACTCCAAGGGTGAAAACTTTGGTTGTATTGAGTAGTCATCTATAGGACATCGATCTCCCAAGTCTGTAAGCAAAACCTTGTATCAAGGTGTGTTGAGTCAAAAGTTTTGTTTACAGGTCGAATGAAGGAATTGTGAGGAACCAATCAAACCTTCTCTTTCGGGACTCGTCTTAGTGCAATCAAGAACAATGAAGCCTTCCATATTCAAGATGCTTGGTGCCTAACCACTGTGTTTCAATTACAAATAAGTAGTTACCACGTCAATGGTGTCTTCCCAATGCCTTTTGACTGTTCAGAATGTTCATTGACATGTGTTTGAGTCATCGAATGTCGTGGGGCATGTATGATGAATGAATCTTGTGGAAGATTGAGTGAGTCCATTGAGTTGATGGATCGACTGATCCATAGATTTGACTGGGTTGATTTGACTAAGATCCAACCAAGGAGTCGACTAGGACTAGACACTACTCAATGGTTACAGTCGAGTCTTGGAATGGATCACTTGTTACATTATTGAATTCCACTATTTAATTCAAAGCCAAGCTCATTAGTTCGAAGAATTATAGACTATCATCTCGCAAATGGAAGGTAGTATACATACCCGAGTGGAGGAAATGAAGTCCAAGGTTTTGGACTTACAAACAAGTTTGGACCAACAATACTCAAATTGAAAGATTGGTTTTCGATCACAATATGTTTGCCCAGATCATACCAAACTTTGTTAGAAGCCCTAATACCTCAATGGCCTCTCCAATTGAAGTTGCAATAAAATGGGACATTGTTCTTCAAGCCTATGGAAATTGATGAAGTTGGAAAGGAAGAAAACCTTGTTTATGCATTTAAGTATAAGTTTTTATTAGGATAGAATATTAAAATTTACAATATTAAGGATAGTAATTTTTTGGGAAGTCCAAAAAACTCAGAAGCCTTAAAATAGACACCCAACCATTTTCGTCATTTTTGGATTTCGTACTTTTAGATTCAAATACTGTAATAGCATTCTTTTATTATAATCTATAATTGTTTTGATATATATATATATATGGAGTACATTGTGGAATATATGGTTAACGTTTCAAACATCCTTTTGACATAATTAAGAGCATTTTTTAACATCCCTTTCAACTATGTGGAATTCAAGAGATACAAGCCTCCACGCTCCTAAACACATATCCACTAAACTATGTGCAATCCAAGGGGCTGAGATTCTATCCTAAAGACAGATGTATAAACTATGACTTTAGTTAGAAGTCGAAATGAAAGGAAATTGAAGAAATCATCCCAATGGTCGGTTACTAAGCAAAAGGGTCTTTCTCTTTCAGTCTCTTTAATTAAACCCATCATGGTCTTCCATCAACAATGCTGGAGGTAGCTTCAAGTTAAGCCCCTGAGCTTAAAAAGGAGGTTTAAAAGTTTTTTCAAAGGCCTCGGCGCCTACCCGCAATCCTTGGAAATAGAGTAGAAAGAAATTCACCATAAACAACAAGCTTTGGTTGAGAGTTTGGTGGTGGTGACAAGATAAATGGCATCTAAACTTCATCACCTGAGGATAATATCCTCATGCTTTCATAATGCCATACAAGGCCTGAGGTAACTGAATTTGTTTATATTTTCCATGGATGACCTTCAGTTTACAATATGATGAAATCTGACTTGGAACACCAAAATGCGATGCTTATTATGGTGAAGGACATGTCAAGGACCGGAGAGAAGGATGCCCACAAGTACAAAATCTAACTGCAGTTAAAAGTCGTTGGTCTCTTTTTATAAATTAGGAGGATGTCCAATAATACAAAGTCTAACTGCAATTAAGAGCCATAGGCCTCTTTGTAAGTTCCGTTGAACTGGGATTCTTATGTATTTAAAATGGTAAATTTTATATATCTACAACCGGGATATGCTAATGGGCTAAGTTGGCCTTGTGAGGCAGATCCAATTTTGTATTTTAGAATTGGGAACTCGTCACATATAATATAAGTTGTCCAATGTAGCATCAGATTTAGAAGACCAAAATATGATATACAAATGGGGGACTAAAATTTCCATCGTGCTAAAATTGAAATATTTTAGAAAAAAATTATAGATCTCTTAAAACTACTCTTTGTTATCAACAGCAACATGCTGCTTTACTACACTGGAATATCTTCACATGTAAATGATGCAGCATTTCATCATCGTGGCCTTGCCAATTTTTGTATGCAATCTAAAGATTGTGAAAATCATTTCTGCTACGAAACAGAAAAAAAATAACAGGTTTATGAAGAAAGTGCACTTCAATTTAAATCATGTTGCAATAGCAACATCTTATTGAACTCATTGCAGAACTGTATATGATATAGTAACTATTTCAAGCAAATGGACAGTGTTCGATAGTAGAGAATAAAAATAAAGGTACGACCATAGAAACTGTTTAACTCTGGGTAAGCAGATGGACGGTACTTTGAAATTGACTGTTTAAAGGAAAAATTAGGGAAAACACTAACTAATTCATTGCATAAGTTTCCAAAACTTCTAGAATGCCAAAGCAGCCAGGACATGGAAGAAATTATATTGAAAAAATAAAAAATGTCAATATTCTGTATTTTTAATACTTACCATTCGCACCGTATTCTGAACTAACTGAATGACATTTCTCAAAAACAACTTTACTTACCATTCGCACCTATTCTGTTTTCCTTGAATGGCATGTCTCAAAAAACAGATGAGGCTGGGTGTCAGTCCCATTTCTGCACTCCCTGAATGGCATGTCACAAAAACAGATAAGGCTGGGTTGCTATCTCATGTGATTTTGGTGGAATGTCTAACTCTCAGACATGGCATCCAAAATGAAGGAATCATGTGTCTTGCAGTGCAACCCCACACCCCTGACCTCGAGGCATGTTTCTTCAAACCACTTTAAAAAAATAATAAACAACTTCACCTATTAGGCTGGGCTATTTCCGTAGAAGGTTTCTTCCACACAGCAGAAGGTCGGCTGCTCCCAGCCATGTCGGAGCCCAGCTGGCAGTAAATACTAAAGACTGCCAGGGGATACAACACATCTGCCACGTCAAGGGCATAGTAAGAGGCAGTCCCAACAGTGACAAATTTCAACTGTTCCTTTCGCTGTCTCAGAGAAAGAGCAACCATCGCTATTTGCGGAGCTAGGCTGGAGCATTAACATGCCTAATCAAAAGAGGCCGCAGGATGGTGGGGCACGGTGCATAAGAACGATCATGCCCAGACCCCCATGATGGCCTCGGTATTTTAATATAGGTGGGATATTTATTACGTTTTAAGTAAATGTTGGTAGTGGTGTTGTGACAGATGATGCATGCCCCTTATGGAGGGGCACGATACCATGCCAACTCTTTTGGTAATTCTTTATTTATTTTTGTCATAATATGATGATTCAATTCATCATCAAATCAATTGAAAGTGTGGATTCCTGCTTCGAAAGCCCACACTGTACCGGATTATGCAATCAAACAAAAAGTTATTGTTACTTTTTTTGTTTTTTGGGATGCGTGGCGTTCCATTTTTCTTGGTCTTTTGATATCCTGGATTTGTGAGCCGATAGTGATGAAATTGTACATTCCTGCTTCGAAAGCCCAGTGTACCCGATTATGCAATCAAACAGAAGTTATAACTTTTTGTTTTTGTTCTTTTGGGATGGTGGCGTTCCATTTGTTTTAATCTTTTGATATCCTGGATTGGTGGGCTCATGGTGTGATTAGATTTTAAATTATCTGCATGGAAATTGTGAAGTGACCATGTCATATGTTTTTTTACCATTTTATTATTATTTTTAAGTGTGTTGTTTTTAAGTGTGTTGAGAGTATTGAGTTGCTCTCTAATTTAGGATTTAGGATGGGAAGTTGTTGTCACTTAATTCGGTAGTTTCAATTCCCGTTGTGAATATAAACAAATACCATGAGTATTAAAGAGACTATTCAACATCATAAAGATTTGGTCATTCTGACTAATGCTCATGAGATATAGGTCATGCTTAATGACTTACTCTAGACAATCTCAAAAATGATATTTAAGATGATGTCCCATATTGCTTAAAACTTTATCTATTTGATAAGTGTCCAATAAACAGAGTCCAAACTCTCAATTAAAATTCAAGAGTTCAATCTCAACAATCTCAATTAAAATATGTAGTGCAAGTATTACTCTCCTAGATACTCCTATTCACTATCAAGTAAAATTCAGGAGCTCAATCTCAATTAGAATATGGAGTGAAAGTATTACTCTCCTAGATACTCCTATTCACTATCAAGTAAAATTCAGGAGCTCAATCTCAATTAGAATATGGAGTGAAAGTATTACTTTCCTAGATACTCCTATTTACTATCAAGTAAAATTCAGGAGCTCAATCTCAAATAAGAATATGGAGTGAAAGTATTACTCTCCTAGATACTCCTATTCACTATCAAGTAAAATTCAGGAGCTCAATCTCAATTAGAATATGGAGTGAAAGTATTACTTTCCTAGATACTCCTATTCACTATCAAGTAAAATTCAGGAGCTCAATAGTAAAATTCAGGAGCTCAATCTCAATTAGAATATGGAGTGAAAGTATTACTTTCCTAGATACTCCTATTCACTATCAAGTAAAATTCAGGAGCTCAATCTCAATTAGAATATGGAGTGAAAGTATTACTCTCCTAGATAATCCTAAAAATGATATTGCTTAAAACTTTACATATTTAATATTTACCCCTGAACACATATTCAATAAACAGAATCCAATTACGAATCCAATTAACACATATTCAATAAACAGAATCCAATTACGAATCCAATAAACACATTCAATAAACAGAATCCAATTACGAATCCAATTAACACATATTCAATAAACAGAATCCAATTACGAATCCAATAAACACATTCAATAAACAGAATCCAATTACAAATCCAAATACTATCAATTAAAATTTAGGAGCTCAACCTCAATCAGAATATATAGGGAACAAAATATTTTCAATCAAAATATGTAGTGAAAGTATTAATGTTATCCCATATGTTATTAGACTCCAAAAACCTCAATTACTTAAAACTTTACCTAATTATTAATTAGGATTTTACCCCTCACCACATGTCCAAGAAACAGAGTCAAATGGCTTGAACACATGTCCAATAAACAGGGCCCAATAGCTTGTCAATCAGAATGTATTGAAAGTTCTTACTATACCAATAAATGTTGAATGCATTCAGAATTTTCGAAATTCCTTCCACGTAGACAAACAGGCGGACATTAACCGACAGAAAGTGAAATTAAAGACTGGAGAGTCAGTCATATACAACCAGAAGGGAAGAAAGAAGTGAATTGCCCTTCACAATCAAGAGAAAAACTGGATAAGTAGAAATAAGATTCCATGACAGCTGAGAAAACCTGATCTATTAGATTTACAAGGCCCGGGCAACTAATTAGTTGACCCAAACAAGCATTAAAAAAAAGGCATCTTTTAATTTTGTTTTCAGTTTTTCGTTGATTTGGAAGATATGTAAACAACGGGTATCTCCCCAAATGGTCATCTTACATGTGTTGAACATCAAATTTTTCAGAGTATGATAAAGAAAACATAACTCACTTGAATTGTACTACATGCTTTCCAGAACAACCGATCCAATGTCAACCAAAGATCTCAACTTGAAAATCTAACAACTGATTTTAGGCAGAAAGTCGAATACTCAAAAATGAACATGTCTGGGTCATGATGAAAATATCAAGCTGCAAGAAGAAGCAATACACAGGAAATAGCCTTCAAAACTTATTTTTAATGGTTCAACAAACTAAGCGCTAATAGTGATGAACACTTATTCACTCTAAATCTCAAGCTGACAGGCCTCACAAGTACAAAACAGAGAAACTGAAAAGTCAAGTTCAAGGACTATCAAGGTAGTATAAGTTTCTCTCCAGCATAGATGGTATCATCTGAAAACTCATTTGCAGCTTTGATTGCTTCAACAGAAACCTGCATTCATGCCAAAAAGTTTGTAGTCAATATATACAATGTCATGAATTGAATGACATATGAGATGGCAACGTTAACAGATATATCCTTCTGAGGGAAACAGGGTGTAAGAAACAACATAAAAATGATATGTCTAGAACTTGAGGATCAAACTATATTCCATTGCAATTTCCAAGTTTTAATAAAAATTAGATCTTTGTTGACAATTTCTTAGATCAGTTCTCAACTAAACATTTGATTGGCTCATTATTTCTTAATACAAACCATCTAAACGCATTTCCTTTTCGCACTTGTTAATTAAAAGCAGTTTGTAAACGCAATGGGATGATAGCAGGTTTATTTTTATAAAATTGTTGCTCCATCTTGTAGTTCATACTACATAGCTGCCTCACTTTTAACCATAAATATGGGTTCCTTATTCCTAAGCGAACGGTTAATGCTTCCAATATGGCATCGAATTCCTTGTTATCTTTAAGAATAGTTCAATTTTAATATGCAATGTTTTGATATGCAAGTCAGCAACATCACAGAAGCAAACAAAAAGACTTGTCCCTGGAGTATTATCACAAGAAGGGACTACACTTCTTGATGACATTGCTGACCCTTGAATTTTGGACTTGTGTTCCTCGTGTGCTATTTCCGAATAGTTAACAGGGCATTTCTTCACATGCCAAATGTTCCCTCATGTTTATGACAACATGAGCCAATTCTTAATAATTGATCCTGTGGCAAAGGAAGTGATATTGTCAATATGCATGTCAACCTGTACATAACGATTCACAATAACAATATTTCAGAAATGCAACGGGTCCTCTTTAAGGTTCATTTGAAAATATTTAGATATTGTTGCGCCTTTATAACTGTAATCTAAGAAGGACATTGAATTAAAATAGGCCAAAATTTCTCAAAAATCATTCAATGTATAGGAGAGGAACTTGTGAAGTCTTTGATACTACATTTCGCACATTGGTCGAGACTCAAGAACCTTTCACATTCTTATTGATGTCTGTCATGCAACCATTAATACAATATTAGCTCAACAAAGCAAAAGCTATTCTTAATCATCCCATTTTATATGCCAACCAAAAAGGACTATTGCAGACAAAAAAATTTAAAATACTCTACTATGATGCATGAAGACCTTGGCATAGCATAGACCTTACAGAACATCCAGCTGTACTATTTTAACTTTACATACAGAATGCAGCATTAAAGAATATGGTCAACAAAGCAGTAAGATTGACTTAGGCAGCAGTTGTCAATCCAAGAACTCGATTTTAAAGTTATATGAAGCGAGGAAAAGCATATGTGGTTACGTCTATCATGGCTCATGAAGCCAACAACATCGATACTTTTGCACATGCATATCTACTCTATGTAAAGGCAGTAACAAAATAGTTTTAAAGATGTCATCACTCAACAAATAACAAGAAAGCACCAGTACAATATTCATTTAAGCAGAAAAACGAATTCTTGAATAGACCACCCTTATAAGTTAACTGGGAAAAACATTATAAGAGGGGACCTTGTGCGAGATATACTGTAAATAAGAGTCTACAGACTTGCCTGTGGTGACCTGCCTACTTCACAGAAAAATGCACACGACAATGTTTTACGGTAGATTGGTATATGGATGTTTTGATGAAGAACCTCTATGATAAATTATAACCAAAGTTTTGAGTATAGATTCCACAGAACTTTGAATAAAAAAGGCTTAGGATGTTAAGACAAACTTAGTGTGTATGTAATCTCTTCTACTCAATCACAAGCCTGTATCGGGAATGAACATAGGACATCTCGCCAAAACAAGAAATAAGAGCAAATTAGCAAAGCCATCATCAGAGAAATCAGCAACAGAACGGTTACAATAAGAGCGAGAAAGTGTGCAGACTGTCTGTATGTGGTGAAAGGAAACGTACTGACATTGATGTCAAAGAAAAGCCATCAATTTACTCACCAAGTATAACCCGCATGTAATATTTACTGAACTTGAACTTGATATACAGAGATTTAGATGATAGCAACCTACCCCATACTTTCGAGATAGTCCCCACAGAGTGTCTCCTTTAAATATCTCAATAGTTTGGCTTGATTTCTTCTTTCCACCCGCCTTCTGAAACTTCTTACCGATATCATAAGCAACACCATTTGCTGCATTTGGCACTTCACTGGCTTTCTCCTGTTCAAAACTCAATTGTAAGTTTTCTTAAATCAGGATCTAAAGCAAGACATCCAAGAGTGCTGCAAGAAGAAACTACACTCTAATAATTGGAAAGAAATGAGCATCTATGGTGTCATCTGTGCACCTACCTTCAGGTCTTCAAAGGTATTTTCGATAGACGTGGTTGAGACAGTCTCCTCGGAAATAAACGATTCTTCTACAGCTTTTTTCGGCCACAGTGCCTTGAAGAGGCTCAAGGCAATCCCAGTGAAGACAACAAAGCCTGCACTTGTTGCAACCACGGCATCCTTCTTACCGTTATCCTTGCCGCTAGATTTTCCATTTGGTTTCTTACCATCTGCCATTGTTTATTTCTACAAAAATACGTATCAGGCCTTATCAGCAAGCTATACCTTCTAGTGCTCGGTAAATTTATACATTGAACAAACAGAGCAACAAAATTTTCACTGATTTTCTCAGCAACTAATTCTAAAAAGTTTATTTTAAGTCTTTGAGCTTGCGAAGTAATAGATAAAAAATAAAATCAATTATGCCCATATTAGTTGGCTACAGCTACCTGCTGATACAGTTCTACTCAAATAAGTTTTTGCATCTAACGGCAAATGAAAAACAACTGAGACCGCATAACGACTACTATTATTCAGAATGTATGAACTTCTGTTTGTCACAATGTTCATATGATCGAGCACTAGTTCAGCCTTAGAATCCTAGCATCCTTAACTACATAAACAGTTTTGATGAAATGGACAAAAAACGACTCTGTCGATAGAAATGAAAACGGTTTGCCATAAAAATCAGAAACAACCTCGCCAAAATAGGCAAAAGAAAGGTTTGTAATAAAACGGGCAAAATAACGGTATATAAGCAAAGAGATGAAAAAAAAAAATCTGAACAGACAAGATAAATGAAAGAAATGAAGATATTGAGCAAAAACAAAAAAGTAAAACGGTATTACACTATTACGATCGATTATTTTTCCGATAACAATCTGAAAACTTAATTACAATGCAAACAGCATACAATACGACTTTTGCTGCTCATATCGATAATAATAGTTTGACTGCACGCCTCATAAAATCTTAACCCATTATCTCTTATTACATCGCTCAAAGCTACAACGGTGTTAATGCTTGAACAAAAATATATATACATCTGAGGTTAAATGGAGAAAAGGTTACATCGACCGCAAGAGCAAACAAGTTTTAAGCCCAAAATCGTTTTAATCCTATAAAGAAGCCTTACCCGGATGAAGCCCACCCCTAGCCGATCAAAACTTTTCAAAACTTTTCACTTCTACGCTGAATCCACAAAATGCAAGGCCATAGGACAATGCAGCAAATTCCTTTTCAAACCCTAGCCTGCTTCGATCAAAAGGCTTCCTGGTACTTGATCGCTAAGCAAAACGAAGCCCAAAATGATTGTTGCGGAAGCATGAACAAAGTTTAATGAGCATCAAACGTAATGTATTACAGCCTTTCTGTATTATCGCCGTCGAATCTGCAAGAATATTCAGACCTTCAATGTTTTCATTTTATCGCAAAACCCTGAGATCGTGTGGTTGTTGCATCTAACATACCCGAAGCTATCCCGGGCCTCGTGCCGAGTCCTTTGTAGCCTTCAAAGGCAGCTTTGTGTTTAGGTTCGGTAAAATGATAAAAGAAAGAATATTTTCATTTGGTTGGGCCTTTCCAATATTTCAAACGCGTAGCACATGCCCTTTTGGATCCGTCCACGTGGCAATGTTGTTGATTGGGATTAGCGCCACGTGTGAAGCATACGACTGTACGGTTGAAGTTTAACAGGCCACGTGTCAAACATATAGTTGTAGAGGTCAATCATGAATCTACATTCAGCTTGACACATTTGGATGCACTTTAGGTTAACTCTTAGTCTCATGAGATCTTAAAGGGATATGTCATGGAAGTAGTGAGCCCATGAATGCAAGTGGAGAGTGGTGGTTCGCTGGAAGTTGTTGGTTTGAGAGTTGGGGCAATTTGGTGGACTAGAGAGGGTGATTTGAAAAGAGTGGCATTAACTGGTGGATGGTCACGATTTTAGATCTTATCATTTTTATGTATCACTTACTTTAAATAATGATTTCTTATTTATGTAGAGTATATCTTTATTCTGTGGGTTAGAGGGTATAAGAAAAAAAGACAATTTAATATGAATGTTTGGATCCCATAAAACATTAGTGATGCTGATATCTTCAAGCATCTCCTACTTGGTATTAAGTTTGGTATTAAGTAGGATGCAGGTTGGATGCCAATAACAACAACAATAGTATTTGTAGATTTTTATATAAATTTTGGTAATGAGGTTTTGAGGAGGATTATGTGTATTTTTTAGATAACAAAGTTAGTGTCGAGTGTGTATTGGTAACAATATTTTATTCAAATACATTATGACATTTAAGGTGTGAGCATTTGAATTTCTCTAGCTTGTCTTCATTGCCTAAGTCAAGAACATGGTGCTTGTGATTATTGCAATTGCAAACACAGAAGACTATTGACCTCTATGAAGCTTGTATCATTTGCAAGCAAATGCGTGAGAACTTCTCCAATGGATAATTATGCATACAAAGTGAGTATTGGAGTTGGTGCAAACTTACTTGTGTGGACCCATAAGTAGACCATATGTTGATGGCAAACTTTATTTTATGATCTTCATAGATGATTACACTAGACAAATATGGTTTTACTTCTTAAAAAAAATCTAAGGAATTTGAAACCTTGAAAGAGTGGAAGGCTATAGCTAAGAAGTAGAGTAATAAATTTCTAAATGTGTTAGAAGTATGATACTGGTGGAGATGTCAATTGGGTCCAGTCCAAATGGTTAAGAGGAGGAATTTATTCTCCCCACCTAGGATCAATTCCCATAAGTGACATGTCAAGCTCTTAATCAATATATTGTTGTATCGGCCTTGAACCCTAAAAAAATCCAATTTACCCTAGGAAATCCCCAGTAAGTTTCATTGATATCTATATATAAACTTTAATATATAAGACATCATGTCATGAATAACAATTATTGTACTTCTTCACCCAATTATAGTCTCCACAGACTCTCTAATAAGCAAAGCTGAAAATGCTCATAGCCAATTTGGCTATCATTGTACTTCACCGATTTGGTTCAAAACCATTGTTTTTTTAATTTTATAATATACGTTTCTGTTAGAAAAACAAACAAACAATTATTGTACTCCATAACTCCATTTTGTTCTAGTGTATAAAATCCTATAGATTACATATCGATACCATGTTCTCTACAAAATATCAAATGCATTAGATCTATTCTCTCCACCATTATCATATATATATATAATACTTTTTAGTCCCGCCTATGGCAGAGAGTATATGTTTCACCTCACCCTATTAGTTTGGCTAGTGATATAAAGAAACCAAAAGTATCTCTAAAGTTTGATAAAAATAATATTAATCTTTTTTTATTTATTCAATTTATTTTCATATGTGTTGAAGATTGGTCCATAGGCCTTGAAAATACTATTTTTATCATTGACCACATTAGTTAAAAATATGAAGAAAAAAATTACATATATTATGAAAACTTCAGAAAGTTCATAAAATATTTATGGTGGAGTGTTATACTCTTCTTTTTTTCCTTAGAAAAAAAAGCGTTTCTGCTTTATATTAATAAAGAAGAGACATTTTACACGACCAAAAAGGTCTCTCAAAACTGATTTCCATCATTTTCTATACAATATTAGTAGTTGTATTCTAAATACATCCAAAAACTGACCTCTGGAAGGTCATACCAAGTTCATGTAGTTCAAATGACATATACAAAAAGCGTGGCTCCGTGCCAAAAACTTCTTCAAGTACTAAATAGAACTAGAGATCAAAAAGGGATAGGCCCAGGACCATAAAGTTACCCGGGATCATGAGACCAAGTCTGCCATTGCCCATCCACTAGGAGAAGACCTTTTTTGGACAGCTTGTCCACCTCAATGTTCCGTTCTCTGAAAACATGGCAATAAGAAATTTGATTGAATGACCCTGCCAGCTGGTAGACTTCCTTAAAGATAGATAACAATGTAATGTTCCCGGGCTTCCATCTAGCCTTCATCCATTGGATAATGAGAGATGAATCTCCATAGATCTGAGTGGATTGTATGCCCGTCGTGATTGAAGCATGAAGAAGCAATTTCAATGCCAATAATTCAGCTCGGTTGTTGGCACTAGGGCCAGTGGAGGCAACGAACTTGAACCATTGAGTAGTAGATAGATATATGATCCCACCAGCACCACCATTGGATGGAGTCCCCTGGGCTGCCCCGTTGAAAAAACCCCAAGGGAACTCCCTGTTTATAACAACCTCCTTGATATTACGGTGAAGAGTGGGCCTGTGGACAATGGGGAGCGCTGAAAGCATGCCCAAAGATCGTAATGCATCAGTCTTTGGTGGAATAAGTTCATCCTGGAAAATGGAAAAATTCTGAGCCTTCCAAGTATACCACACAATAACATATGGAAGAGCAGGTTGATTAAACGCAGGTGGAGAGAAATGCTAGCTGGAGTGTTGTACTCTGTCACTTCATTCAATATATATATATATATATATATATATTATAATTCCCTTCATATTCCAAAAAAATTACACAACTTAAATCCATATGTTTATATTAAATCATACCATTAATATTCTTAATCTTCTCTTATTCAATCTTCAAACTAATTTTTAAAAGCAAAATATGCAATTTTTATATTTTATGCTCTTTTTAAAGTGTGGAAAATTCTCTCATTTTCCACTTCTTTTTTCTTTTTAGTTTAATATAGTTTTTTTAATTTAACTTCTAAACATATAAAAATATTAATAAACATAATTATAGTTTAATATTTTTTAAATTAATTTTTGAATCTTTTTTTCTTTTAAAAAATAGTATGAGTTTGTCCATTAGATGTAACTTGGGTGGTTGGGAGGAATGATTGTGACCTTCCCCATGTAGGTTCAATTCTTGTATGTGACGTGATGCTTTTGTTGAGCCCGTATGAATTGAATGAATGTATTATTATGATGTAATTGATTTTTATTTATAATTTAAGTTTAAAATTAAAATTAAAATTTTTTATTATGAGAAATTGTATTGATTGTATTGTTGAATTTGATATTTGTAAAATAATTTAGTATTTGAAAAATTGTTCATATATTAATCATAATAAATATTGATGTCAAAACAATATAACTATTTATTTATATTGTTTTTTCAAAAATCAATATTAACATTTAATATGTGCGTTGTCTAATAGTTCTACGATTTCAAGCGAAAAAAATGATTTTTCCAGTACGATTTTGAAAAAATCCGACATAAATTTTTAAAAATCTTGGCTACAACTTTCAAACACTAAAATTTTGGGTTCCCTAAGTGTTTTTGATGGTGTTGAATCCATTTTTACCATCAAAATCGCCATTAAAACATAGTTAAATTCAGATTTTGCAAAATAAAAAACGTCGGATTTCGCTCGAGCCAAATTGTTGAATTTTTAGACAACTCATTTAACATGCAATTTCACAATTTTTAAGATTTTTTAATATTAACATTTGATATATATTGGTACGGATTAAAGCACTTTATATTGATATACTAATGTTTACTTATTTATATAAAAGTTTACTTGAATTTTATTTTTATTTTTAAATTAATTTCGAATCATTTTTTTTCTAAATTAAAATGCAGGGACTAAGCTCACATAAATCTTGTTTTAAATTATAGTGGTGGAGAGAATAGATCT
Organism: Larix kaempferi; assembly: GCA_027924585.1. NCBI lineage: Eukaryota > Viridiplantae > Streptophyta > Pinopsida > Pinales > Pinaceae > Larix > Larix kaempferi. Next base: position 11,096,119 of record BSBM01000696.1, on the reverse strand, counting down.
AATGCACTTGATAATTTGTAGAGAACATGGTATCATTAAGTAATTGACAAGATATATATAATATTTTTTTGTAAATGATAGTGGTGGAGAGAATAGATCTAATGCACTTGATATTTTGTAGAGAACATGGTATCATTAGGTAATTTACAAGATTGTATACAGTAGAACAAATTGGAGTTGTGTAGTACAATAATTGTGTTATTCATGACATGGTGTTTTTTTTCCACTAAAGAATGCCAACATTTGATATTTCCAAGAATCAAGGTATGGCCAGAAATACATCCATTCAGGGAATACATAGTCAAAGTTGATTCCCAAGGAGCAAGTGTCACAAAGCAAGATTGGAATCCAGTTGGGGAGGATAACAACATTCCTCCCAACTACCCGATCTACACTCAATTTACAACATGGTGTCTTATACATTGAAGTTTAGAAATTATTACTCGGAGTTTTGGATTGAAGCTTCCAACTATGTTGTTTATGTGATAATTTTTTGTGTAGTGAAAGCCAATCTCCATGAGTTGATGAAATATTTGACAAAGATATATCTTACATCCCACATGCGCAAGTGGTGCTCATAAACATTTTGACCTTCCCACATCATAATCTTGGTAGTAGAACAATGGTGTCAACCTAGATTCTTTACTTGACAAAGTGATGGCTTGTGTAGTCAATTTTTTTTGTCTAACTCAAAATTGAATTCTTGAATAACTACAGTTTGTCATGTCACAGTAGATTATATAAGCTTGTCATTAAGAAGTCGTTGAGACAATTATGGTTTGACATAGTGGAATTTTTCATTGTAATTCTTATATAAACACATAGTTGGTTTATGGTGTAAGGTTAGCGACATAGATGAAAATGTTTGATATGTTGAGTCTAAGTGACATGCTTTTGGAACAGTTCATTCTTATGTATAACTATCTACTCACTAAAATACATCTTTTGTGTGCGAGCCCAAGGTTAGTAGGGAACAAAATAAAGTGAGTGAGAAAACTTGATATGTGAGTCGTAGGTTACAAGTGATTGTAGTTGTGACGATGAGTGTTTTAAAGTATGGTGCAATGGAGACATTATTGTACCAGTGGAAACTTTGTTACCCTAGTGTACATATTAAGGTTTAATTAACTAGAGCTAGCTTTTCATCATATCCTTGTATGAGTTTCTTGTTGTGGTGAATTGTTCATTATTCTTAGTGTTACTATTTTAATTTTATATGAAATTATATATTTTGACATATGGAAATTGTTTACCCTATTTGTAATCATCATGTTAACCTTTATAAGGGTGTTGTTCATTTGAACTAGTATGCATAGATGCAATCCACATCTTTTGCGAAAAGAAGATTGTTGTGTTGTATTTAGCAAGTTCATAGGTACATTTGTACTATGTTGAATAAGGTTCTATACCCTAAAAATACAGCAATCATCATTGACAAATTATTAAAATGGGTATGTTTATCATATCATGCAATGCATGGTAAGCCTTTACCACAAGACTGAACTTTGTATGAGATAGCAACGGTTGATTAACTTATTTTAGATCTAATATGTGGATGAGAATGGTAAATTTGAAAGATTAAATGGCTGGAAGTTGACTCAAGGACCAAAATAATACTAGACACTATTCTTTGTGCTTCATTGCTTATTTCGAGGTTGTAGGTGTCTTATTTTGAGCCTCAACCATCGTTGGTTGAACAAGGACTCCCCCTTGACTTGGCCTTATGTCTCGTCTAAAGCGACAAGCGCCTTGTTCGGTGTGACAACCGCTCATTGGAGTGGTGGGGTTGGTGCTTGAAGTGTCACCAACTTGGCTACCCTCTCCTCTACCATCCTGGATGGGATACATTTTAGTGGTAGCTAGAGTCTAAGCGATAACATTTTTGGCGTCGTTGCCAAAGATATGAGTGGAGTTGCACAAATGAAAAACACTACATGTATGCCATATTGGCCTCCTCTTTTTCAATTTGGTAATAGAGCCTAGATTGTCTTGGTCCCAAAAGAAATTGTGACTTAGAGCTAAGGTGCTTTGTTCTCGAGGTAGTAGACTTGCAAAGCAAAGGTTATTAAGAAAATGGAGAGATAATTTTGTGTGTTTTTCTTGTCTCGTGAGCATTGCAAAGTAAGGTGGATAATGGTGTTAACACCTTCAAGCATCTACTACCTTGGCATCAAGTTGGAAGGCAAGAACTACTGTGTTTCAAATTTCATATATAGAATGTGTTGATGAAGTAGAAGTTGTTGATAATTGTAGGGGGAAAGAAATTTATTCATACAAATGCCACTGATTTGGGAATGTTTGAGGCATGTGATGAAGATGCACAATACATACTCAATTATTCTATAAGTGAGCATATCATTCCTCAAATTGGGGTCTTAAAGAGTTCACATGATATGTGGACCACATTGCAAAATATATATGAGACCTCAAATAAGTAGAGAGTACTCTATTTTCCAAACCATGGTATGCCTTAAAGCTTCTCGATAATAAGAATACTATATTATGTCACCTTCATACAAGATGTGCATGACTTGCTAGTTATTGTTTGTGACACTATGAATCCAAAGGATTTGGTTTCTTTGATAGTCAATATGTTTGCTAAGGTGTTTTGACCATTTGTGCCTAGCATTAATGTTTTAGGGAAACTTGGAACTATCTTACTTGATGAGCTTGGTGGAATGTTACTTTATGAAGAATAGTTCCTGAACAATGAAAAAGGCACATTGATCACTTCATTTATTGTGACAAGAATTCTCAAGGGTGCTCGATGCATTGACTCTAATGCAACTAGACATATCATTGAGATGAAACTCTGGTTTGGGAAATTTAAACCCTCTAATCTGGAAGACATAAAGTTTGCAGATGACAAGACTTAGGAGATTGTTGGAGAAGGAAATTTCCATATGTCAATACATACAGTGGAGGCATGAGGCATCATAGAAGTGATGTACATATATGGTTTGAAGAAAAATATTATGTATGTGAATCAATGGAAAAAGTTGAATATTAAAGTTGAGTTTGAAATCAGTGTGTGCCTTATAAAGGTTGTTTTGAATGGGTATGCACTCATAGTGCATGAGGTTTTGAGGAGGATTGTGTGTATCCATTGGATAACATAGTTCATGTTATGTGTGTGTTGGTAACAACATTTGATTCAAGCACACTATGGTATTTAAGTTATGGACATTTGAATTTCTCTATTTTGTCTTTACTGCATAAGTTGAAAATGGTGCATGGATTATTGCAAACACATAAGCCTATGGAACTCTATGAAGCTTGTATCCTTGGTGAGCAAATGTGTGAGAACTATCCCTAGTGGAAAATTATGGATGTAAAGTTGGTATTGGATTTGGTACACACTATCCTGTGTGGACCCATGAGTAGACCATATGTTGATGGAAAAATTTATTTTATGACCTTCATAGGTTTATTACAACAAACATACATGGTTTTACTACCTAAAGAAGAAATCTAAGGCACTTGAAACCTTGAAGGATTGGAAGGATCTAACTAAGAAGTAGAGTGGTACATTTCTAAGAGTGTTACGAGTTTTTTTTCCATGAAAAAACGTATTTTCATTCAATTTAGAGCAAAACTATATTTCTTAGTGCTATTCAACAGTAAGTTTATCAAAAAATAAGAGTGACTGATGGTGATAAAAAACTATAGCAACCTTTAAGGTGGATAATCTTGCACGCTACAAGTAGATATAAAACCAATTCAAAACACTTTAAAATATTCAGATATCATATAATGAGATAATATGAGTATTCCTGGTTGTCCCCCTTGGAATTATTCCAAGTATAGAGCATTGTAATGCATTAACAACCCCTGTTTAGAGAGAGTATCGACTTCCTCATTGAATTCATGCTTGATGAGTGGGAAGGAAATGCAGTGAAAATATACTCAAGTTAACCACAACTGCTCCACCAAATATATTATCCCAACATGAGTAAGATATGCTTGGCCCTTAAGACAATTTATCACCAATTCCAAATCACCCATAATTTACAGGCTAAGTATCCCCTTCATGAAGGCCACTTTCATAAGATAGAAGAGAGCTTTTAATTTTGCTTGATTGTTCGTCCAAGGATCCAATCCACTGAGCCCCTTGTAAAAATGAACCTTGTCTAGAAATATTATGAAACCAAAACCGCTAATCCTATTTCGATCCTGGTTGGTCCTGTCAAAGAAATCCCAAGGCCTTCTTTCATTAATAGACTGAGGCTCCATATTTATCAAAGGTTTAAAAACAATCTCATGTTTGTAATACAATAACAAGGCCACAGACTAAATTTCCACCTGCAAGGAGGAAGATGACCCATCCTTGAATATAACAACATTCCTAGCTAACCAGATACCCCAGGAGACAATAATAGGTAGAAATCTGAATTGTACCACCTCCAATGATTGGTAAAACCCCTTAAAGAATGATTCCACCGACGAGCCTTCCCAACTTACTGAGCATCCAGCTTTCCTACCCACCTCAAGCCAAACCTCCCTAGCAAAGTCACAAACCACAAAATGATTATATATTGATTCTTCAAACACCCTGCAAAGAGCACATAAACAAGGCCCTTGAAAGCTGAAGCATTGTAACTGATCCCAAGTTAGAACTCTATTATTTAGCATAAGCCAAAAATGAAGAACACCTTTTGGAGGCCCTCTAATTTTCCATATTTCCTTCCACCACCACCTACTCCAGATAACAACAGGACATGATGATTCATAACACAGTTTTGCATAGTATTGACCTCCTTTGTGATTATAACTCCAATGGAGTTCATCCTCATCCCTTCCAGTGCGAATATGTCCCTTCTCCAAAGAACCGACTAAAGAGTCTCAGCTGGTCTTCCAAGGACCAGACATGCCAAGATCCTCTACCGAGATCCATGCCTGATTCCAGACATTAGTGCCTTCCATCTTGGATGATCTATACAAAGTGAAAATACCCATGTTCTGGAGATGTTCAATAAGACCTGTCGACAAATGACCCTCGTCAACAAGTCCCAAGATGGAGTCACACCCCAACCTGATTGATCTTTCATTCCCAACTTTCCACAGCAAATGATGGCCAATCACAAAGAAAGCATTAGTGAGGCCTCTCCACTGATTGGAACTCTTAGCAATAGATTTATCCCCACGACGAATCCAATCTACCACAAAGTCTAGAGCAATATACTTGGCCACTAGTATCCGCTTCAAAATGCTTTCCTTATTTAGGAAATTCCACAATGATTTTTTTGCGAGAGCTTTATTAATTTTTATTTTTTTGAGTCCCCAACCCCCCATAAGTTTGGGAGTGGTTAGAACCTTCCAACTGACCAGCCGAAAGGTCTTACCTTCCTTTTTGTTCCTCCATAGAAAATTAAAACTGAGTTTTTTGATAGCATTCAAAGTCCCCACATGAATCTTAGGAAAGAGTTGTCAATAAACTGGGATAGCCTCTAAAACCGACTTGACAAGTACCAACTGCCCTCCCCTAGACAACCATTTATTACACCATAGCTTGATTTTTCTTGCCACTCTCTCCTCTAGCCAACTCCAATCCTTTTTACCATATTTATTAGGCTTCAGGTTAAAACCTAGATAGGGGATTCCCTCCTCTATGGGATTGTAAGCAAATGGAAAGTGAACTCTCCAAAAGTCTTTGGATCCCATTTGATTCTCCAAAAGATAAAGTGTCGATTTCTCAATATTGATCCCCATCCTTGTAGCCATGCAAAAACAATCCAAAATAGTACCCAGCCTCCGACACTCAGGATCTTCTTGAATGCAGAAGAGGAACATATCATCCACAAACATAATATTAGTGAGGGTCTCTCTACCATTGAATGAGACTCCCCGAATATTCCTTCTGCTTCATTAAAAAATTATGGATCTACTGAGTCCTTTAATGATCAGGAGAAACAAATACGGGGAGAGTGGAAAACCTTGTCTAAGTCCTCGGAAATATTTGAAGAAAGGAGAACCAGATCCATTGATTAGCACCGCAAAGGTAGGAGAGGTCACACACCCCATTATCCAATTAGTCAGATCCAAATTGAAACCAATGTGGGGAAGTACCAACCTGAGAAAGAGCCATGAAGTCTTATCATAGGCTTTGGATAGATCAATATTTATAGATGCCACCTGCAAGTTATGGATCTTAATTGAGTGAATTCCTTGATGAGCCATGCCCACCACATCATGAATAAGGCGACCCTTTAAAAAACCAAATTGTTCCAATGACATATAATATGAGAGAAAGGGATTTAATCGCACAGCTAGAACTTTATCTATGATCTTATACACTGCATTGCAGAGGGAGATACGTCTGAAATCAACAAAATAAGTAGTTCTATCTTTTTTAGGGATCAAGGCTAAAAATTTCGAATTGATTACCTATGGAATGACTCTAGAGAGTCTCACCTCTTCCACCACTTTAAGTAAGTCCTTTACAACCAACTTAAAGAAATCCAAAAAAAACTCTAGCGACAATCTATCAGGACTCGGGATCTTGTCTTTGTAAAATCTCTTCAAGACACTTGATAGTTCGTCAAGTTTCATAGCCCTAAAGATATCCTTTCTCTCCTCAAGATTCAACATTATGGGGAATTTATCAACTATTTGTAACATGCCTAACATATCTTGTTGGGACAGTTCAAAATACAGTTCATGGAAATATGAGACCACCTCCTCGGCTAAACCATTAAAACCCTTGACAATATTTCCCAATGAATCTTTTAAATCCCAAATAATGTTGACATTCCTACTATGGGAGGCCATCCTATGAAAATATTTTGTGTTTGAATCCCCTGCTTCCAACCATAGTGCCCTACTCTTCAATCTCCATTCCATCTCCTTATCCTCCAACATTTTCTATTTCTCTTTTTCCAATTGGGTTATTTCTACCTTCTTATCTTCCATAACAAATACAACAAGGTTGGAGAGGTACACACCCTCCAGCATATGTTCTACTTCCAGTAACCTTCCATCCATGGAGGTCCTCCTTCCAAAATTCCACTCCCACACCTTACTCTTTAGGGATCCAATATTGTTAGAAAGCTGAGTCGAGGCTCGACTGGCTCCCTCCCAAAAATGGACCCAAGGATTATCAACCAAGGAACGAAAACATGGGAGCTTTGACCAACAAGAATTAAACTTGAAAGGTGCACCAGGATTTACCACTAGAGGCCCGACTTCAAGAAAAATGGGGAAGTGATATGAAAAAATACAAGACCCTACCCATGATCTGAAAAGATGCCCATCTTCAAATAAATTAGCATTCATGAAAAATCTATCCAACCTTTTGGAAATGCTCGCTTGTTTTTCCAGGTTGGCTTGATTTCCACGGGATTGACATCGATCCATCCATGCAACTCAAAAAAATCCCTAAAATTTGAAGCACAAGGATCGTCACGGGCCTGACTGCCCCAAATCTCATGCACACCCAGGGTTGAGTTAAAATCTCCGCCCACAATCAGATAATCAACCTTACAACAACTCTTCCGTAGAAGTGTGGTCCAAAAGTCCATCATATCATCATAGGGTTCGTAGATATTGAGAAAAAGAAAGTCTTGGCCAAGTTCAAGGCTATAAGCTTCCACTCCCAAAATCAAGTGCCCCACAAAAGAGTTTACCACCCACAAATTTTTTCAAGTACCTGAAACCAAACCTCCAAAATGCCCACACGCAACGACAAAAAAAAATCATAGTAGGAAACATCTTCTCCAATCACATTACTACCTCCGAACCAATTTCCATATTTTCTTGCAATAAATGAATATCAGGTTTCTCTAGCTCCAACAACCGTTTGATGGCTAGTAGTATGGCCCACTCTCCTTGGCCACGAACATTAATAGAGGAAATATTTATTAAGAACCCCCTTCTTGGGGTTTTCCTTCTTTATGAACCCCTGATAATTTTAACTGTTGACCTTGATATATTTCCCTCTTTGCCCTCTCCTTTGTGTGAAACATATGAGACTTGTGCCCTGCTTTCCCCATAATAGAGTTCGACGTCTCCTCCAGACCGATTCCCTTAACCGCAATGGAACCTTTTATGCAGGAATGGAGAAAATAAGGGCCCCTGCTACTGCCTCCAGAAAATATATCGCTTTCTCACAACTCGAACCTTAGACAGACAATGCAAGGTGGGGCCTTTTCCGTCCCCACTGATGGCACCAAACCTGATGCATAAAAAAGTGAAGGCATGCTTTCAACTGTCATGGATATGATTCCATCAGCAGAAAGTTACACCACCTTGCGAGCTTCTTTCATGCCACCCTCGCCTCCATCCACAGATGTCCCGGTCAATTCTTACCACTTTGCTGCCAAGATCCACGAACCTTGCCATCTAACTACATGAAAGCTCAAAGCCTTCCATAAGGCATTCAAACATGGGTAATTTCTTAGCCTCTACATTATGCTCTGTAGTAAGAACTTCATCCCTGATAATATCAACCGGTAGAACCTCCTTCGACATCAGGGAACGAGATATCTTTGCGTCTACCTTCACTTTCAGGTACTGAGAATTGCTTTCATCCCCACCTAGTATCTCTTTCTGATTCCATATTTTCTTGACGTAATGTAGGTTACAGTTTGTCACTACATGTCCATAAAGATGGCATTGTGCACATCTAAATGGCACGTTAAGGTAGTCTAATGGTTGGGAAAATATTTTCTCACCTGCGACCAGGTCTATGGATTGAAATAGCTCCTCACTCGCATCCACTTCCACTAGAATTCTGGCTACAAATATCCTCTAAGAATTGAAAAAGTCTGCATCCACCATGATGAATTTACTAATGGCATCTCTGATAGCCTTGAAACCTTCATTTGACCGAAATTTCTGGGGGTAAGTATGGTAGTTTAAATTAGATAGGGAAGGAAGCCAAAGAATTCTTCTTGGGATCGAATAATGGGTGCCAGAGCTTAAGAGCCAGTGGCCATTTCCCAAATAACTAGGCTTGATGCATAATTGCTTTGGCATACACCACCGACTTGAAATTGAACCCCAGCCAGCCTCTCGGAAGGACAAACACTTCTGGTAAAGTATTTACCAGTGAGCTCTAGGAATCTTTGACCCTTTTCTTAATTGTTTCCTCCGAAAATCACCGCCTCCTCCCAATCAACACTCTAGTTGAGAATTTAGGGATCTCAATCACCTGGATATCCCTTCCCACTACCAACTCCTTACAATCTCCTTTAGAAATTCGAAATTTCTTCCTAATTCACCTGCCCACCAACTCTGAACTCCAAGATGTTGTGCGACTAATGGACATGCGAAAAAAGGATTCCAACTCCGACGCCTACAATCTACTCCCTATAAAACAACCACCTTTAGGGTATTCCGTTGAAGCTGAATCCTCACATATTCCCACCCCCACACCACCTCGGATATCATGCAATGACGGAGAGGGGAAGTGGGATGTACTGTAACCTGACTACCCAAATCAAGGGCCCATACCTGCAACTTCATTAACCTCATTATCTAACTGTTCGATCCACTTCTTCGAATGATTTGAACCATTCATCCCCGCCACAAATATGGATAGCATACCACCCACATCCTTCCTCACTAGGCTAGAGCTATCCTATGTCCCACCGACCCAGGACCTCAAATGATACCGCTCTGGGGGTTCTAACGATGACGAAAAAGTTGTGACCTCGATATAGGTACCATCTCCCACATGCACGATTTGATCCAACAAAGAGCCAAACCTGAGTAAAGGACGAGGATCTGACAAACCCAATGACTTCCTGTCAGTCGCAATAAAAACCTAGCTATCACTTGAACGCCCACCACTCCACCTCGCCGGAGAGCCATTTGCCTCGCCAGAACCCTGTCGTGAAATAAGTTCGCGATCCAATGAAAAAATGCTAGGCTCTTGGCCAAAATCGTCAGAATAGTCAACATGGGTGCTGCAAACTTCTTCCATCCGAACTAGGCCCCGAGGCCGAGGCCCTCAAGTCTATAATCAAACCCTAATTGCCCCCTGCTAGTTCTGAAAATCATCTCAAGCAAGATCCCTAAGTTGAAAATTTCATAATTATTATTTTAATTATTGTTTAACTTTTTGAGTTATTTGTTTACCCATTTTTTCTTCAAAAAGTGTTAAGAGTTGTGATAATGGTGGAGAGAACATATGTAATGCAATTGAATCATTTTGATGAGAACATGGCAGTAATAAGTCCTTTATGTAACCTCTTATAAACTAGAGCAAAATGGAGTTGTGGAGTTCAATAATTGTTGTGTCTTATTATTGAAATTTAAAAATTAATGTTGAAAATTTTGGGTTGGAGCTTGTAATTGTGTTGTTTATATGATAAATGGGGATTTAACTAAAGAAGTCTATACTGTTACACCAAATTAAGGAAGTATGGAGGGGGCACAAGCTCAATATCAATCATCTGTGCATATTTGGAATCATTTTCTATATACATATCTCGAAGGAACAATGGAACGCTCTGTTGTCAGAGAGAAGGCATTACAATGTGAGCCCATTTTTGATGAGTATTCTTTCTTTACTTGTTTAAGTCAAATTTTTATCATATTTTCAACCATTTAAGAGTACAACAAATTTCAACCACATTTGCATAGTATTTTTCATAGTTAACATAATTACCAACTCAATGAAAACCCTCCTAAGTTTTCATTTTTTAGAGGTCGCATGCAAAAATATTTTTATCCCATTTCAAAAAATTGTGCCATTAATAACACCATTTCTTTTAAAAGTAATTTTTTGACATTTTGAATCTTCTTAGTATAAAGTATCAGTATTTTTCTTTTGAATATTGTTTTTTCTATATTTTTATTTCTTTAAATGTCCATTTTTTACTTTTAAATAGTGTTTTCTCTCTTATTTATGATTTTTTTAAACGTAAAATTTGACTTTTTTAACATTATGAAAAATGCTATATGTTATTTTATTTTTTCAAAGTTTTGAGTTTTATATAATATAAATTGCTAATTAATTGAGGGTGTCATACCATTTAAATGCAACGTAAAATCTTGCCTTTAAACTCTTTTTATATACCTTTAGTTCAATGACTAGCTAATAACTATAGCTAAATAATACTACTTCTAGAGATTTAACAAAAAAGTTACACTTGAAAACTAGTTGTAATGAAAAGCATATGCATGTGTATAAAATGCCATGTCAATACATCATTTTTATGTTAAAACAAAGAAGCAAAATACCTTTTTACTTATTTTTATAGTTTTCATGTATACAATTTACAATATTTAATCTTTTTTCCCTGAAGTAATAATTTATATAAAAATTGTTCCTGAATGGATTATTATATGAATTTTTAATCTATTTTTGCATTTTATGGGTGGAAAAATTAGAGCAATTAGCTTGTAGGGCTCATTTTAGAGCCAAGTCCTATTTTGGTGATTTGGGCCCCATAACCTTTTAGAGTTTATTTGAGGCCTTAAATGACTAGTTTAGGGTCAAAACTTCGTAAGCATAACTCACAACCTTTTGTCATTGTTCTCCACAACAATAGCTTTCGAACATGTGAAAATCACCTTAATCGAAGCATAAGTTACACCCCACACAAGTTGACCTATTATGTTGACAACCATAGTGCCGAGTGGATGCCACATCGACTCTCATTACTCACACATGTGGAGCTATTCATGTGTGGAATTTCAAGAAGATCGTAGAGAGTCCAAAACCCTAACATTAATTGGGGTTGAAACATGCAAAAACCTTAACCCCAACCCTATATGACTATCGTACCATGTTAAATATTGGGTCACTAAGAAAAAAGGGGTTCCATCCTAGGTATATTATTATTGTTCCATAGTTGAACAAAGCATTTGCTAATGGGATTTTGGAGCATAATAGAGGAAGTAGAAGATCTTGTATCAACCATATTGGCCACAGTGTCCATGGCAACTCCATAATGAGTGCCCCTTCTTTGTATTTTCATTTCATAACCGAGAAGAAAAGAGCAGAGCATAGGCCTCACCTTCTTGCTAGGTTTTTACCATATTAGGTTTTCCTATGGTACATCTTATGCTCATTGTGTGGATAATGTGTTATTTGCTTGTTTCTTTCATTTCAAGTTAAGTGTATTCAATATTTCATGCATTAAACTAGTAATATTAAATTTGAGATACATTGCATCATAGGAGATTTCAAAATATCACAATATTTGTTGTGATGAACTGTCCTAGTGGAATATCCATGGTAGTTCATAGATAAAATAAAAGACAAAAAGTAAACCAAATAATATGGTAAAGAACACATTAAAATGACTCATTATGAAACAACAATATATAGATATTTATTATTAATGTAAATCAATGTCTAAAATATTACAAATATAACTCATCAATAATATGTCAAATTGAATATTTTCTTCAAGGACATCTTAAAACTAATCAATGATATTAATGTGACAAATTGATCATTTTCAGTAGGTATACTGTCATTTTTAGGAGCTTGACTTTCCTCTTGGACACCATTATAATTTCCTATTCAATCTTTTATGTTCGCAAATTGTCCAAAGTGATAATTTCCAAACAAATTGTTCAATGGTGGTTGAGATCTCTTTGACATTTTGACCACATGTAATGCACTAAAATCTCATTTTTTCAACGAACTTCTTACATTTAAAATAAATCATATAACTTTTTTCTATATAATTATAATTTAAACACAAAAGCAAAAGCATTGAAAAACTTTAAAAAAAATAATTTAAAAAATATATTTACATGTAAAAAAGTAATCCCCAAAAATTAATATACAAACAAAATATAAAAGGAGCACCCCAAAAAAACTTCAACAAAACAAAATTTGAAACCAAACAAACAAAAATTAAGACGAAAAACTAAAACCAAAACAAATACAAATTAAGACAAAAACCAAACCAAAACAAAACTAAGCAATCAAACAAAATTTTAAAATACAAGACCCAAAAACCCACTTAAAAACAAATTGAAAAATATTTAGAAAACCATATTATAAAAACCCCAAAAACTGTAACAAAAGCCCATTAACAAATGAAAAAAACAAAGCAAAAATAAAGAGTAAGAAGGGGGTGGGGGCTGAGAATTCTTGTACTCGTTCCCCCTTCTCCACAAGGGGTTGTAGGTGTTAAATTTTTGAGCAAATATGATGAACTTTGAACTTTAAAAATTTAAGTGCGGAAATAGTGAATACTTAAATCAATGAACCATTCAATCACATGAAACATTCAACTATAACACAAGATGTATCCTGGGGAAAATCCTCAAAACAATGAGGATGAAAAACCCCAACAAATATTCCGAGTATAATTATGATAGATAGCAGAGAATGTCTTTTACAAAAAAAAAAAATTGCTTTCGTCACGCCATGTGCTAGATAAGAGAGAATACTGAGCAATAGAGAATAGAGATCAACTGTATTAACTTGCCATGTGACTGACACATTAATAACAAGCAAGAATAATATCATGCACAAAGAGAAGTGCCTTGCCTTCAAGGGAGAAGAGAATTCGATTCACTTGAATTCAACAATCCTGTATAACATATTTATACATTATCGAATTCTATTTTTATCTTCTAACTTCAGTATGAACTTGCCCTCCATGTGGATGCATCAATCTTGCATGAAGAAGTGCGCCCCACTTCTCATGCAGTGCATTAACTCACTGAACTGATTCTTAGGATGAACTTGCCCCTTAACTGAAAACTTGCCCATTTAGTTAGGTGGCTAACTTAAGTGTCGTCGTGCAAGTGTCACAACTCAAGTGCCATCTTTTAGTTTAACATAAGTTTCGTCATGCAATAACACTTAGTTAACAAGATCTTCTTTATTAACACTTAATTAGATTTACTTGTAGTGAACAATGTGAGTTCACTTAGTCATGTCATGATCAATTCGAATTCTCTTTTTCTCTACGCATTTATCTTTATCTCTTATCTTTACTACATGGTCAATATGTGTTAAATTTAATTATCTATCATATATGATTATACTCATAAGATTTGTCAGATGCCGTGATCATATTATATTACTCTCAGACCAAATGATCATATGCTAAATTAATTCACTCTATAGGTGGCCAATCTCTAAAGGAGGCTTAATAGCAATCAGTGACCATGGTTAGTAATACATCACAAAACATTAATGCTTCAATCATGAAAAGCATCTACCTCTATAACTGGAGGGCCACCCCATGGGTACCTACTATAACTGGAGGTCCACATGAGAATCTAACTTGACACACAAGTCCTGATCCTTTTCCAACAAGAATTTACAACATCATCACTTTGATACATCAAAGCATTCACCTCAACACATGAGGAATAACCTTTTACAACTGAAGGATTAGATATTCTTGAGTCCAACTCAAGAATCTACTCCAAGTTCTTGAGTCCAACTCAGGCTCCCTACCTCAACACATGAGGCTGAATCCTGGCTGCACAAGATTGGCTTGGAGAATGACTTGTGATGCTGTACATTTAACACTCCCTCTTAGTGAGGGAGGCTTTCTCTGCCATACCAATCTTGTCTCATAAGTACCTGAACTTCGTCACTGATAGAGGCTTTGTTAACACATTTGCAATATGCTCATTAGTAGCAATGCACTGAAGTTTCATTGTACCTTTCTGGACCATGTATCTGATGAAGTGATACTTCATTTCAATGTGATTTGACTTATCATGAAACACATGATTTTCAGAAAGCTTGATGCATCTTTGATTGTCACACTAAATGACTGTAGACTCAAGCTTCTCACCGAACAACCCAACAAGTAGCTTCCTAAGCCATACTACTTGTTGGAAGGTAGTACTAGCAGCAATATACTATGCTTCTGTAGTACTCTGGGCTACAAAACCCTGCTTCCTGCTAGACCAAGAGATCATAGCAGAACCCAAGCTAAAACAATAGTTGGATGTACTCTTTCGGTCCACAATCCAACCACCCCAATTAGAGTCAGTATAACCAAGTAACAACACCCCTCCACTAGAGGCATATCCGATTCCATAATAAATTGTACCTCAAAGGTATCTAAGCACATGCTTAGCAACAACCCAATTTTTGTGTCTCAGATCAGACATAAACTGACTCATAATACTCACATCATAACATATATCTGGTCTCGAGTGTATCAAGTACATCAACGAACCAAAAAGTTGTCTATACAAAGTGGGGTCCACTAGATTTGATCCAAAATATGACTCATTAGTTTCCTCAAATTGGAAACCATCGAAGTACTCATGGATTTGCAATCCATCATTCCAAACCTGCGCAATATATCAATAGTGTACTTTCATTGAGAAAGAAATATCTCATCTTTTCTTTGCCAAATCTAAAGGCCAAGAAAGTAGTGCATACGACCTAAATCTTTCATCTCGAACTCAGAAGTGAGATCCCTCTTGTACCAAGCAATGAATTGTTCCTCTCTAGTAAGGAACAAATCATCAACATATAGAATCAATATCAATGGTTGGTTCTTCACTACTTTGAAGTACAAATTTGGATCAACTTCACTCTTAGAGAATCCTAGTCTTTGAAGATAACTTTCAATTCTCAAATACCAAGCTCTGGGAGCTTGATTAATCCCATACAAGGATTTATTCAATTTACACACATGTGATTCCTTCCCATGAACTGCAAACCCCTTAGGCGGATGAATATAAACCTCTTCCTCAACCTCTCCATTGAGGAAGTCTATCTTCACATTCATCTGGTGAAGCTTCCAACCTAGAACAGATGCAAGACTTGAGATCTCAGCTCGAATAGTGGTGTACCTTGCCACATCAGCGAATGTCTCCTCATAGTCTATGCCTTCTTTCTAAGAGAAACCTCGAGCAACAAATATGGATTGATACTTTTAATACTGCAATACAACATGTTTGATCTTGTAAAGCGATCTAGAAGTAACTCTGAACTTCCCTTCAGGTTTAGGAACAACTTGCAAAACATCATTCTTCATAATAGACTTGTATTCCTCTACCATTGCATCTTTCCATACTTGTTGCTTTGTAGCTTCTTCATAGGTGGAAGCCTCTCAATCACTGATGCAACTCATCTATGCAACATACCCTGAATATTTTTCATGTATCTTTCACTCTCTGGAAGATCCTAATGGTACTCCACACCTCTCTACATCTTGTAGTATATCTCAACACCATGTAGACCTCCTCTTAGCAGGAGGTTCATCAACCATTTCTACTGGTTCATCAGGAGCTAGTGAATCTAATAACTCTGCTGGATTCTCCCTCTGAATATCTAAATGAGGAGAATCGGTATCTGGGTCCTCCATCACAAGAGTCCCATGCTCCTCTCTGTCTATATCATACTAAATCTCTTTCGATCGCTTGAATGCTGCCTCTTCATGGAAGGTCACATCTCGACTGACCTCAATGTGTCTTTCACTTGGAACATATATTCTATAGGTTTTGGATGATTCCCGATAACCAACATAGGTTTCCTTCTTTCTCGATGGCTCCATATTTGTACTCTTTTCTTTCGGCACATGAATGTATACAAGACTCCCAAAGATCCTCAAGTGTGAAATATCTGTTTTTTCACTAGTGAACACTTCTTCAGGTGTCTTCTCATCCAGAATGGCATGATGACTTAACTTCTATATATATACTGCTGTCCTAGTGGCCTCTTCCCATAATGAGGTAGATAGGTCTTGATCATGCATCATGGATTTTGTAGCCTCACATATGGTTCTATTTGTCCTTTCAACAACCCCATTTTACCAAGGGTTGTAGGGTACAGTTAACTATCTACAAATTCCTACATCACTACAAAACTCATTAAACACATGTTAATCAAATTCACCTCCATTGTCATATCTCAAAGTATGGATGTACTTTCCTGTCTAATTCTCAACTAGGGCTTTGAATTCCTGAAACTTGCTAAAGGTTTCGCTCTTAGCCTTTAGGAAATAAATCCATGACTTTCTAGAGAAGTCATCTATAAATAATACATAATATAAATAGCCACTCAGGGAAGGGGATGACATGGAACCACGTATATCAGAATGTATTAAATATAAAATCCCTTTATATATAGTAGAAATGTTAGAGAAACTCTTTTTAACATTCTTCCCAAGTGCACAACCCCTACATACACTATCATGCTCAAAATCAAATACGGGCATACCTTTCACCATTTGATGTAATCCTGGTATCACTTTGTAGTGGAGGTGACCAAGCCTCCTATTCCATAGCTATCATGGACTGATAATGTTGTGAACCATATCTTGAATGTACTTCTCGGGTACCTTGTAGAGACCTCCCTCTCTAACTCCAATCACTGCTACATATTTCAAGTCTTTGTTCTTCGTCCATAATAGTGCTTGATTATCCACGAAGATAACTTAGAAGCCCTTATCTTCAAGAACCAAAATAGATAGGAGGTTCTTCTTCAATCCTAGAACATAAAGAATGTCCTCCACATGTAAAATATCTCCTAAACTTAGTTGGAAGGAGGTGGATCCAACTCCTTGGATCGAATAGGTTGTGTTGTTTCCCAACTCTACCTTGCATGCAAACTTTTTCTCCTTGAGATTGGTGATGGCGCTCTTATAACCAGTCATATTTTTGGATGTTCCACTGTCAACCAACCATGTGTCCTCACTTGTGATGACGGATCCGAATAGTGATGAGACTAGGTAATACTCCCTCCTTGCCTCCTTTTCTTTAGGTGCATTCTTTTGAGTAGTTTCATCTTCTATAACGGTAAAAGCTTGAAACCTTCCTTTTTTCTTTGCTTTGCACTCCCTTGCATAATGGCCCTTCTTGTCACAGTTGTAGCATATAACCTTCAACTTGTCAAAGCACTTGTTGTAGACCTTATTCTTCTAATGGGGAAACTTCTTTTGAAAGAATTTATTCTTTCCTTTCTTCATCCTTGCCGCGAGGGCAAGGTTTTCTTCTTTCATGCACAATGACTTGATTTGGATTCGCCCCTCCTCTTGGAGGCAGTCATGCCACAAAATTGCAAAGTTAGGTTGTACCTCTCAACCATTTACCGCATCCAATAATGTCTCTCATGAGGATGGGGGACCATCAATAGCGGTTTGGAGAAGATCGTCTTCATTCATCACTACTCCAATACTAGGTAGTCAATCTCTTACCTGAGAGATATTGGTGAAGAAGGATGCCACTATCTCATACTTCTCCATATTTGGGTTTTGAATCTTATTCTTCAATGCCTTATTTTGACTCAGGGCCTTCTTATCATATAGGTTTGTCAATGTATCAAAACACTCCTTTGTGTTCTTTAATGAAGTTATCAAGGACATCAAATTATCCTTACCGAATCATAGATGATCCATTTGGATTTAGCTTGGTTCTTCTTGAATTTGAAGTGCCCTACATTAGATGTAGGATCCTCCACTACAGTGGATACGTAGCCATCCAAGTCATGTTTCTCCAAGACGTTCAATACCCTTGCCTTTCAAGTGTTGAAATTCAAAGTGCCCTCAAGAAGATCTTATGGTCGAATAGAGATCGATGCCATGGCTCTCAAGTAATGTTCTCAAATACTTAGGATCTACGTAGGCTCAATTTTGATTGAAAAATATTATCTCCTTCATGCCCTGAGCTCTAATACCATGTTAATTATTTTGAGCAAATATGATGAGCTTTGAAATTTAAAACTTTAAGTGCAGAATTACTGAATACTTGAATCAATGAACCATTCAATCACATGAAACATTCAACCATAACACAAGATGTACCTTGGTGAAAATCCTCAAAACTGTTGATGTATATGTAACTTCGGAATGTATTTCATTTATATATTATTATACTCCTATAGAGATGTGTCATTCCTGTATACGGAAGTGTCGTCATGTGTATTGACAAGTGTCGCAAGTATGGTAACTTGCCGATGGGTTATTAGACCACCATGTGTGGGATCGGCCCTGATTTATATAATATATGGTTGATGTACCTAGCTAGACAAGTCGGCCCCATAAGGTCACTGGGCAAACAGATCAAGTATAAATAGAGATTGGGAGATCTCTATTTGGATCACTCAGAAACTCATTCTTCCTTCACTCGGAAAGTGGTGCACATGTGAGGAGGAGGATAATCTGCTACTAGGAGACTATCTCTGTGTATTTTGGTTGTACTTTGGTTGAGCCATTGCTCTCTCTATCTCTGAGGAAGTTGTGGGGTTTTTCACCTTAGGATTTTCCCCACGGAAACTCTGTGTCTCTTGTCTCTCATGATTTTGCTTCTTATGATTATTGACATGCTTGTTATGATTGATATGCATTGATATACTGTACATGTTATTCTCTCAGTAAAGATCCTATAGTATTGTGAATTAATGCTCAAAATTTAACATGGTATCAGAGCTAACCTGAGAAGAAGACATTGTGCAGTGACGAAAACCAAGGGTTTCTTGTTTATTGGGTTTCTCTCCACAGATTTTGGAAAAGCAGTATAGTAGATTGACTCTACTCATCAAGGAGAATCTATCTGTCCAATCAGAATTCAATTCTGAGCATTTTCATATTTGGCCCTAAAAATTAGGGTTTCCACAAAAATAGGAATTTCTAGAATCTGAAGACATAGCTGGAAGCTCCTTGCAAAAATCAAATTTTAGAGCTTTGGATCGAGATTTTTGGCTGGGTATATCTCCGGGAAGCTCAAACCCTAATTCAGGGTCCTCCTTAGTGAACTCGGGAAGACAAAAAGGCATTTCTGAAGGGTGAAGCTTTGCAGATCTCAAATTATGAATACACCAGGCTGATCAGCTCATCAAGGCGCATCTTTCTATCCTTTCAGAAAGTTGAAATTCACATTTTGAATTTTTAGGGTTTCTCTGACAAACCCTAATCCGAGACCAGATCCAGTTTGCAGCAAGTCAAGTGGTAAGACCTAAATCTTTTCTATTTCCATTTGAAGTACTCTTTAAGATGTCTAATCACACCAATATTGAGGATAAGCTTAAAGGGGCTGATAACTTCCGAGCCTGGAAGTATAGGATTGGGTTAATCCTGGAAGAAAATGAGTTGGACTCATATGTAAAAGAAGACATCCCTATCCCAAAGGATGAAGAGGCTAATATATTGCATAAGAAGAACTTGGTCAAGGAAAAGAGAATCATTGCTGATTCTCTCAAGGACCATCTCATTCCCCATGTGTTATCTCTGAAGACACCCAAAGAGATGTTTGATTCCCTATCCAAGCTATTTGAAGGGAAGAACATAAATTGGAAGATGACTCTGCGGAACCAATTGAAATGGGTAAAACTTCAGAATGGAGAATCCATTCAATCTTATTTTTCTAGGGTCTCTCAGATCAAGGAACAACTAGAAGTAGTGGATGAAATGGTGGAGAATGGTGAAGTTGTCATGACCACTCTGAATGGCTTACGCAGGTCATGGGACTCCTTTATCCAAGGAATCTGTGCAAGAAAGAAGTTGGTATCCTTCAGCAGACTATGGGAATAATGTTCACAAGAAGAAGCAAGGCTTGTGGCACGAGAAGAAAAGATGGGGAATGAATATCAAGCTCTCACAGCTCACACCAAGAAAGGGAAGTCCAAGAGAGAGCCATCTCACTTCAAGAAATATTCACATCACCATAAAGAAAGGAGAATATGATTCACTTGTAATGAAAAGGGACATATTGCCATAAATTGTCCCAATAACAAGGACAACAACAACTTCAACAAGAAGAAGAAGGGCAGCAAAAGAAGGTACCATGCTCATGCTGCCGAGGATGATGAACCTCCCAAGAAGAAGGCTAGAGAAGAAAGTGATGATAATGACTCATCAAGTGAAGAAGAGTATGTTCTAATCTCTGCTCTCACAGGTACTGTCTCTCATGGTTGTAATGATTGGCTTATTGACAGCGGGGATTCAAAACACATGACTGGGTTTAAAGAATCTTCTGTAAATCTATCTGAACATGAATCACCCCATAAAGTGAAATTTGGAGATGACTATCAATACCCCATCAAAGGAAGTGGTGAAGCCTCCTACAACCTAGATTCTGGAAAATCTTTGAAGATGAAAGAAGTCCTTTATGTACCTGGGCTCAAGAAGAACCTACTCTCCATATCTGCATTGGATGCAAAAGGTATGAGGGTTGCATTTGTGGATGGCCAAGTTCTAATGTGGCCAAAAGGTAAAACTATCGATGATGTAGTAGTGATTGGAGAGCAAGAGGGAGGCTTGTATAAATTGAAGGGACAACCTGAACATGCCATGGTGCATGATTACATGGAGCCAAGTGAACTTTGGCATAGAAGACTTGTACATATGCACTACAGAGCATTACCAATTGCAAGTAAGGCTGTAGAAGGTCTTCCTGAAATTAAGACCAAGCATGAAGGTGTTTGCAAAGGATGTGCAAAAGGAAAGAACATAAAGAAAGCATTTCCAAGCAGTGAAAGCAAGGAAAAAGATATCTTGGAAATTATCCACTCCGATGTATGTGGTCCAATGTCATCCAATTCTCTGAGTGGGTATGTTTACTATGTCTCTTTCATTGATGACTTTTCCAAGAAGACTTGGGTCTACTTCTTGAAGAACAAAGATGAAGTGTTTGATAAGTTCAAGGAATTCAAAACCTTGATGGAGAACCAAACTGATAAGAAGATCAAGACATTCAGATCCGACAATGGTGGAGAATTCACTTCAGGTGACTACAAGAAGTTATGCAGTGATTCAGGGATTAAGAGGGAGTTGACTGCTCCTTACAATCCACAACAGAATGGAGTTGCAGAAAGAAAGAATTGAACAATTATGGAAGCAGCAAGGGCAATGCTGCATGACCAGGATCTACCTATGCATCTATGGGCAGACGCAGCTAGGACAGCTGTATATGTGCAGAACAGAACACCCCACAAGATATTGGACAACAAGACACCAGAAGAGGTCTTCTCTGGTAAGAAACTTGAGGTCGGCCATCTCAGAATATTTGGTTGTCCAGTATATACACATGTCCCAAAGGAAAAGAGGACCAAGCTAGATCCTTTAGGAAAGAAGGATATCTTTGTGGGTTACAGTGAAAGCTCGAAGGCTTACAGAATATACTTTCCAGGGTTCAAGAAGATTGATGTCAGCAGGGATGTAACATTTGATGAAAACACAACATTCATCAAATCAAGGAAGGCACCTGTTGAAGATTATGAAGAACCTAAGGAAACTAGATTTCAAGACACTACTATGACTGGAGCAGTTCCAGATGTAGATCGTGAAATTGAAGATCCGCAAGAACTTGTAGATCCACCCCATGAGAATAACTCTCACAAGAGGAAACTTGCATGGGCTAGAGAGCTCATTCAAGATGCAAAAAGATATGGCATTCCAGAAGAAGAACATAGAGCAAAGAAGAGAAGTAGATCACACACCAGCTATGTTTCTTTACTCTGTGATATCATGAACAAAGAACCTTCCAATTACGAAGAAGCAGCGGAAAAGAAAGAATGGAAGGATGCCATGGTCGAGGAATACCAATCAATAATGAAGAACGATGTTTGGGATGTTGTCCCAAGACCTGAAGGGAAGTCTGTTGTGACTTCCAAATGGATCTACAAGATCAAGCATGTTGCAGATGGCAACATAGATAAATACAAGGCAAGATTCGTAGCTCGTGGCTTCTCTCAGAAAGAGGGAATAGACTATGAAGAAAATTTTGCTCCTGTAGCCAGGTACACTTCCATCAAATCAGTACTTGCCCTGGCTGCAGCGATGAAATGGAAGATACACCAGATGGATGTCAAGACTGCTTTCTTGAATGGTGTAGTCGAAGAGGAAGTATATGTGGAGCAGCCACTCGGTTTTGAAACACATGACAGGGAGTCACATGTGTGCAGATTGAAGAAAGCCTTGTATGGCTTGAAGCAAGCTCACAGAACTTGGTATGGTAGGATGTACATTTTCCTATCTAGTTTGGGATTTACCAAGAGTAAAGCAGATTCCAACCTTTACTACAAGGTTGAGGAAGGGAATCCTGTGATTCTACTCCTGTATGTGGATGACCTATTTGTAACAGGAGATGACAGATTGATTGCTGATACAAAGAGGAAGCTTCCTACCAAGTTCGATATGAAGGACTTGGGGATGATGCACTATTTTCTAGGTATGGAGGTGTGGTAGAGTGCAGATGGGATCTTCCTTGGACAAGGGAAGTATACTGTAGATATCCTGAAGAGGTTCGGGATGATGGATTGCAAGGCCATGGCCACACCTATGGCATCGAATCTGAAGCTTCTATGTGATGCTTCATTTGAGCCGGTTGATGTCTCTATGTATCATCATATGATTGGGTCCTTGATGTACCTGACGAACACGAGACCAGATATTTAATTTGCGGTGAACACATTGAGCCAGTTCCTGACGGATCCGAGGAGTTTTCACCTTGTTACTGTAAGGAATATTCTGAGGTACCTGAAGGGTACAGTTGATTATGGGCTCAAGTATGAAGTGAATCAAAAGTTTAACCTGCAGGGTTATGTTGATTCAGATTGGGCAAGCAGTGCTGCAGATAGGAAGAGCACATCTGGGTGCTGCTTCAGTATGGGATCAGGTGTGATATCTTGGTTTAGCAGGAAGCGATCCTGCATAGCACTGAGTATAGCCGAGGCAAAGTATGTTGCAGCCTGTTCGGCTAGTTGTGAGGTAGTATGGCTTCGGAAGCTACTGTCAGAGTTATTTGATCTCCCATTGGAGACTACTGGTATCTTTTGTCACAACTAGAGTTGTGTGAAGCTGTCTGAGAACTCGATGTTCCACGATAGGTCGAAACACATAGAGATCAAATACCACTATATCAGGAATATGGTGCAGAGAGGAGCAGTGAAGCTCCTGTATGTTGCGACGGACGAGTAGATTACAAATGTGCTGACGAAACCACTAGCCAGAGTGAAGTTCGAGTAATTCAGAGAGAGGCTTGGTGTTCTTCAGATTCATGACACTTCAAGGAAGAAGTGATATACACATTTGCAGAAGCCATTCCAAGCATGTTGGAAGGAGGATCCTTCACATGGCTGTGGATGTAAGCGCTGGATGATGAGCATCAGGACGATGCTCCAGTTACTGCTTTGTATATGTATGTACGCATCATGTTGGATGCTGAATATGATCAGTTGGATCATTTATGTATGTATGCATCATGTTGGATGCTGGATATGATCAGTTGGATCATTTATGTATGTACTCATCATGTTGGATGCTGGATATGATTAGTTGGATCATTTATGTATGTACGCATCATGTTGGATGTTGGATATGATCAGTTGGATCATTTATATATGTATGCATCATGTTGGATGCTTGGACCTTGTATTTGTATATGTATCAGGTGGATACGTTGTATGATCAGGCAGATCATGTATATTGATATGTATCAGGTATATACAGTGTGTATCTAGGTATCAAGTTGATACAGTGTATGATCAGGTGGATCATGATGATATGTATCAGGTAGATACTTGGTATGCATCAAATGGATGCAGTGTATGATCAAGATGATCATGGATGATGAGCTTCAGGATGTTGCTCCAGATGATATGCATCAGGACGATGCAGTGATGATGATCAGGATGATCATGTGTACATCAGGATGATGTATGGTGAGTATCAGGATGATACTTTATGGCCGTGGAACAGGTTGTGTAGATGAGCATGTCTGGGAGATCCTATAGGTCGGAGTTGTGTACCCATAACATCCTGGGATGCTCTTTCAAGACATTGCTCTGGGAGGACATATAATAGCGCCCTGGGAGATCCTTCAGGTCGGAGTTGTGTACCCGTGACATCCTGGGATGCTCTTTCGAGGTTTTGTCCTATGGCATGTAATTTGCTCCTGGGAAATCTGGACAGGACGAGAAAGGCCTTAGATGCTTCAGCCAAGTTTTGCCATGACCACATGTAATTTTCTCCTGGGAGATCTGGACAGGATGAAAAAGGCCTCAGATGCTTCAGCCAGGTTTTGTGGTGGACCACATGTAATTTGCTCCTGCGAGATCTGGACAGGATGAAAACGGGCTCAGATGCTTCAACCAGGTTTTGTGGTGAGATCACATGTAATGTGCTCCTGGGAGATCCGACAAGTAGAGCTGTGTGCTCATAACATCCTGGGATGCTTCAGCCAGGTTTTGTGATGGGTCACATGTAATGTGCTCCTGGGAGATTCGACAGGTAGAGTTGTGTGCTCGTAACAGCCTGGGATGCTACCGCCAGGTTTTGTGACGCACGTTAAGTCCTAAGGATTCCACAGTATGGACAGTGATGAAGACCTGCAGGTGGTGGGCCTACACCCAGTATGAAAAAGGACTGGCTCTGTAGAACTTCCTATGACGAATAGAGTCAGAGATTGGTTGAGATAGCAGCAGCAGTGACGATGACAATGCATTGATGACGATGATCTAGAGAAGAAGACTTGTGCTAGCAGATCTGTGTCGAGAAATACCTTCCTAGTTAAGAGGGAGTGTTGATGTATATGTAACTTCGGAATGTATTTCATCAATGTATTTCATTTATATATTATTGTACTCCTATAGAGATGTGTCATTTCTCTATACGGAAGTGTCGTCATGTGTATTGACAAGTGTCGCAAGTATGGTAACTTGCCGATGGGTTATTAGACCACCATGTGTGGGGTCGGCCCTGATTTATATAATATATGGTTGATGTACCTAGCTAGACAAGTCGATCCCATAAGGTCACTGGGGAAACATATCAAGTATAAATAGAGATCGGGAGATCTCTTTTTGGATCACTCAGAAACTCATTCTTCCTTCACTCGGAAAGTGGTGCACATGTGAGGAGGAGGATAATCTGCTACTAGGAGACTATCTCTGTGTATTTTGGTTGTACTTTGGTTGAGCCATTGCTCTCTCTATCTCTGAGGAAGTTGTGGGGTTTTTCACCTTAGGGTTTTCCCCACGGAAACTCTGTGTCTCTTGTCTCTCATGCTTTTGCTTCTTATGATGATTGACATGCTTGTTATGATTGATATGCATTAATATACTATACATGTTATTCTCTCAGTAAAGATCCTAGAGTATTGTGAATTAATGCTCAAAATTTAACAAAAACAATGAGGATGAAAACCCCCAGCAAATATTCAAAGTATAATTATGATAGATAACAGAGAATGTATTTTACAAAATAACAGTTTGCTTTCGGCACCCCAGGTGATAGACAAGAGAGAATACTGAGCAATAGAGAATATAGATCAATTGTATCAACTTGACACATGCCCATCACATTAATAACAAGAAAGAATAATATCATGCACAAAGAGAAGCACCTTTCCTTCAAGGGAGAAGATAATTCACTTCACTTGAATTCAACAATCCTGTATAACATATTTAAACATTATCGGCTTCTATTTTTATCTTCTAACTTTAGTATGAACTCACCCTCCATGTGGATGAATCGATCTTGCATGAAGAAGTGCACCCCACTTCTCATGTAGCGCATTAACTCATTGAATTGATTCTTAGGATGAAATCACCCCTTAACTGAAAGCTTTCCCACTTAGTTATGTGGCTAACTTAAGTGTCTCCATGCAAGTGTTGCAACTCAAGTGTCGTCTTTTAGTTTAACATAGGTGTCATCTTTTAGTTTAACATAAGTGTCATCATGCAATAACACTTAGTTAACTAGATCTTATTTATAAACACTTAGTTAACTATTATT
Organism: Larix kaempferi; assembly: GCA_027924585.1. Lineage (NCBI taxonomy): Eukaryota > Viridiplantae > Streptophyta > Pinopsida > Pinales > Pinaceae > Larix > Larix kaempferi. The sequence continues at coordinate 11,069,501 of BSBM01000696.1, read as the reverse complement.
AACTGAAATCATGCTGATTTGTTTACTTATAGTGACCACTGTGAGTTCTTTAATTAACTGGGTCATACATTGTGGCTTTAACTAAAGCTTAACAAATTGAGTTCACTTAGTCATCTCATGAGAAATTCGAATTCTCTTTTTCTCTAAGCATTTATCTTTATCTCTTATCTTTACTGCATGGTCAATATGTGTTAACTTTAATTATCTATCATAATGGATTATACTCAGAAGATTTGTCAGATGCTGTGATCATATTATATATTAGTCTAAGACCAAATGATCATATGCTAAATTAATTCACTCTAGAGGTGGCTAGTCTCTAAAAGAGAACTAATAGCAATCAATGACCATGGTTAGTAATACATCACACAACGTTAATACTTCAATCATGCAAAGCATCTACCTTTATAATTGGAGGTCCACCCCATGGGTACCTACTATAAATGGAGGTCCACATGAGAATCTAACTTGACACACAAGTCCTGAGCCTTGTCCAACAAGACTTTACAACATCACCACTTTGATACATCAAAGAATTTACCTCAACACATGAGGAATATTTTTTTTCAATTGAAGGCTTAGTCATTCTTGAGTCCAAATCAAGAACCTACCTCAACACATGAGGCCCAATCGTGGTTGCACAAGATTAGCATGGAGAATGACTTGTGATGCTCTACATTTAACAGTAGGGATAGTGTTTGGGAAATTCATAGACACGTATCCCATTTCCCATAAGGGGTTGCAGGGGTGAGGTGGGGTGGCGGGAATTTATAGACTTGTATCCCCCTCCCCACAAGGGGTGGGGGGTAATTCCTAGACTCGTCCTCCTCCCCACCCTATTTCAAGTCTTTTTTTGTTATAAATCCATTTAAAGAGTTGCTAAAAGCTACCCTTTTAATATACTAATAAGATGCACAGTCATGGATTCATAAACTCAAAAATCCAATAAGAAGTGGTCTAAAAAATATTTCATAGATTTTTGTTTCTCCAACTGTATCTTTGATGAAATAGGTTTTGACAATCCTACATCACCCAATATTATTTTTAGTTAGTTTGGTTTTATTTCAATTTTTTCCCCCAGATTTCCAATACATAAATGGTGGCCTGATATTTTCATTAGCACTCTATTATAACTTGTAATTATATGTTAAATTATGGATATGTTGTAGAGGAGATATTGTTCTACCCTCACACCAAATTTCAAAAGTAGATATTGAATTTAGACCCCACAACCAAGTCTAGAACCAACTTGCAGATAAATTCCTATGTAGGAAGTGGATCAATATTTTGATAAGCATGTGCTCATATTTTGGAATCAAGGTATAGAATTTTTATATAATGTCAAGTAAGAATATTTCTAAAATCCAACCAATTAAGTTCAACTATCCAAAACTAGTGTGTTGTAAGTTTCATATTTGATTTCTGTGTTGATAGAGGACGAATATTTTCATCAATGAGCTCTGATACTTGGATTTAAGGCATTAAATTTGGATATATTTTAGATGGAACAATGATGTATCCTCTCACTAAATTTCATAAAATGTTATTGAGTTTAAGTGCCACATGCAAGCCATGCTTTGTTTAAAGACCACTCACAAAATTTTCTAGAAACATGGGTTTGGTATTTTGATTTGCGTGGAGTTAATATTTGGATTTAGGGTTTAATTTTTTTATAAAAAACAAGGGACATTATAATATACCTTCCATTAAAATATCATTAAAAAATATTGAGTTTAAGAGGTTCAAACAACTCAGTTCCATATCACAATGGAAAATGACAAAATTTAGAAGTTGAAGAGTCAAATATTAGCAATTTATTAATTATGATAGTGTTTGAGTCACCCAAGTAAATGAAAAGGATTGGAAACTGAATAATCGTGACATGTAGCTTAAATTCTTACAAAATTGATGTAAAAGGGGATTTGATCTCTCCACTTTTTTATAAAAGAGTCTTGAGAGTAATAACCTCTATTAAGACTTCAATGAATTAGTTACTGGAAGTTTTGTTGTGTATCGATATTAATTCTCTATGTGTTATGAATTGAATTTTATTCTTTGTTGATCATATGGTATTTTTCTTCCATTGTATGACTTTGATTTGCAGGGGATCAATCCCCACTATGTAAAGTGGTACAAGAGATTCCAATATGTGATTTTGGTTGCAAAATTGTGCTGCATCAATTGGTATTAGAGATTCAATTATGCGACTCTAATTATAGCTCCATGCTACATCAAGTGGCACAAGAGATTCCATCATGTGACTTTGATTGATTCATGCTACATCAAGTGGTATTAGAGTTGGTGACAATGCTAGGAGGAGAATAGGAGATTTGTTGAGGTGAATATAAAGATCCGTGGGAAAGCACAAGATGTTGAAGAGAGACTGTTGTGTTGGAATATTTCTAGTAATTCATGGAAGCACCAACTTTTGAAGTTCTCCAACACCAACTGGAAGGAGGCACTGACCCCATGCTCCTTGCCTCGTCCTGCCACATTGATATAACTATAGAATATATTTCTATGTTGTTCTACTAATATGTGCACTCTTCTGATAGTCTATTGTTCACTATGTTCTGCACACCTTTTGTAACCTTGAGATCTTGCAATCACTGATCTATATCACTAACTTCACTTGAACACATCAACAAGATACACTTGAATTCATACTTCACAAGCTGTATACTATTTCATCATATTCTGTAGTATGTGCTTCAGGTTCAATATGCCTTTATGCTTCTGGGAATTTGCAACTTCAATTGATACTTTGCATCTTCTGATGAACTGTTGTTTTGACTTCGCGCATCAGTATTAGATGAGTCTGTGTACCTTTTGAAATATATCTATTTTGTCTAGGTGAAATAGTCTTTAGATAACCTGCGACCTTTTGTTCATCATCTAAGATATGGCCTTTCTATTCTATGCACTTGCCTCAAATCATCCATACCATAATGCGCATACCTTATTGTGCAGCAATTTTGTCTTTGCGCATCAGATAAACTACTTCATTTTGAGCATCACGAGCTAAAATTGAAGTCTGTCTTGGCACACTTGTCTTAGATCATCTGTGAGTGTCTGTGTACTTTCTGTGATACTGTCATTCTGGTCTCACGCATTTGTGCATCCTCCATAGTTCCGCATCTCTATCTCCGCGCAATTGTCACAGATAAACTAAATCATCCTGTGCACCATCACTAATTCTATTCTTCTGTTCATCCACACTTAGCTCTCTACTAGATCATGCTTTTCTAGTTCCATGAGCCCTTGATTCCCCAAAATAAGAATCTTGATAAATCTGTATCTTCCAGTCTTGAGCTCACAAGCTTATTTCAACTCTCCAACTTGGCTTCTTATTTATACTTGTTCTGCATGGATGGTGATGTCCACAAGTTGGTTATGGTTTCCTTCTTCCTTTCTTCACGGTTCATGCTTTCCCACTTGTCATGTTCTGCGCCGCTGAGGTGTCATGTGGGTCTTGCGCATACTTGGTCCTTTCCTTGGTGGGACTTACACCCTTGCGGTGTGGTTTTGCACCCTTGATGTACCATCACTTATCGGACTTGCACTCTTGACTTCTCCAACCGCTACTTTCTTCTTGGTACTTTTGTGTGCTTCAATGACTTGCATTCTTCTTCTGATTGGTGTATCTTGCACACTTTCGAGACTTGTATACCTGTCTAACCGCTTCTTATCTCCAAGCCACTTGCGCACTCCTGAAAACTTGTCCAACCATCTCCTTAGCATTTCCTTGAAGTAACATGGCTAGGTGGACATGGGACTTGCGCATGTACTAAATGTATTCCTTATGTACTTCTTCAAACTCGACATGCTTGATGTACTTCTGAATATAATTCTTATGTACTTCTTCAAACTGGAACATGAATATTAATCCTATTTGACATTAGTTGACATCAATGACAACCAAATTTCAACAATCCCCCCCTTTGGCATTGATGTAAACACCCCATGAATATGCCCGTAGGGGTGTAGCTCAATTGACGATTCACTTGATATGAAGGAAATGTTGTAAATGGAGGTCACGAGTTCAAATCACCCTGGCTTACCCATGCCCCATGCTTGCGGGCTATGTGGGTGCACCTAGGGGTATAGTGGTAGCAGACGGGATTGGATCCCTAGACCCTGTGTCATGAGAGTACCAACCCCTTCCCAGTTGTTGATTCCCCTAGTTACAAAAAAAAAAACCCCATGAAGTTGTGCATAATCATCTCATGGAGTTGTGTGCTTCATTTGTGTTATGGTTGGAGTAATCCCCCTGTGCTCTTGCTATTTTGAGCCTTTGCTCATCTGTGCATTCTGTTGTCAATGCTCTTCCTCGTGTTTCTTGCTTCTTGCATGGATCTATTCTACTTATGCATGATTTATGATCTTTCTGCGCTGATCACATGATTTATGATCATTCTCCCCCTTTGATATCAATGGCAAAGAGGTTCCATCACTGCGCAATTATATATTCTCCTTTCTTCAATTTTGCGCTAGCCTCATAAATATGCTTCCTTTGAATTAATCCCCTTGTATTCATGCTCCATTCTTTTGCTGGGGTCTCTGCACCGTTTTGAGTTACCTTGCATCCTGTACACTATTTCTGTAGTTTTCTTAGATATGATCCCCTTGTACAGTTGCTATCTTCCTTCTATTTTTATCTTATGTTCTTGTCATATCAATCATCAATCCTTCATCATTCCTTGTGCAATTTTTCATACCATCTTCCCGTTTTGTTTACTGCGTAGTGTTGAATCCATCTATCTTTTAGTTTTGCACTGTCTTCCTTGTCGATTTCTTCCAGCATCTATTTGTTCCATTTGTTGCCTTTATTATGCTCTGACTAGTCACCGTTACCTTATATTTGACATCACACATCTCGCCACGAATACCAAATATTTTTGCACACATTTCCATCTGTCAGCCAGCTTGGAAATAAAGTGACATGACAAACAGTTTGTGTGGAAACTTTGACGTGTCACATTCGTACTCGAGCCTTTTGGGAAACACCATTCCAGTCGCTCGAAACAATGAATTAGATTTCCGTTTTTTTTCCTCTTTCCCAAATTCATTAACTCATGCAATTATTTTTGGCATCTCCATAACCCTCTTTGGATTGCGTAGATATGAATGTCATTAACTCCAAGTATCTTCAACTTAATTTTTGCACACATGGGGAACCACCTTCTAGTTTTATAAATGAACTACGAATTGCTTGGTTCATCATCCTTGTTCCTTCACTATCTCGCTCGTTCTGCTTCTTGCTATATTTGAGTCTCTCATCATGTATTCCTTCTTCCAGAGGTTCAATGACTCACTTGATAGTGTTCACCTTGCTGTTCAGTCATAGCAAGTAGAGTTCACATGGTTGAAAGTGTATATGGGAATTTGGAAGGCCAAAATCAATGAGTTTGAGTTCAACCATTGCTACGCGCAATCACAAGTTAATCACAACAATGCAGAGGGATTATCCAGTGTGAGTAGGCGAGTGGAATTCCTGGAGAAGCAACATCAATAGATCCTTTAAATGTTGAACTCGATTTGGTCCGAGCAATCCAATGCGTTGTCTTCCACTCTACAGCTTTACCCTCTGTATCCATCCTCTACATTCAATGATCCGGTTCCACTATATTTGGAACTTTATATCGCACAGAAACGAACCAACCATCACACAGAACTAGACCTTGAGTGGCGGCTTTGGATTACCCCTGCAATTCTCAATTTTTCTTGATACAGATTCTATAGTCGTTATGAACTTCAATTGTCTTTAGGCCTGAGCATGCAACTTCTATTGTACTTCAATTATGTATTCTGAGACAGATAGCTTATGTAATTTTGTAAAGAATTTTTTTTGAATATAATACCATTTTCGTTCATGTATCTGCGTAGACTCATGTTTGTTCTTCGACAATGCTCATTTGAACTTTTCTTTATTCTGTTACATGTATGCGCACTTTGAGCGACAATTTAACTTCAACACATCACAACAACTAAGAAAATATTTGCGCATATCTTTTGCAACATAAAATTAATGCAACCATCTTCAAATATTATCTAACTATAATACCTCACTAACACCCTCCTTGAATTCCTAATGACCGTCGTGTTGAATTCAAGGATCTTACTTAACTTCTTAGATATTAGCAAGAAGGGTAGCAATTACTTGCTACTTTAGATGTACTTGGGTTGTTAGCTTCTTCTGTGCATTCCTGAGGATTTTTTCCTTACCCACATCTTTACGTGCGCACTTCCATTCTGATACCGCACCTGACTATCTTCCCTTTTGGTCCTTGTATTGCGATAACTGTTAGGTAGAATATTTTCATCTGGACAGTTCATTGTTCTTCGACAATACATAGCCTTGCGCCCAAAGCCATCACATGCATAACATCTCACAGTTTGACAATACTTCACAATATGACCAATATAATTGTACCTTGTGCACTTCATTGGATTAATCCTTCTTCTAGTAGTGTAATGAAAATAATTGTAATCAGTGAAGGAATTATCATACCTGAAATACTTCATTCGATTTGGAACTTGCTTATTGTCGCAGACCTTCTCATTTTTGTCACAGCCAAGTCCTGACTTGTTTATTGGTGATCTTTGATAATTCACAATCTTATTCAAGATTGATGTGCTGCATTTGAAGTTGTTCTTCACTTCATATTCAAGACCAACCTTGTCACTTTTTGAATATGCGCAAGTTGGAGTATCACTCATGATGTGATATTGAACTTATTTCTTTCTCTTTATCTCAATCAACTTGTCTTCTAAGTGAGAGATATCTCTATCCTTCAAATCAAGATGACTTTTTAGCATCTTATTTTTATGCGCTAACTCTTCCAAATAAGTCTTCAATATTGATTTTTCTTCTTCAATCATTTGGATTTTGTCTATTGCACAATTCAGTTGTTTCTCATAGTTCATTACTTTTTCACTAACATGTTTTTCAAGAGATTCCCGAATCACCTTAGCTTGCTTGTCCCGTTCTTCATACTTTGGCATTTGGTCCTACAATATTTTAATCTTCCTTATTGAAATTCATCCAAAGCACCGACCAGTTCACCTTTCCAATCAACCTCTGCAGCTTCTTCTTCTTTAGATTGACTGTCAGATTTAATTTTTGTGACAAGATTTGAAGGTGAATTGAAGGATCCACTAAATAAATACTTATCTAGTGATCATGGTTTGCTTTGCGCAAATGGTGTATTCTTCTTGACTAAAGGAAAACTATTTTTCTTTTCTTCACTGCTTTCTTCTTCCAAAATGGCAATGAACAGTACCTCTTTTGGATTATTATCGTAATCACTTTCTTCGGATAAATTGTTGTTTTCCTTAGTACACAAACTCTTTCTTTGCTTTGGAGCTTTCTTCATATTATCAAGTCTTTCCTAAGTATGCGTCATCCTTTGTTCATGGGAGCTAGTTTCTTCCTCACCGTCGCTATGTCCATATTCCTTGTATGGACACTTTGAAGCAAAGTGGCTTATCCCTCCACATCTAAAACATTTGAAAGGAAATTTATTCTTATACTTACCACATCCTCTTTTAAGATTTCTTATGAATTTTGATTCTTCTTCATCTGATTCATTAGAAGAGTCCTTTCATGTTCATGTTTAAACTTTCTAGTGGCTTTAAAGGCCGCTTCTTTTCTGATGGGATTTTCTTACTTTCTTCTCATCTCATACACAGTTTATATCCATTGAAGTTCATCCTTTGTCAGGTCTGAAAGATTGGCTCTATCTTCTAACATAGATACCTTTTCATCAAATCTTGGAGGCAGAGTTCTCAATATATTCTACCCTACGGATTCTTCTTCTAGTGTAACTCCAAGACTCTTGATAGCATTAACTAACTCATCAACCCGCAAGAAGTAAGAAGCAATATTCTCCTCATCTTTCATTTTCAAGGATTCATACAATCCAGAGTAATTCTGCAGCTTTTCCTTCTTTACTGTCTCGTCACCTTCATAGAAATTTTTGAGTTATCCCATACATCCTTGGCTGAGGCACAATACATGACCTTAATAAATTCAGTGTTTGTTAACCCACATAATAGTGTGTTTCTGGATCTTGCATTGCATTCATACTATCTGATCTAGGAGGATCTCAGAGTTCGATCAAAATTAAAGTCTTCAAAATATGTAAATAATCTTACAGACGCGTAGAGATTGTCATCATCTTTTCGGAAATGCTCATTTCGCGTGAAATGGCCTCCGGACGCAAAATATATTAAGTTTCAAAAATTCGGCAAAAGGGTAAAAAATGATGTAAAAAAGGAGAAAAAAGGGGCCACGTGGCACACCCATAGGGTGCCACGTGTCATGGAAAAGTCAACGTTATAGACACCTGTCATCCCCACAAGGTGCCACATGGACAAGTTCTGGATGACATGGTAGTATGTGGACCAATCAGGGTCTGCCATGTGGTATACCGGTTGGCCAATGGATTGTACGTTTTACCAAAATTATGGGAGACCATGGGAGTCGAACCCATGACCTCCAAGGCCTCTAGAGTCTCCACCAAGCCTACCTATCCAAATATCCAAGCATTAGTTCTTAACACTATAGGGTCACAATCCCTTGGCCAACACCAAGGCCATAAATATTGGATCCAAGTCACAATCCAATGCAGATTCTAGTCATATAGCCAAGTCACAACATAACCGATGGAGTAAACTACCAACACACAAGCCAAGTCACGTTCCAACCAAAATATGTCACCGCAATAACACAATACAACAAAGTTGCATTGAGTGGGGAGAGGCCCGCGAGTTTGACCCCGGGACCTCTACCCCCAAAGCGTAACGTTTTACCACTTGGCCAACGCCCATATGTTGTGTGGTAGATGACGCTTTTTGTTTATGAATTGAAGGCGAAAATAGGGGCCAAAAAGGGATGCGTGGACCTCCTTTTCGCGCCCCAAAACCATTCCAAAAACCTTATAAAAAACCACGAAAAGGCCAAGGTTTGGGACCATGGTTTTCATAGATCCCAAGATAAAGTATGGCATAGATACTGAGGAAAAGTACAACCATTAATTGGAGCACTTCCCTAGGTGGAATCCGTACAACCCGTACAATTGCAGGGCATATTTTTCTCGATTTGCGTGTCATAGGAGGCCTCAAGCAAACATAGTCGACTTTATACTCATTTTTCTCAGAATTTCGAGAGGAACATGGTGGTGTAGTCTGTTTCTGATTTTGACAGACATAACTCGGAAGTGATTCCAGAAACTCATATTTGTAAGCTTTGAAGACTTAATAAGATCGACCTTCTCATTGGAAGTGGCCCGGAGACGTAACCCAAGAAGGGTGAACTTTGTTATCATCTGTTGTATTCAATTTATGGTTTGCATATCTATTTTATGTATTTATGTGCTCCAATTATTGTCTCTAATTTTGTCATTTAAAGCCTTTTTAATGAATTTAAGCATTCAAACTTTCACATGCAAATAATGGTTAAAAAGATCCTATCATTTTCAAATCACTATCTTTTCTCAACTGGATCAGCATGTGTTATTGCTGGAACATCATAACCATCCATAATAGACTTCTAGACACCAACTCCAAGAGATTGCAAATATACATCCATCCTAATCCTCTAGAAGGTGTAGTTGGTACCATCAAACTTTGGTGCTCTGTTAGTGGAGAGACCTTCCTGTTTGTCCATATATGCACACGGATCTATCTTCCAGATGTTAAGTTGTTATTGAATACACCCGGTCTGATACCGATTGTTGGAATCTTATTAATAATTCATGGAGGCACCAACTTTCGAAGTTCTCCAGCACCAACTAGAAGGAGGCACCGACCCCCTAGTTTTATAGGCATCGAACTGAAGGAAGCACCAACTCCCTGATTTACCAACTCCAACTGGAAGGAGGCATCGAACCCCTGCTCTTGGCCCTGTCCTACCTCCCTGATATAACTGTAGAAGATATTGCTATGATGTTCTACATATTTGCACACTCTTCTGATAATTTGTTGTTCACAATGTTGTGCGCACCTTTTGTAACCTTGAGATCTTGCAATCACTGATTTGTATCACGAACTTCACTTGAACACATCAACAAGATACACTTGAATTCATACTTGAAAAACTGTATATTGTTTCATCATATTATGTAGTATGTGCTTCAGGTTCAATATGCCTTTCTGTTTTTGTGCATCTGCAACTTCAACTGATACTGCACATCTTCTGATGAACTGTTGTTTTGACTTCTCGCATCAGTATCAGTCTGGGCACCTTCTGAAATATATCCGTTCTATTTTGGTACAACATTCTTTAGATAACCTGTGACCTTCTATGCATCATTTGTGATATGGCCTTTCTGTTCTATGCACTTGTCTCATATCATCCTTACCATAATGCGCATCCTTTACTGTGCAACAATTCTATCTTTGCGCATAAGATAAACTACTTCACTTTGAGCACCATGAGCTAAACTTCAAGCTTTTCTTGGCTCACTTGTCTTAGATCATGTGTGACTATCTGCATACTATCTACGATACTTCCATTCTAGTCTCACGCATTTTTGCATCCTCTGTAGTTCTGCATCTCTGTCTTTGTGCAACTATCACAGATAAACTAAATCATCATGTGCACCATCAGTAATTATGTTCTTTTGTTCTCGCACACTCGACTGTCTACTAGATCATGTTTTTCTGGTTCCACAAGAGAAGATGGAGAGATAATAATACCATTTACTGGGAGAATTATGTAGTCCGCGCTTCAGGTTTAGTATGCCTTTCTGTTTCTGTGCATTTGCAACTTCAACTGATACTGCACATCTTCTGATGAACTGTTATTTTGACTTCATGCATCAGTATCAGATGAGTCTAGGCACCTTTTGAAATATATCTATTCTATTTTGGTACAAAATTCTTTAGATAACCTGTGAACTTCTATGCATCATCTGTGATATGGCCTTTCTCTTCTATGCACTTGTACTAGATCATCCTTACCATAATGCGCATCCTTTACTATGTAACAATTCTATCTTTGTGCATAAGATAAACTACTTCACTTTGAGCACCACGAGCTAAAATTCAAGTCTATCTTGGCGCACTTGTCTTAGATCATGTGTGACAATTTGCATACTATCTACAATATTGTCATTTTGGTCTCACGCATTTGTGCATCCTCTGTAGTTCTGCCTCTCTGTCTTTGCGCAACTGTCACAGATAAACTAAATCATCCTGTGCACCATCAATAATTCTATTCTTTTGTTCCCGCACACTCAACTCTCTACTAGATCATGTTTATTTGTTTTTTTTTTTTTTTGTTCCACAAGAGAAGATGGAGAGACAATAAATACCATTTAGTGGGAGAATTTTGAGACAATAAGTCCCATTGATAGGGAGTGGGGAAGAATTGTACAAGGTAGATGGAGAAGGGTCTAGAAGAGGATAAGGAACAAAATAAAGAAAATACAAAAATACTAAAAAATTGTTGATTCATCAACTTCTTGAGAAAGATTCTCAAATTTTCCAATTAGAGAAGTTTGATGTAGGAGAATCCTCGAGGTTTTGGTAATTATGCATCACCTAACAATATTTTCATTGTATTTTGGTTTTGTTTCATTTTTTTTAGATGTCTAGTGCATAGATAGTGTTCGTGTGTTTTCATTGGTGCTTTATCATAACTTAAAATAATATGTCAAATTTTAGATGTTGTATAGGATATAGTATTCTATTCTCACACCAAATTTTAGAAGCATATATGGAGTTTCACTACAAGGAAAACACCTTCTAGTGGAGGTTTTTGAGGAGGCTCCTCTAAAAAGAGCCAAAATATCTGTTTATAGTGGAGGTCGCTAGCAGAGGGGAGCGAGTGGAGGTTTTTATAGGGTTTTTTTATACATACCAATTGCACCAATTCACACTTTATATGGACACACTGGTGTATACAAAAATACAATGCATCGACAACAGAAATCCTCGTTCAATGCAGAAGAAAAAAATATATATTTTATTTCCACCAGCAACACTAACCGGTGCATTTCAAGTAAATTGATGCATCAACGTGTCAACATACATATGCACTGCTTACAACCAAAAATACACACCACTGGATGGAAAAATATGTTTAAAAAAACATTACGGTGTGTTCTAGATAAGTTAATGCATTGGTGCACTAATTAAATCCATGCACCGAATTCAACATTCTTGTTAATTGATGCTTGAAAAAATGTTTTTTTTTTCACTATCATTCCCTTATGGTGCGTCATCCATATATGAATGCACTAGGGTGTATCTATATATGGAGCATGGGAATAGTGTTATATTCATGTCATGTGCTATCTAACGAATGCATTGGGGCATACCATTGTAGGGCGCACAAGAGTAGGGTAAAATTGAATAATTGTCAGATGGGAAACTATTTTTCATATTTTTTTTTATCATTAATGGTGCACATCTCTCCTTTCAATGCACCAGTGCATCATGTAATTGGAAGCACCAGAGTAGGTTAAAATTGAAAAGATTTTGAGCATGAATGTTTTCACAGTGTTTCAACATTGTGTTAGATCTTCTAATTTTTCTCTGTGTGATAATTTAAACATGATTGATGCGTTTCAAGTGAACACTCTATCCATCTTTAGGATCCGAACCTATTGAAAACAAAAGAAATGATAGTGAATTAAATAGAGTTGAAGGGAGAAATAGGCATTAGAAAATTAAGGGAAAAAATAGGTAAAAGGGGAATTTTTTACTATAATGGAAAGCATATTTTAGGGATTTGGAAAATGAAAATTAATAGGAATGTATTGTTAATTTAATATTTACAAGAAAAGACTAATATAAATTATTATATATTTTAATTAAAAATAAAGAAGTTATATTAAAATAATAGAGAGTAAAAGAATTAAATAATAAAAAGAAAGAATTAGATTAAAAATGTAATAATAATATGTAGGGTTGAACAAAAATTGAGTTTATCAATATATAAAAAGAAAATTTAATATTAATTTAAAAACATTAATTTTTATTATTTTGGAAGTATTAAATTAAAAAGGGTACAAAGTTGAAATATAAAAAGTAAAATTTTAAAAAAGTTTGGAAATTTCTTTATAATGATAATAGTTAGGGATTTTTAGATATTAAATAAAATATTTATAATTTTATTTTAGTGAGAAATAATTAGAAGTATTAAATTATAGAGAAAAAAGTTAATTAAAAAGGGAAAAAAATAATTAGAAAGAATTAGAAGTTTTGTAATATAAAGAAAAAAATAATTTAAAAGGAATTTAAAATAATAATAATAATAATAATAAAGTAATAACAAAAATGAATAAGCTTTTAATTAGTGAAATAAATTGGAATAAAAGGGAATATTAAAAATTTAAAATTATGAAGGGACATGGATTGGAGAAATGTTAAATAAAATATAATAAAAATGGAATGAAATCTACTAAGGGGGTTGAATTAAGGGAATACAATACATAAGAGAAATAGGAAAATTAGACTAAGGGTTGGTTAGAAAGAATAAGTCAAAAGAATACAAGGATAAGGGGGATGAGAATGCATAAAAGGGAATATTGTGATATAAGAGTAAAAGAGATGGGAAGAAACTAAGAGGGAAAAGGGGTTATGGTTAAGAGAGGAGAGAGTTTGATAAGGATGAGAAGATTGATAGGATTAGCAAGTAAAGAGGTATGAAAATATTATATTCTCAAACAAGAATTAATGATTGAGACATGGATTAATGGTTTCGAAGATTGGTTTAGTTTATAGCTATCTTCGCGATTAAATCATGGAATGATTTTCAATCTCTAAGGCTTCCCTAATTAACTGTGAAGAGTAATGAGAAGTGGAGGTAAGAATTTTAGTTTGATCAAAACAAATTTTGTGCTTTGAGTTAAATGAATGTTTTTTTGAGTTAAATGAATGTTTGACTATAATAGATTTATTGAGGCAATCATGATTGTTGTTAGTGATGTGTTTATTTTCACTAATAGTCTGTTTATATCTTTTCAATGCACCAGTGCATAATGTAATCGGTCACACCAATGTAAGGTAAAATTAAAAAAATCGATGGACGAAAAAATATGAATCTATATTTATATTCATTAATGATGTGTTTCTATCTTTTGAACGCACCAGTGAGTGTAATCGGGAACACCAGATTAGGGTAAGATTAAAAAAAGGAATACTATTTTTTATATTTTTATATTTATTAGCAGTGTGTTTCTATATTTTAAATGCACTTGTGCGTTTGGCACTCAAGCGCACCATAATAGGGTTAAATAAAAAAAATTACCACACTGAAAAATCATTTTTACCAACCTCTAGTGTTGTATACCACCTAAGCGTCGGTGCTACAGTTTACTCCTTGAAGTGCCCTACCATTGGTGCTCCCCTATGGTTGGATTTATCCCGTCTGTTGCTTCCTACGTGGTTTTGGAATTTCGCCAAAATAGTGGACAAATTTCATTTTTTTTTGTGTATGTGGAAACCATGCCTCCACAATGTGCAAGTATCCAAGTAATGTCTTTGTTACATTCTAATTTAAAATTTTAGTTGATGAAAAATTGAAATTAAGCTACAATTTTCCCATTAAAAAAAATTACGTGTGGTGTGTTCAAACTGTTAATCTCACATTGGACACTTCGGTGCTCCCTAAAAATTTACAGGGTGCACCATAAGCGGAGAAACTGAGCCTTATTCCATATAAACATCGTTTTGTCGGTGAGCTCCATATTAATTGATGCATTGCTACAACTAAATAAAACATTTTCACAACATCCCATATTGGTGCATTGCACTACTCATAGAGCATTGTAAGTGGTGTGGTAATATTAATTAACACATCAACATTGATAGTCACCTAGAGCATCATGTCACTAGTGTTGTATATATTTCTGGATGCACCACTAGGAGTTGGAACGAAAAAAGTTTTAATTTTTCACCACATAGTCTGGTGGCATGTTAATATAAGTCCGCATTGTATAGTATACGGTTTGAAATTTTTATTTAAATCATCGATTGTAATGTGTAATTAGTGCACCCTTACATTGGTGCAATTATTGTTAACATATGAATAGACTTGCCTTTTCAAAAACATATATATTTTCACCACATTTCGTAATATTTCCACACATAGCTGTGTCAATACCATTGCATTGTATGAAAATGTGTGCACTGGGGATGATCTTGACACATATTTGTAAAGCACCAGTGCTCCCTACTATATGATGCACCAGTTTACTATATTACATACTAGCCCTGGATCATCGGTGCATTGTAGTATCACATATGCACCGTACGTGGTGCTTATAAATCATATAGCACACTAGTGTTGTGTAGTTAACAAAGTGCACCACTTTTGTTTATGGTTAACATAGTTTGTCCACTAGATGATGTGTTATTATCACCTAAGCGAACTGTTGATGGTGCTTATATGATATATAACACACCAAGGATTAAAGTTATTATAACACATCGATGTTTTTGTAATGATATTATATTTGTTTTGCATCTTTGGTGCATTGTAATTATTGAAGCACATCGTTTTTGGTGCGCTATAATTACAAAAGCACCGTTTCTAGTGATTTCATGTTTTGTCAGTGCACTGCTTATGAAATTCATGTATTTTTATAAAAAAAAATTTTGATCTTAATATATAAAAGGGTCATTTAATGAAATTATTTATGTGTTATATATACATGTGTGTGTTTGTGTATGATATTGATGGAATTTATATGTGAATTAGAGACATATGCAGTGATAACAACAGTAGGAGCAGTAGGCGTGGGTAGACCTATACAATGTTGTACGAGAGTAGGAGGCCTGAGAGAGGGAGAGAGATTTTCACCCTTTCCCAATTGTAGCAAAGACTCGATTCCTCTTGAGGGATGGTGGTGTCCTTAAGTTCTATGAGGAGGCTACATACCTAAATGGGAGCTTGATATTACTGATGCAGTTGATTCGTCGCTAGGATCAACATTGATAGGAATTTTGGTCTATTCCGAGTTAGTGGTTCCAACCCATAGAGGAGGACATATATTTCATCACTAGGATATCCAAGAGAGGCGATAATTTTCCCCAATTCCATGATGTCCCACATGATGTTGCATCATAGAGTCAGTTTTCTTACTCTCAGAGATACATTAGTGTAATGTCCCAAATTTGGCATTAGTTCACAATGGCCTAACAACATTGTCCCTATTTAGTAGAGTTTGTCAAATTGATGCTAAAGTTCAAATAATTGCCAAGGAGGAAAATTACTAGTTTCCTAGGTTTGGGGTGGAAGCTTTGGGATTTGGAATAATGGGGATAATAAATGATGTTTGAACATTAGAATGGAATAAATATTTAATAAAGGACCTAAATAAATATATACAAGTGAAAATCAAAGTGGCATTTGATCATGAAGACACATGGAGGAAGTGGGACCCACATATGGCTAGATTTCCCAACTACACTTGGCATCATTCTCTCACCAATTCGAATTCAAGGTGAATGGTAACATACTTGGGGGAGTCCAAAAGATATTATTCATGGAATGACTCATCCAATGTCTAAATATAGAGGAAGAGTAACTCCCATGGAAGAGGAAGAGGCAATTTGGAGCTAGTGAGACACTTGGGCTAGATTCCCTAGCTCTATGACAACAATGATGAAGATGCTATGACACCTATGACACAAATCAGAACTGAAGGCTGACATATGACATATATGACATGTTAGGGCTAAAAATAGACTCCAAGAGGGCGCTCAAGGGTGTTAGGGCAGCTAAGATGCTTCCACATGTGATTTGGTGGAAGTGGGAGACTAGGAATTGTTGTACAAGTGGCGTTCTTTGGAATCTCTTCCCAACTTGAGTTGGCATGAGTCTCTTGGAAGGAATTTGACCCATGGAGGACATTAGAACTCTATAAATGTCAATAAAAAATAATGAAACCATATTTTGATCATTTTGTAGAATTTGCAATTGCATTTGTGAAGAGGGAGAGCTAGTGGATGACTAGTTTCTTGCCTTAGCCAATTTCGAGGGTGAAAGATTCCCATACAAGTTGGTAATTGGAAAGGACATTCATACCTTTAATTTGGAGATTTAATGGAGTATTTATTTGCATGTGTAAGATACAGGGCAGCTCATGGTTTCTTCTATTGCATCTCACTCCTTCAACCATTTCCAGTTTTGATGGCATATTCTTGATCCTTAAGGGAGGGCATTTTTGGTGAGCTATTGTACTCTTTGGGGGAGCTTCTAATGCCCCATTTATTTTGTAACATGAATTAAATACTATGTTCTTCATCTCCAGGAATTTTCAGGTCGAAATTCCAAGTAGAAATGTATAAATCTCATTTTTAATGGAAGAACAATGCCATTTCCCCACTACCTTGTTGTGAACCAATGTATTGATGATGATTTCAAATGAATGGATGATTCTATGATGCATTTGTGATTAATGGACTGCCATGGATGTATTTTACAAGTTTCATGTACTGTACTTGAGCATTTGAAGTATTTTTACTCAGTTTAATTGCATTGGGAGAAGAAATAGTGCCATTTCCCCAAGGGTCAAATTGGTGATTTTTGCAGTTGAATGGGAGAGGGTTGAAACAGATATAATAATCAATTAATGGTGCACATGAGACCTTAATAACATAATTAATACATTCCCTACCTCTGTTCAGAAATTTGAGTGGGTTTGGAGGCATTTGGGAAGCCATTTTCAGTACTTACCCCAGGGGGATTTGAACCCCAAATTACTAGTAAGATTGCATACTTGGTCCAGAATCTTAAGACAGTTTGCAGAGGTCTTTTGGTGGCCATATGTCATCCCTGAACATCATATTCAAGTTGTAATATCATTCATACACCTTCCTTGAATATTTGAAGGCATTTGGAGTCAATTTGAGACCTAGAGACCAATACTAGTCAATGGGAAATTACTAGTAAAGTTCCCTACATTGGCCAAAATTGAAAGAGGATTTGAAGAAGTATTTTAAAGGTACAAAATCATCCCTAAAATACATATTTATTTTCTAACATCAGCCATATACCTTCTCAGAAGATTTGGGAGCAATTGGAGCAATTTGGGGACCTAGAGCTCAAAACTAGTCAAAGGTCGAACTAGGGAAAAAAAGTGGAAAATTGCCATTTTAATAAAATTCCTAACAAGGGACATTACAATTAGTCAGCACACCACAAACACTACTGATTTTTATTTTTCTGTTGGACAACTGCATATATCTTCCTTCGATGTATAGTAGGTTGGGTGCCTCTCACTTTTGGTGACAACATTGGCCCACTTCACCATTGATGGGAAGTGAATTAGTTACCCTCTATTAATTTATGTAGATTATTTAGTGTAGAGACCTAGATGCATTAGGTGGTATGCCATTTTTTGTGGCATTTTTTTCTTCTTCTCTGGATCGATGTCGTGCACAATTTGAGGGGAAGGTGAACTTCCCTTTTTCTTCAGAGTTTTTTTTTTTGAGAGGTTTCCTGTCACTAGGCTTTCATTTGACCACTGCCCTCCTAGGTCGATGACCAAGATGCGTATACACACATGGGGACAGATGCTACCCAAGAGGGGTTAGCCGAAGTTCCCAGGTAGGATCACCTCGGAGACAATAGATCCAATTTTCAACGATGATGATCACACATTAGATCTTGTGCAATATCTATATGCAGTGATGGACTGGAAAGGATGTCCAAGCATCATGTTCACCCAATATGAGCCACCATATTCCATAGGTAATGTCAACGTTATGTTTTAATTAATCTAGTTTCATTTATTGTCTTACTTAATGAAAATGTAATTTATTCTAACATTTTATTTAAATTGTTTAATTAGCATTTTGTGATATTTTTTCAGATATTGTCACTTATGTTGGGGAGGGGACTTACCAAGTACATGAAAATCAGATGGTTGAGGCTGATGAAGTGCCTCAGTTACAAAGACTCGGCTTGAGATGCAGGTTAGATGCTATATTATGTCAGGATTTGGAAGATCGTTTCTGTGGATTGTTGGTTCAACAGGCAGTGCACCTTATCTAGGTTAGGGTGATCACGTGGGACCCTAATATTTTAGAGATATGGAAGCCCATTCCATGTGATATGATTTCATTGATGCGTCATATTTCCGGTTTAGTCAACCTACTAGTTGAGAGGGATGACCATGATAGTTAGCATTCTTCTGGTTCATATGATGGCCACAATAATCATCATTCTTTTGGTTCATCTGATGAGGGTGGTGATTCTCATTCATCCCCATTGAGCTAAATGATCACCATCTCCTCCACCTCCTTCTTCTCCTCACCTTCATGATCGACCACCATTTCCTCCTCAGGGAGATAACCCGCCACCATATCCTAATCCATAGGTTGACTGAATACCCTCTCCTACACCTCCTCCTTCTCCTGACCCACCCAAATGACCACCTTCTCCTCATCCACAGGTTGATTGACCACCCTCACCTTCTCACCGGAGCCTATCGACCATTTCCCACAATTTTAGATAGGATGGTCACACTAGGTGATCTAGATCTTCACGGAGAGAATTATGATCTACTTCATTCTACAATGTTTCCTGGTAGAAGTATTGATTCCTATGGCTCTGTTGGTGGAGGTACATATTCCTTTGAATCTATTTGTGGAGCTACGAATGCCTCTGGTTCCAGTGGTGGACTACCTATCTCATAGCAATTATTTGACTTGAGAAGTATATTTGACATGTATTATGATTTTGATATCATTGTTCAGATATATATATATATATATATATATATATATATATATATATATATATATATTTTTTTTTTTTTTTGATGTTGATGTTGATGTGTATGTTAGATCATGTTAGATATGTTTGTTAGATGTGATCTTATTAGATTTGTGATATATATATACTACATTTTTGATGTTGATGTTGATGTGTATGTTAGATCATGTTAGATATGTTTGTTAGATGTGATCTTATTAGATTTGTGTGTTAGATGATGTTTTTATATGTTAAATGTTGATAAGTAATGTTTAGATGTGTGTGTTAGGTGATGTTTGATATGTATGCTACATGATGTTGTTAAATAATGCTTGTGCCGTTTTAGATGTGTATGTTAAATGTGATTGATGTACTGTATGTTATATTATGTTAGCTAATTTTTTATGTGTATGTAAGATGGTGCTTATGTTTGATAGGTGATGATACATGTGTATGTTAGATGATGCTAACTAATTTTAGATGTGTATGTTATATGATGTTTATGTTTTTTATGTGATGATGATCTGAGATAATGCATGTGTTTTGTTAGATGTGATTATTATTATTATTATTTTAACGAGAACGTGTATTGTATAAAAAAAAAGGCCGTGGTTATATACCAAATCGACAAGTTACAGTAAGTTATTTCTAGCACCAGCTCTTTTACAAATTGAAGCCAATTGGCTTTGGTGAGAGTAGAAACCTGTTGTAAGTGAATAATGCAGAACAAGTCTAACAAATTAAGAATAGGTGCAGAGTTTAATAAACTCAATCAATAAAAAATGTCTAAAAACTTGCAGATATCAGAATGTCAGTAAGAAATCATCAACGTGTGTCTAGCAATGGATAGAGATCAGAATTGCGTCTAGCATTGACTGGCGAGCATTATGATCCAATCTTCTATCTTCACGCGATTCCAATTTATTGACAACAGATGTTTAATAAACCTTCAAATTCTTTGAGAGGCATTTACTAAACCTAACGGTGAACATGTGCATTGTCAGTTGCTGAGACAGAGTTTTTTTTCTTCCAGAATCTGAAGGTTGGAGAACTTGAATGATGCATATCCGAATGCCCTATTCAGGGGATTTGATGTAATTCGCTATCGTTGTTGGTTAGATTCAAAATTCCATAATTAAGATTGGTTCCGATATTTGCTTCGATGTCTACTTCGTGATTTAAATTTCTTAAAATGTGGAAAGCCTTGAACTGAGTGAATGTGCTCGAAATTTGCCTTATACGCTGTAAAATTTGATTTAGGGCAAGATTGTTGAGGTTAGTGTTTGCATTTAGGGATCTGATGATGAGTAGAGAATCGCCGAATACATGTAGTTTGTCGATCATATGTTCTTTGGCTATCTGTTGTGAGGCACCTGCAACAATTAATTAACAAGAATACGTGAAATAGCAGAAATGACAGAACTCAGAATCACTTTTGTATTGATCACAGGCCACTTCGAGGGGGAAACCTCCTTTGAGCAAGCTCAATACAAATAACTTCACGGTGCCTTCATAGGTCTCAACACACACTTATATGCTAATTCTAGGCACCAATACTATGGGTTGAAACCATGGGCCGTTACAAACTATGGATCAACAATACTACGGGCGACTTACAAAGCATATGCGCCAACAACAATAACACAAACTATTGATCAACAAATACTACGGGACGACTTACAAAACATATGCGTCCAACAACAACCTACTAACAAAGTAAAGACATGGGTTCCTAACATCCCCTTCCCCTTAAAAAAAGCTTTGTCCTCAAAGCTTTAGATGTGGAAATTATTGTTGAATCTGAAGGAGTGGTTCCCATGTAGCATCCTCGGTTTGCATGCCGTGCCACTGAATTAAGACCTCTGTGATAGAGAGACAGCGAAGCTGACACGTGCGCCGATTGAGGATGGCCTCTGGCTCCAAAAGGATGGATCCTTCATTATCCAGTTCGGGTAAAATCGTTTGGCCGCTGATGTTGGTGCCAAGAACTTTCTTCAGACAAGAGACATGAAAGACTGGATGAATGCGGGAAGAAGGAGGAAGTTACAATTTATAAGCAACAGACCCAATCTACTGAAGAATCCGATATGGCCCATAGAACTTTGGAGCGAGCTTATGACGCCCTTTGAGTTTCAAGGAGGATTGTTTGTACGGGTGGAGACGAAGAAAAACCATATCGCCGACTTGAAAAGTGCGCTCCGAATGGTGCTGATCAGCTTGTTGCTTCGTGCGATTTCTTGCCATGTGAAGATTGTCTTGCAAAATGCGAAGAATCTGATCGTGGTTGCGAAGGACCGTGTCAACGTCCTGAACTGGTGAACTGGTGGGGGTGTATGGGAGAAGAGCTGGAGGTGCCTGACCATAGACTGCTTCATATGGGGTCATTTTAGAGGCAGTGTGGTAAGAGGTATTGTACCACCATTCAGCGAGAGGGAGCCACTTTGCCCACTGATGTTGTTGTTCCGAGGTGAAGCAACGAAGATAAGTTTCCAAGCATTTATTGACAATTTCAGTCTGACCATCCGTTTGTGGGTGATACCCTGAACTCATATTCAGTTTGGTGCCAGTGTGGCGAAATAGTTCTGTCCAAAAATGACTAGTGAAAGTCGCATCACGATCCGAGACAATGGAAGAAGGGATGCCATGAAGACGAAAGATCTGGTCCATAAAAATTTGAGCGACGGAGGAGGCTGTATAGGGATGGCCGAGAGCACAAAAATGACTATATTTGGAGAGACGATCAACCACAACGAGAATCACTGTCTTCCCGCCAGATTTAGGGAGCCCTTCGATGAAATCCATAGAAATATCTGTCCAAATCCGTGTAGGTATGGGCAAGGGTTCAAGCAATCCTGGAAGGAGTGTTGTTTCACCCTTATTGCGTTGGCAGGTATCACATTCGGCCACCATCTGTTGAATTGTCCTTTTCATGCCCTGCCAAAAGAAGTTACGCCGTGCTTGTTCATATGTTTTGAGGAACCCAGAGTGCTCGGCCGATGGAGAAGCATGGAGTTCATAGAAGACAGCCTGTTGAAGATCTGTGCTCTGGGGAAGCACCAGACGACCCTTGTATCGCAGAGAAGCACCATCCCAAGAGTAATGTGGGACAGCAGAAGGATTGTTGGTCAAGTGTTGGATGATCTGAGATAAGGAAGAGTCAATGACATAACCCTGTTGAACAGATTGCAACCAATTTGGAACAGGCATAGAAATAGCTGAAAGAGAACTTTGGGCATCAAATGTGCGAGAAAGAGCATCTGCCACAATATTGTCTTTACCCTTCTTGTAAGTGATCTCATAGTCATAACCCATGAGTTTGCTAACCCATTTCTGTTGTGCTGGGGAGGAGACACGCTGGTCCAAGAAATATTTCAGACTCTGGTGATCAGTCTTGATGCAGAAATGATTCCCTAATAGGTATGGACGCCACTTCTGTACTACATGCAAAATAGCCATCATTTCCTTCTCATAGGTAGAGGCAGCTAAATTCTTACCTGAAAGGGCTTTGCTGGTGAACGCAATGGGGTGTTCATCTTGAAGGAGAACAACACCAAGTCCATTGCCGCAAGCATCACTCTCAATAGTGAAGGGCTTGGAAAAATCAGGCATAGCTAGCACCGATGTAGTACACATAGCTTGTTTTAGTTTGTCAAATGCACACTGAGCAACAGGTGTCCATGTAAAAGCATCTTTTTTCAATAGAGCAGTTAATGGAGCTGCAATCTTCCCATAATCCTTGACAAACTTGCGGTAGTAGCCAGTCAACCCCAAAAAACCACGAAGGCTCTTGAGTGTCTGAGGATGTGGCCAATTGTTCATGGCCTCGATTTTGGCAGGATCCACACGAACCCCTTGTGGTGAGATAATGTGCCCGAGATACTCAACTTCCTTTTGTCCAAAAACACATTTAGACTGCTTGGCATGGAGATGATGGTCAGAGAAAAGTTGCATGACAAGATCCAGATGCTGGAGATGTTCATCCCATGTTTTACTGTAGATGAGGATATCATCAAAGAATACCAGAATGAATTTCCGCAAGTAGGGTCGAAATATTTTATTCATTAAGTCCTGGAATGTGGAAGGAGCATTAGTGAGGCCAAAGGGCATGACCAAAAACTCATAATGGCCATCATGTGTGCGGAAAGCTGTTTTAGGAATATCATCCTCATGAACCCGAATTTGATGATACCCAGAACGAAGATCCAACCTGGAGAAAAAGTGAGCCCCATGAAGCTCATCAAGAAGCTCATCAACAACAGGAATTGGAAACTTATCCTTGATGGTGAGGTGATTAAGTGCTCGGAAGTCAATGCAGAGGCGCCATGACCCATCTTTTTTGTGGACAAGAATAACTGGAGAAGAAAAGGAACTAGTGCTTGGGCGAATAATACCTTGCTTCAATAAGTCCCGAACGAGCATTTCAATCTCCGTTTTTTGGTGAAATGGGTAGCGATAGGGCCTGATGTTGGGAGGAACACTGCCAGGAAGGAGCTGAATACGATGGTCTTCTGGCCTGGAAGGTGGTAATCCCACTGGTTCAGCAAAGACACCTGTATACCGATCCAGAATTTGTTGTAGATCCAAAGGAGTAGTGGAGACCGCTGATGGTTGCATCTGGATGGAATGGATCTGAGCGATGACACCATGTGAATTCTTCTTGAGGAGTTTTTCCATGCGATGTGAACTGATGATGCTGAGAGAACCTGGTTGTAATCCTGTCAATGTGTGTTTGTGTCCATTCTCGGAAAACTGCATCCAAAATTCGGCAAAATCCCATAAGATAGGGCCGAGTGTGCGTAGCC
Source organism: Larix kaempferi (assembly GCA_027924585.1). Taxonomy (NCBI): domain Eukaryota; kingdom Viridiplantae; phylum Streptophyta; class Pinopsida; order Pinales; family Pinaceae; genus Larix; species Larix kaempferi. The sequence goes on along the minus strand of BSBM01000696.1, from coordinate 11,044,985 downwards.
ATTGAGCGCCCAAAACCACATCACATCTGCCTAAGGGCAAGGCAAACATGTCAGAGCGCAAGGTATAATCTCCCATAGAGATACGCACATTTCGAGACTTCCCTTTGCAAGGTAAGGTGCCCCCATTGGAAATCATGACTTCAAAGTTGGAGCAAGGATGGATAAAACAATAAGCTTGTTTGGTGATCCGAGGGTCAATGAAATTATGCGTGCTACCAGAATCAATGAGGATTGTAAGAGGAAGCTTCTTGAAGTAACCCCTGACCCGCATTGTTTGGGGGGTGGTGATTCCAGCTAAAGCATGGAGAGATATCTCTGGCTGGTCATCCTAAGACGGAGGGTCACTAGGCGGTTCCTGAATGTCGACCGGAGCATCCAGTGTTTCTGGATCGTCGTCACCCATTTCAGAGGCAGGCGGAGACTCCACATCCAGGAGATAGAGCTTTTGCTGAACACATCTATGTCCCGAGTGAATTTCTCATCACAATTATAGCAAAGTCCCTTTTCTCTGCGTGCTTGCATCTCTGTTTCAGACAAACGCTTGATAGGAGTCGGTCAAGGAGCCTGCGGTATAGGTGGTCACTGAGAACCCATATTTCAGAAGGGAACAAAAGTGGGCTTGGAGCGTTGCTGGGCTGCAATCTTGTCTTCTGCCAACTTAGCCAACCCAAGTGCTTCCATCATTGTGTTGGGACAAAACATTTTGACCTCAGAGTGAATGGCATCCTTTAGACCACTGATAAAACAACTCCGGTAAAATTCATCAGACAATCCTTCGGTGTGGTTGGCTAGATTCTCAAATTCGGTTTGATACTCTCTCACAGTGCCAGTTTGGCGAAGTTTAGTGAGGGCTCCTGTGAAGTCATCAAAAGCACTAGGACCAAATCGTTGCAAAAGGAGCTGGCAAAAGTCTGGCCAGTTGGGCTCTGGATGAGCCTTAATGTACCAACGGTACCATTGAAGAGCTTCCTGTTCCAAATGAAAGGATGCCAACGGAACTTTGTTGAAATCAAAAGTATTATGCAGATTGAAGTACTGTTTTACACGATAGATCCATCTAGTTGGATTGGTACCAGTGAAGCGAGGAAAATCAAGCTTCGGACCACGAAAATTGCTGGAAGAAGAGAACCCATTGTCTACTGAAGACTCGGACTGCCGTTTGTTGTTCATAGCTGAATGTTTAAGATGGAGACCGAGAAATTTTTCATTCTGATCCTGTAGTTTGGCTTGGATGGCTGCAAGTGCTTCCTCCATGGTTTTTGCTCCTGCACGGGTGACAACCATAACCAGGATTTTTATTTTTTTATTTTATTTTATTTTTATTTTTATTTTTATTTTATTTTATTTATTTATTTTTAATTTATTTATTTTTTATTTTTATTTTTAATTTTTAATTTTTAATCTATTTTTTCTGACTAGGTAGGAAAACAAAAACAGGAACTATTTCAGTAAAGGAAAATTTGGATTTGGGAAAAAATCAGAAGGGTAATTGGGGTTTGACTAGGTTTTGGACACTGTTGGATAGACAGGGAAGCAAAAATGAGGATTTCAAAAATGGGGTAAAAGAATGGGAAAATTTGGCAAAGGGGAACAAAGAAGCAGAATTCAGAAAGGAACTCTGTGGTAAAATTTGAAGGTGATTGGGTGAAATCTGAGGAAGTTATGGCAAACCCTAAAAATAGACAAATGTGGGATTTCGGGCTTTGGGAAGGGGAATTGGGGATAGGGTCCTCAAGACTGAAATATGCAGAATGGGATGACAGCGGTTCCCCGAAAATTTCAAGGAAAACAAAATGAAAATAAGGGAGATATGGAGAAAAAACAATTTTTTTTTTTCCAGACTGGAGCGGCTACGGCTCGAAAGAGATCTGGAACAACGCCGAATGGATTGAAAACGACTGAATCTGGAACGACTTGCAAAATAGATCTGAAACGGCGCAACAGTGATCGACAATAGTTCAGCTGAAAGTAGATATGGACCCCAGGTATGTGCGGCTTCCTAACAGTTCAGGGGTTTCACTCGGCCACCAATGCTGTCTGACGGCTTGCGTATTGGGGCAATACCCCTCACTCCACGGCTCAGGTAAAACTGATAACCGCTTTGCCACAAACGACAGCTCTTGGTTTACCTCACGGGTGGGAACTAGTCAATCAGGTAGGGGTCGTTGCCCTTTTCACTGGCAGGTCCTCTCAATGGGCCAGCTACTTCGGGGTTCCTGTGGTACTCCTCACAATGAGTTTTAGGGCTTATGCCCAAGTACTTCCCACAGTTAGCGGATAGGGATTATTCCCAAATCCGAACCTGCAACAGATGCGAAAAAAAATTTGGCAGAAATTTCACCCAGCGAGCCCAAGAAAGTGCTCTGATACCAGATGTGAGGCACCTGCAACAATTAATTAACAAGAATACGTGAAATAGCAGAAATGACAGAACTCAGAATCACTTTTGTATTGATCACAGGCCACTTCGAGGGGGCAACTTCCTTTGAGCAAGCTCAATACAAATAAATTCACGGTGCCTTCATAGGTCTCAACACACACTTATATACTAATTCTAGGCTCTAATACTATGGGTCGAAACCATGGGCCGTTACAAACTATGGATCAACAATACTACGGGCGACTTACAAAGCATATGCGCCAACAACAATAACACAAACTATTGATCAACAAATACTACGGGACGACTTACAAAGCATATGCGTCCAACAACAACCTACTAACAAAGTAAAGACATGGGTTCGTAACATCTGTGTAATGTCCCCTCCTATCATACTAGCATGATAGAGAGGATCGTGATGCTAAAACTGGGCATCTAGCCCCATATCCATTAAGTAAAAACTCATTGATAAAAAGACATATACATGTGCATGTTATAGAAACACAGCGGAATTAAAAACATGTTTAATATCTAACATACATTCAACATTTCTGTAACAGCCATTAAATAAGACATTGCAGAATTGATAAAAGAGAATACTTATCTTATAACAAAGTAGTCCCAAGCAACTGGCTGTGCAACTGCAACGTTCCACCCAACCATAGGCCAGTTGTGCTTATCAACCTCTTGATACAACTGCCACCCCCGAGCTGGGCATGATTACTACAAGGAACCAAGGAACAGCAGACTCACACATAGCCAAGCATACACCAAGATGAGCCAAGCCAATCTACAATTGGGTTTATCAGGCTGCTAGGAAATGGAAAGGAAGAGTGGATAAGCTAGTGAGCTCAAGCACAGAGCCAGGGGTAACCTTACAAGATCTATCTAGCTTGGCACCCACAATACCTACACACCCAACACAAGGAAGTATTCTTTTCACTGCTGTACAGTCCCTCAAGCCATACCTTCCCCATCTAGTGCTCTCAGGGTGTGCATAGAAGAGTAGCCAAAGCCCTCTTGATCTTCTTGAGAGGTTATCTCCCCCACTAGGTTTATCAAGCCCTCTCTGTCCACTACCACTCCAATCTCTTGCTCCTAGATTCAAACCAAAGCAGGGATGCACATAACATCAAAACCACAATTGCTGGGCATGAGGAAAAACGTTTATTTAGTGGGATGCCCAAAGAGGAGGTTTCTACCAGTTCAGAAAAACGTGGGAAAGCCCAAAAACGAAATGGCAATTGGGGAACAACCCTGGAGAGCAAAAATCATTTTCAGAAAAACGTCCATGGCATTTTGGGGAAAAAACGACCTCCATCACAGTCCCAAATCGTGGCCCTTCTCTCCCAACTGCTGTACAATGCAAAAACGAGCTCCCAGGCATGGAAAATGCAGGAAAAATGGTGAAAAACATGATGGAGAAAGACCCAGTAGTTCAGACTGTGTGAGAGAGGAAAGACTGTGGGTTCAGAATGGCTTTGGGCACCATTTCGTGGGTGTTTTCTTGCCCAAGGAGACAAAAATATGATTTCCCACGTTGATAGATTACCCATACACGAAATTGGCTGCCATACCTCTTCATTCCCAAGGCATTAACTACCTCAACCAATTTCTGGAAGAATTAAATGATTGGGTCCATAACCCAAAATGGGTAGTTGGTGGTTTTTGGGTTTTCTCATTGACACATGGATTAACACCATTGGCTCAAGGGTTTGGAATAATTTCCCTCCATATTCCTTGTAGAATCATGCCCCCATCTCTTTGTTGCATAGCATAGCCAGTTGTGGGTTTTTTTTCATTAAAATTCGTATTTACATGATGTCTTAATTTACATTGTGCCTATCTAGCACAAGAATCACATGCATCTATTTTTAATTTCCGATACATAAAACGCTAAATCAATGGTGGGGCCTTGGCCTTGAGCTCCCCACCATGATTAAATTACAATATTTACATCATTTACGATTTAATGCAAAAAGGGGGTCAAAATGGGGACATTACAATCTGGCAGCCTTTCAAGAGGGCTAATGCTTCTGCTATATTGTTTGAGCAGGTGCCCAAGCCCCAATTATACTTCAATCTGATTGTTCCATCACTTGTCCACAGGACTCCCCCTACACCAACTTTGTCGGGATTGTTCTTTGAGGCACCGTGCGACGAGAACCGTCGTGGTGCAAGAGCCAACCCGCAGCGCAAATTGGTAGTGCACTGCGCCATACATACGTCCACCATCAACTCATCACTTATGCTGTGGAAACTTTATTCTGCAACACCCCCATAGCTTCGCCTCGGGTGAGACCTCAACCTGCACATAGGTTGTTGCCGAAAGGGCCGGTGAAAAGGGGTTTTGTTGGTTAAGTCTAAAACCGCAAAGAACCTGGGTCTACACTGGAAAACCTCTAGATTGGTTACCTACGCCAACAAATGCTTTATGGGAAGGGTACAACCGTTCTTAGTCTGCGCACTCAGTTGCAGACTCTCTTCTCTCTCAAATAGGTCTCTGCGCACTCATCTGTAGAGCCTTTACAATAGCTTCCAAGCTTAAGATTCTTCAATAATCAACACTTAACAAAATGAAGAGTAACCCTTCCCTTACAAAATGATGCTTATTTATAGATTATGCCTGGAGGCATATCTTTACAATTCGCAAGCCAAAACCCTTAGGTTTACAAAATTGACGTGGCTAATTGCTAGCCTGACTGTCACCATTGATAGCTTATTCCTCTTGATTCATGCCATCCAGCTAGCCCACTCGTGATTCGCAAACTTCTCTGACAGCCGCAGTCCTCAAAACGGTTATACTGCATCATGGCCTATCCCTTTCCGCTTCTCTCGCCTGCCCGTCACCGTCGACGTCGTGGCCTAGCTTTTCAGCTACTTGCCGCCACTCTCTCTGACAGGTCCTTCCTTCTTCCTTCATCCTAATTCCTTACCAAAAGCAGGCCGCTTCCTCATCTGGCCTTTACTTATATCTCCCTACCAAAACTTGCTGTTGTGCGGGTCCTGCACATCGCATAGCTGTGCAACAAAATTGTTATGCACGCTGCGCACATACTGATGTTATGTTTCTCTATTGCACAACTAAAAATCATACTTTCGCAAAATTGTACCTACTTGGGCCATGCCCAATAGGCACCATCGAAATGTAAACTGTCTGTGTCTTGATTGGTTCTCCATTCATGAATGTCAGGGCTGGTGAGTCTGATTTTCCATGCTGGTTGGTGTCGAGGTCGGAGTTCTTTACTCGAACTATGATGGGTGACTCCTGTCCAATTCATTTCTTTTGCATTGAGAGTTGCATCAGCCTTGTGATTGGAGTTGTTTAAACAATCGATCAATAAACCTTTGGCTTGACCTACAATCTGCACAGGGGTATAATGCTTCTCATTGAAAATGGCATTGTTTCTTGCGGTCCAGATTTTCCAACATGTAAATTTGGGGATGGAAATCCAAATCTGATACCAGAGATTCTTACTGGGAATGGGATTAGGATAAATAGAACTCCAGTCTTGGAAGAGCTAGGTGACAGAGGTAAAAGAAGGCTGAGTGGTAATGAGATCAAGGAGGACAAGTTTCCAAACAATTTTAGTGATCTGACATTCCAGAAAGAGGTGATTGAGTGTTTCGAGGTTATCATGCCAAAGAGGGAACCAAAAAGGCCCATGAAAGCCTCTCTTATTGAGATTGTCGCCAGTGAGAACTTTGGTATGGATTAAGGTCCACGTGAAGAAATTGATTTTAGGGAGTCCAAATGGATTCCATGCGATTTTCCATAAATATTTTCTTTCATCATCATGGAATTGAAGTGCTTTGTAACCGAGAGTAGAGGTATAAGAACCCGTGGGGCCCCATCCTCGCTCGTCTTTTTCCATAAGGTGAAGGGGAGCACATTCTTTCAGATTGTCAATGAGAATGTTTTTGGCAGACTCAAGATGTAAAGGGATGTCTGTGATTTTCCAACTTTTCCAATTGCCAGAGAAGTCCCAGGATTTGAATTCTTTCAGAGTGGTAATTCCATGCTGCCTGAGCCATACTGCTATGTTGTGAAGCTCATGGTTGTTCTGAAGTGCTTCACTGTACATGATCTTATCTGTGAACATGTCAATTTTCCCACCATTGCCGGGTACCCAGTAGATACCTTTTGAAAAAAATTTCCAAGCTGCTTTACATAATGTCCAGATGCCGTAACCTTTGGTGGTTGGCTTTTGATCGAGGCATCTTAAATTGGTCCTGTATAAATATTTCTTTATGAGAACTTGACTGACTTGATGGTGCTTGTTATGGAGGATTTTCCAAAGAAGCTTACTGCCCAAATCCAAATTAGCATGGAGTGGAACTCAAATATGCAGGCCTCCTGAGGATTTTGGTTGCTTGATGGTCTCCCAATTCACAAGGTGGATTTTCTTTCCGTTGTTTCTTCTGTTGGACCAAAGGAAGTCTCTCAATAACTTTCTTATCTGATTAGAAGCTCCTTTTGGGGCTAGGAGAATGGAATATTGGTAGATAGGTAGTGCGGAGAGTACGAAATTTACTGAGATTAGTTTCCCAGCTTTGTTGAGCTAATGCCCTCCCCATCTTCTGATTCTGTTTTTTATTTTGTTGATCGTGTCTTCCCATTTTCCACTTTTTGAATTGACAAATGTGATTGGAAGACCTAGATAATTAAATTTGTCCCAATGGTTGTATGCTTTGATGCCGATAATTCTGCTAATTTTGGCTACCGCGTTGTTGTTTAGATTCCAACAGTAGACACACTTTTATGCAAGTTGATTTTTCCACCGGATGCAATGCAATACATGTTTAGATTGCGCTTGAATTTTCGGGCTAAGATGGAGGAAGCCCCACCCAATAAAAGGGAGTCATCAGCAAAGAGTGTGTGATTGAGGGGGTGGGAGTCAGGGATTAGGCAGAGGCCGGGAAGGGAACCAGAAATCATTTCATGATTCAGCTTTTGACTGAGAGATTCTACCATGATGATGTACATGAAAGAAGATAAAGGGCAGCCTTTCCTGATGCCATGCGATGCTTGGAAGAAGTATGTGGGGCGACCATTAATTAAGGGGGCGATCCAGGGCTTACTTATGCATTCTAAAGTCCAATTGATGAAGGTGTCATCGAATCCAAGGCATTTCATAATTTTAAAAAGGAAGGAGTGCTTGACTCGGTCAAATGCATTGGCCATGTCAAGCTTGATTAACATACCTTTTTCCTTTCGTAATCTGCTAGAGTGGATTGCTTCTTGTACAAGTATGACGTTGTCAAGAATTTTCCTCCCTTCCAGGAAGCCACCTTGATTGTCAGAAATGATTTTGTTGAGAAGAGGCTTCAACCTGGTAGCTAGCATCTTGGAGATGATTTTGTAGGAGGAATTACAAAGTGAAATCGGTTTGAATCTGCTGAAAGAGCTGGGATTCATATCTTTAGGGATAAGGGACATGAACATAGTGTTTGTGTAGCCACCGATTTTTTCTTTTGAGTGGAAATTTCTAATCATTCTCATAAAATCTATTTTGATATAAATACAGCATGCTTTATAGAAATGCATTGAAAATCCGTTGGGACCCGGTGCTTTGTCAGAGTCGAAGAAATGAATTGCGTTGAGAACCCCCTGTTATGAAAAATGTATGTGAATGCTGAGATTCTCTTCCATCGTGATTCTCTTTGGGATGAGTTCCAATAGAGTGGCCTCGATTTCTCCTTCAGCATTATCATTTCCAACGTTGTCATCTTTTGCGTATAGATTGGAAAAATGCATGTATGTTGCATTTTTTATATTCATATTTCCATTCACTATTGTCCCATTCACTATTCTGATCTTTGCGATGTGATTGGTAGATTGCCTGAACATGAATTGCTTGTGGAAATAGTTGGTGTTCTTATCACCATTCTTTAGCCAGATGCTCCGAGATTTCAATCTCCAATACTCCTCTTCAGATAGAAAGGCTTGATAAACTTTGATTTGTTGTGCGAATTCTTCCTGGAGTGAGGAAGCTTCAATGGTATGATTTTCAATTTCGAATTGGATGTTTTCTAGAGTATTCATTGCGGAATTTCTGGAATTTGCAGGTGCTGAGCAGTTGGATTTGGCCCACTTTTTGAGTGCGAATTTGGTATTTTTAAGTTTTTGCTCCTAAACGTAGCAGGGGGAATCAGTGATGGGGATGCTCCAGGATTTTTCTAGAGTGCTCCAGAAGCTGTCATGTTTAAGCCATTAGGGGCTAAACCTCGAGGGTATTGGGCCAAGGTTTTCAATAATTTGAAATAGAAGCTGAATGGGTTTATGGTCAGAGGCAAGACTGGCTAGGATGCTGAAGGAAATAGTATGGGTGTCGGATAGGAGGCTACTATGGAAGAGAAATCTGTCTAATATGGCCATGATGTTTCCCTTTCCAAGTCGCTTATTCGACCAAGTATATTTCCCTTTTTTGGGCTTGATGTCGATCAGGTCTCTTGCTTGGATGAGAGCTTCAACCTGGGTTTTGAAGAAATCTTTTCCTGTGAGGCCACCTTTTTTTTTCTGCTTTGGTGAGAGTGATATTCATATCACCAGCTAGAATGATGTCCCGAGGGTTGTAAACTTCCAAAAAACGTTCAAGTAGATTCCAACAATCTTTCTTCTCAGAAAAGAGATTGGGTACGTACATGTTGAAGAGAGCAATGTGCATATTGCTTTGAATATGGGTGAGCTTAGTATAAATCCAATGTTGCGTTGCGAAGGTGTTATGGAGACGGAATTTATCGGATGTCCATAAGGTTGCCAACCCTCCAAAAGCTCCTCTAGCGCTGACTGCGTACACAATGTTTTTTTTTCCATTTTTCATTTCCGATTGCTAAGACAGTACTATCATCAAGCTTGGTCTCTTGGAGAAGAAGAAGATCAGGTATATCAATTTTTTGGAGGTCTTTTATTGCATCAATTTTGCAGGGATTGCCTAAACCTTTACAATTCCAAGAGACTAGCTTCAACATTTGGGATTGTTGATGGAGGAGGGGGTTCCTCTTGCCAGATCTCCATATTTCTTTCCTGCACCTCTGGCCCTGGTATTTCTGCTGAAAACCATGTCTATTGTGGCTTGGGATCCTTGTACTTTCTCACGCTAGACTTCTTCTTCCCTTAGTTCCTTGATGGATTTTCGGCCTAGTTTTTTGGAGGATTTGTCAATGGGTTCTTCTGAGGTGGAGGGGGAATTAGGAGGTTTTGCTTTGGTGATTTCAGCATAGGATGGGGCATCTTTGATCAAAATAGATCTGATGGGACTGGGGGATCTTCGAGGCTTCATGGGCGAGAGGATTTGCTTGAGAGTCTTGTTCTTCACGTAGTTCACCTTCTTCTTTGGCCTTAGTGATGTCTTGGATTTCAATAGTTTCTAGGACTTTGAATCTTTTCCTGTTGTTCGAGGTAGTCGGATCTTGGTGTTGCTGATATGCTTTCGGATTATTTGATCTTTTTGAGTGGGGTTTCGTACTTAATTTGCTATGTTTTTGAATGGCTGTCCATTGTTCTTTTTTTTTTTTCGTCTGATTATGGATTCGTTGGCTTCTTTTTGCATGATCGAGCGAAATGGCCATATTCGTGATAGAACTTGCATTTTAATGGGATTTGTTCATAGTCGAGCTCTTGGATATGTGTCCAATCTGCTACGGTTAGATTTATTGCTTCCAAGTGTCCGTGTTCTAGATCTACTTCGAGGTAGTCGGATCTTGGTGTTGCTGATCTGCTTTCGGATTATTTGAGATTTTTGAGTGGGGTTTCGTACTTGATTTGCTATGTTTTTGAATGGCTGTCCATTGTTTTTTTTTTGTCTGATTATGGATTCGTTGGCTTCTTTTTGCATGATCGAGCGAAATGGCCATATTCGTGATAGAACTTGCATTTGAATGGGATTTGTTCATAGTCAAGCTCTTGGATATGTGTCCAATCTGCTACGGTTAGATTTATTGCTTCTGGGTGTCCGTGTTCTAGATCTACTTCGATGCAGATTCTCGCGCAGGAGTATTGGTCTTTCCGATCAGCTTTGTCAATGTATTTTCCCAGAGTATTCCCGATGGCTTCTAAAGACTCGGTATTCCAACAATGGAGGGGTAGGTGAGGGAGTCTCACCCAAACAGGGACAACAGAGGGGATATCATGGGTTGGGTCGAAGCTTGGGGTCCATTTGTTGATGTAGAGGCCTTGTGGGCCCATAAAATAGGTTCCGTTCCTGAAGATCAGTTCGCGGTCTTGTTTACATTCGAAAATGAAAGTAAAGAAACCTTTTCCTAGGAAGAAGGATTTGACGTCTTCGGTGATTAGGGGTGTCCAGTTTTTCTGCACCCAGTGTTCGGTGGACTTCAGGGAAGGACAAAGACCTGTGAATGGGCCGATCAAACCTCGTTTCGATAGGTTGAGGGAAGTCTTGCAGGGTATGTCAACCAGTAAAGCAACAGTTGGGATCTCATCGATATTTCTCATGAACTTTTGTTGAGAGGAAGAGAGGGGCTTTTTTCCTTGTGTGACTAAAAGCTTCAAAAAATTGGGAAGATCAGGGGGAGGGTTATCGACATCCGAAGCCATTGGAGGCAGGGATCGATGAGGCAATTGGGGGAGGAGGTGGGAAGAGAGGAAGGAAGGGATCTCAGGATCCTTCATGGCGGTTTCATAAGGTGGACAGGGGCGAGAAAGGAGTCAGGAGGGCATGGCCAGGGCGAACTAGCCAGGAAAGCGATCTTGAAGTCAAACCAACACGCATACAGTGGGGGGAACTGCACGCAGCCAACGTAGGTCCATCATCCAGTTAGATGTGATTATTAGATGTGTATGCTATATGTGATTATTAGATATGTGTGTTAGATAATGCTTGTTCTTTGCTAGATATGTTTATTACATATGCTTGTTAGACACGTTTCTTAAATGATGTTTATGTTTGGTAGATGTGTATGTTAGATAATGTTTGTTTATGTTTCTCTTTGGTAGATTTGTGTACTAAACGATGTTTATCTTTGTCAGATGCATGCGATGATGTTGCTAGTTAATTCTTTTATTTTTTTAAATGTAATTATTATATTTATATCTTAGATGATATTACGTAATTTTTAGATGTATAGGTTAGATTGTGTTAGGTGATTTTAGATGTAATTATTCGATGTTTATCTTAGATGATGTTAGGTGATATTAGATGTGATTGTTTGTGTTTGTTAGATGTGTATGTTAGATGTGCTTGTTAGATATGTATAAAATAATTATTCTTCTAATTTTATATTGTGTATAAACATCATGCATATTTATTTTGAAAAATTGTAAGAGGTGTTTATTAAAAAACATCAATAATAACTTCTTCCTAACAATGCAATTACTACCATATTTTTACAATTAATGTAAACAATTTTGTAAAAAAATATTGTTTAGGTTTAGATTAAATATAACAATGTTTAGTAATGGTAAACATTTTTATTTTTCAATGAGAAGTTACAAATTAATTATAATGAAAATTACAATATTTGTTTGAAATATGTCTTTAAGATCTCCATAAACACCTAAACACTCTATACTAAATATGTCTAACTTATTTGGAATTATAGTAAGCATATAATATCTTTACTCATGACACAATAACCCTAAAACATAACTCACGGTATCTAATTAATGTTATGTGCATAACTCTTAAAACCCCTTTATACCATAACCCCTAGCCCCTACAAACTAATAAAATTTGTATTTCTCTTATTTTATATAGTGCTAACATAATGCATATTAAACCACAAAAACAATTATAAATAAATTTCATTATTTTTTACATCCATTTCTTTGATTAAATATTATATTAAATCATGCAAATAATTCGAAAGTTATCATATTCTAAAGTTATATTCAATCATGCAGATAATTCTAAAATTATGCAAATATTATATTATATATAAACTAACATAATGTGCATTGTTCATATAATAAGTTATATTTCTTCTTATCTCACTTCTTTTCTTTCAAGGCAATGATTTTTTAAACTACTAAATCTACATAATTAGTATAAAATGTTTATTTCCATAGCGTTAGAAATTAATGAGCTTGTAACTTACCATGTCTTACAATAATAAGGGAACATGCACATTCATGACGTGTTTGATTAGAATCCAAATGGTCTCCATATTTTGTATTCTACATAGTATTTTATTGAATTGAGTATATTAGGATACCAGGATTTTAATTTCTATTGTATATAGAGTTTGCAAATAGATCTTATGAAGGTAGGACTAACCCACACAATTATTTTATCATGAAAATAATTCTAAAATTTTATATTAAATATGCAATGAGATAAAAATAATTTCAACTAAAATAAAATTCCTTTTTCAATCAATCCTTCCATACAATTACAAATTACTAGATAGACAAACACATTATGCATCAAATTGATTGTTAACCAATTAAAATTGCATAAAAGTTGGTTGTAATTAACTTTCCATTTCCACCATCATAAAATAAATAAAAAACAATATAATTAGCGAATTAAAGATAAAAATAATAAAATGATACATCAATACTATAAACGATGAAATAAAACATGTACATATCATTCTCCATTTCCATCACCCTGATTATCTTCCTCGATTGGCATGATAGCATTATTGTTCTAAAAAATATGTTCTGATCTAGGGTCATGTCTTAATACGAACCATCAATCCCTATGCAACAAATCCATGTTAAAAAACACTTGGTTGCAGTGTTTTGGGAAAACATAAGGCTCCTTCGTTTCATCCCACATCTTTCTAGAGTTGATACATATCATCCCACTATTGTGATCTTCCTTTACATTAATCTGGTGGAAGGTGTCCCACCACTTGCACCTAAACATAACACTTGGAAAGATGATAAGTTCACTTGAATGATCTCTTGTATCTTTTTGATGTAACCTAACTCCCCCGTATTATGTTTTGATTGCGGTGGCTAACACGACTAGATTGGTCAAACTCGATTTCCAATCCACAGTATTGTGTGACACATCCATCATCGACATCCTCAATGCCAAAATGATGCCCATATTCCCACATAGACGGGAAAAAATGCACTTGTAAAAATGTAAACAAATGACGATGTCATATGTCTAATAACACGACTATTAATATATATGTTATAATTCAAAGGTGCATTATAAAGTTAAACATGTACACAAAGAGATTATTGTCGAGTTGTTGCACCTGAACCCTATGTTTAGTGCATCCTCTTTAGCATGTGGGTAATGATCGAATGCAACATATTTCTCTCTAACTTGGTTAGAAACCCAAGTGTTGGGATAGATCATTGGCATATTTTAATTTAAATGATCAGGAAAAGGCATGCTTCTATTGTTCAACCGTCTGAATTCTTTCCTATCACTACCTCATTTCCTCCTCTTCTCTTCATACAACGCAACCCACGATTGTGTTGCCTCCATGTTGTAAAGAATGAATTTATTGATGGCATCAATTTTTGAACTCACTAATGTATTCATGAAATCAAACTGACATATAGTACGTATGAGATCAAATATACATTATGATGTTCATTGTGAATAGTTACTTTGTAGAAATTTGACAAAATATAAGTGACTTACTCTTTATCATGCACATTTTTATGTTCATTTGGAGTAGATCCCCTTCCCTTTTGTCCTCATCCATTTGGATTCCCCAAATCACTGTGCCTGGTGTGTCATCAATTTGCTTGATGTAATCACTTGCATAATAGAATGACTCACATATTATGTACCCCTCCTCCATAGACCCCTCGGGTTGTTAGAAAAAGAAGATCGCAGAGCAATAACAATAAACAAGATGCAAATATAAATTACATAAAACACATTACAAGAGAGACACCAATATAATGTGGTTCACCCAAGATGGGCTCCGTCCACATAGAAATTTCCAGTCCTTATTATTATACCATCCAACAAATGAAGGGATACAACCTGCAACACATCCGCTGCAACTTCCTCTTCACTCTCTCTTAGTATCTCTTACACAATCACATAGATATTTACAATGCTACAATACATTACATAACTGTATTACAATGTATTCCTTTTAAATGGGAATTACCATGGGAAAATACCACGGGCTACCCAAAACCATAGGCCCGTAATCTGTTGGCCAACAAAACAAACCAAAAAATTTCTTTCGGGGGATTTTCCCTCGGACCCCCATGGGGGATGATGCCCCCCCACACCCCCCTGTTGGGTTGAGTGTACAATCCACCTGCATATCATATAAAACTAAGGTACAAACATGGATGAAACAACATAATCTCTGAATCAGTTAGACCAGGCTCCACATCCAACACAGTTTTTATCTTTTGTCAAACAAATCCCTTCAATTTTTTCATGTACCGCTCTAAGAAGAACATATAACAACATGATACCACTCGGCCTGCTAATTCAACCTCATCAACTAGGAAAATTAGAAGATGAATATGCAAGTCCATGAAACTTGTCAACATTTTCTTCTCAAGCATACAAACAATCTAAGCTATTTGTTGATGCCACTATGGAATGCTATCCATTTGACTCTCCTTTGATGTGATCCAACTTACTAATGTAGATAATTTATATATGGCATGCTACAGGTCCTCGAGGAATTCATGTTCCACATACCCATGCATGAGCAAAGGATAATGACATTACAAAGTAAACACATACAAAATTAATTGTCTTTTAACTTGTGGCATAAAAAATTAAAAAAAAAACATGTTTTTGACATACGTACTCTTAGAAGGTTCATATGGTCATGTGATTTCGAACTTGACAAATGTTATTCTATAGTGAAGCATCATCGTAGAGTATACCCATATAAGGAGGGCACCTTCACACCCAATATAAATTCCTTTGCCAAAGAAAGACCATCTTTCTTCAAAATCCATGGGACATCACCTTCGTTAAAAGACCAAAATGGACTAGCCTCTCCTCTACTTTCTTGTCATGGAAAATGTTTCTTTTTAGTATTTGAAGAAATAAGATCTCTCCTAACAACCAATGTGTCACTTTGTTTCTATGATATGTTCCTCCCTAAAGAAGATGATTTTTTTTTGAATATATGCATGGGATCTAGTAAGTGGGCAATCTTAAGATGCTCCCAATATGGAAGCTCATAAAATATTGATTTATTTTTTATCCCAATGTGAATTTTCTCAATATAGGTGTCAAATATTTCATGATAATCAAACATAGGTTCCCGATTTGAATTGAACATTTATGTAATTTCCTTCTCCTTCTCTTTGTCATATTCCCTAAGCCAGTCAATCAATGTCATTATTTCAGGCCTTTGGGTTTTCTTTAGTTTACCATTGAAAGCAAATGTTGTTCTTCAATAAGGGTGGTCTTCTGGGAGGAATAACTTAGAGTAGTCATACACCAGATTTCGTGGGTTGTTGGATCATATAGCCTTCACAGAAGGTCCACAACATTTACATCCATGATACTCTTTTGTTACAAGACCTGTGATGTTATTGCATACAGAGCATGTTAGAGTTTAATATCAAGATAGTCACATTGAATGAACTATGCCAAATTTTTTTGTTATGAATAATAAAAAAATCAATCAACATGTTTACCAGAGAAAAATCCTAATCCTGGGTAATCATGTGTGGTGTACGGACATATGCCATACAACATAAAACTTCTCTATATTGGGATGGGTATTAATACATCATATACATGTATCTCTTCCCATAATTCCTTCAATTCATCGATCAATGGTTGTAGGTAAATGTTCATATTCTTCACTTGTCTTCTACTAGGGATTATAAGAGACAACATAAGATGTTAATTCTTCATGGACAACCATGGGAGGATATTGTTATTGATCACTACTACATACTAAGAAAAATAGTTGGTGTTTAGGAGGGAATATGGTTTAATGCCATCCATGGCTATGCTCAATCGAACAATCTGTACTTCATCCTTGAATTTATCGGGCCATGTATTATCTATATGCTTCATGGATTTTGAATATGTTGGGATCATTCACATAACTCCTGACTCACTTCTGTGCAAGGAATGCCATCCCTACAACATAGATAATTCTTTACAAGGAAAGAGCCTTTGAATCCTTGGGATTATAAGCATGTGCCTCTATATATTATGAGTTGGACGATGTTCTTCACCCTTGTTTTATGATTTATGGTACCTGTCATGCCCACATTTTGGACATATCTCTTTTTCTGCATATTTTCCTATATATAGAATATAATCATTTGGACACACATGATATGATATGTACTCAACACCCAACATTTTTAACATTTGATTAGCCTCTTTGCAGTTGCCAGGAAAACATTATCACTCAAAAGTACCTTATCTTTGAATAACCTGTAGTTAGAGGGAAATAGAAATGTACAATGTCATTTAACATTCATAAAATTGACCATTTTAAATGTTGATTGTGTGACAATATTCCTCAAAATATAAGGGAATTGATGGTCAACTACCTCAAAAGTGATAAGAAACACTCATTTGACATGCCATACATTGCTTTCAAGTTGTATAGTAACACTGTTGTCCCTAGCTGGGTAGAATTTGACTGACTAGGTCCAAAGAGAGGGGTGGTGGAAGTAGATTTCAGGCTTTTGAAGAAGGTATTAGAGATATGAGCATCATATCCTAACTCATCATCCTAGAATGCATCTAACAACATTGCCTCCATGGAATCCGTATCCGTATGTGAATAATTAGTGTTACTATAGACATTCCTATTTGGTGAATCTAGACGCACTGGGAATTGAATGGATGGCTGGTTCAACCATGCTTGGTATGCTTCCTCTCTGATTTGTGCTCTTTTTGCAACTATCTCTTGATTTGACATTGTAGCGTGATCCAACAGAAGATGGTAGGCATGTCTCTCATCGTCAGACTCCTGATTTAATTTTTTTTTGAACATTACATCAATGATATTAGTAAGCACAATGCATTGGTTTCTTTAAACATTAAACCAAACGATTATTATAGAAGCATTGAATTTTTTTCCAATGATTATTATAGAAGCATTGAATTTTTTTCCAATATTAAATGTCCAACCACAAGCATTTTATAAAACAAAAGTTCAAATTGAGCAATATGTTTACATTAATACCATTGAAAATAAAAAAATACAATTAACCAATGATTTTTGTCTGACGCCCCAAGGGGACGTCTAAAGGTAGTCCCAGTGCAACACATCTTTGACAAGCAGTTGGTGGTCTACAAAAGTTATAGTTTATTAATAACTCATCACCAGGAGACAAACTATGTATTGTATGCACAAAACCAAATCTAGACTCTTTCCTTTCCATAAAGAACTCCTGGTCATTGGAATGTTCCTCAAATGAACAATTTGCAGAAAATAAAGAGCACCTAGAACTATCTTTGAACGCTACAATGTTCCCATGAGTGCATGGATGACAATCAATATATAACAGGTTCTTACTATTAAAGTTTGCAGAAGCATAACCATTCAAGCACATACTATACATGGAAATGCTATGTTTTTATTTAACAATATTCAAGTAATCAGACCAACAATAAAGAGGACCGCAAAATGGCATAAGTACTACTGCCTGTTTGGGAGGAACAAGTACATGTGAAAGGATAAACAACCCAAGATTTGCAGCATCTATCTTAAACTTGGAAATCATAAAATAATTACCACAAAAGGAGAATTTGGTTCCAACATCATGCATGGGTAGAGAAGACGACCAACTGCCATACAATGCACGATTGTAACAAGTTTGGTATTTACTTTGCAAATGAACAGGAAGAGAGAAGTCATCGTTACCCTCTAACAATTGAACTAATCTTGGTGTGTACTTGGACATTTTTTCTCTTAACTCATACAAATTTTTGGATCTCCTGGTAGAGATGTTTTGGGTGGTATTGATATCTTACTTTGGACCACTAGAAATTTTGGCTGGCTGAACATAAGCAAAGGGGTTGCTCAATTTAGGATGAAACAAAGCTGTTTTGGCTTCCAACTTTTCAAAAAATGAGCATAAGGAAATGTTCCTACATGTATTTTCTATATCACCTATTGGATTTTTTACTGTATTAGGAGGTATTAGACCATGAACATTGGGTATTCGATCATTAATATAATGGGTGATTATGACACACCAAGGGTTATGTTTCAGTCCTTGACATTTTGAACAACCACATACCACTAAGGTGTCATAAAAGAGATCCAGCTCATGATGAATTACCATCAATGAGCCATTGTTGTGGATGGAATATGGCATGTTCGAATTGGTGGGGTAAAGCGGTTGTCCTTTTTCATCTACCCAACCGCTTGCGGTATCTTTCTCTCGATAAGAGCTTGCAGCATTTTTCAACTGGTGGAATATATTGTGCATACGAACTCGTTCTTGAATCATGATCCTACAAAATTGAATGCATTTTTATTCAAATTAACATGGAGAAATAACATAAATCCAATTAGATAATCAAAATATAAATACAATATGAACTTACCTATGAGTATTTTGATCACAGTAAGATCTAGGAGCTATGGAGAACCTCACAAAATCGAATTATTTGCAAAACCAGTGAAAAAGCTTGAAAAAGGAGACAATTTTTCACACAATGTGAGATTAATCTTTGCATTAACGGACTGTCTAACATGTGAAAATGTTAAGAACATGTTTTTATTACATCCATGAGAAATTCGAGAGCATTAGATAGCTCAAGATGAGTGTACAAGTCAAAATTGCCAAATTGGCCTCAATCCCCCCTAGGTGGGTCCAACTCAGTCCTAATCATCCCAAACAGTCACGAATTCAGGTGTGAAGGTGTCTGAAGCATGCTGGGTCATAAATGAGGCCAAGGCAGGCGTGGGTGAGCAAGTAGAGGTGTTTGGGAGGACCAAGGGCGCAATAAATGCTCCAAATCTAGCCAAAATTAGGCAAAATCCACCCTAGCGCTCCTAGTCAACAACAATTCCCCAAATCAAGGAGAGAGAGTGCTCCAGCATTTAATGAGGGTGCACTTGTGGACAAAACAGGAGGTTGGGTGAACTGGTTTGCTTGGAAGTGGGTGTGAACACTCTCAAATGTGGGTATTTGACCAACTAAAGTCACCTAGTCCAAACTATGGTGTAATGAAGCACATGAGCAATAAAAATTGACTATGGTTATGGACTATGGTACTAAGTATGGATTACTATTCTAACATTACCGAAGATGGAAAGGGAGGACTTGATGAACTTTGAACAATATGGAATGAGTTGGAATTTGAAGAATTGGCCATTTGATACTATAATTTTTTCTCCCTACAATTGAACCAAATCAACACTCAATATGTGTCTACAGTCTTGAAATAAATTTTTGGAATCATATCACAATCTAACTTTCAATATAGTTTTGAAACCATTTTTTAAGAAAATGGTGAGTTTAAGCAACATATGTATACTATGAAGCATTATAATTGATGTTTTTGTATCCTAAAAGAGCATTTGAGATGAATATACCATTGTAAGTTCAAACATACATTCATATGGCTTTTTAACTCATTTGGTGCGCTTTAATAAACATAGAGCACTAGTGCGTTTGAAATAAGTAAATGCAGCACCGCATAACAAACATATATGCATCGATGCTAAACATCTGCAAAAAATTCTTAAAATAAAATATCCACAATGTTTGATATTGGATATTTATATAAGCATTTTTCAATATTATCACCATCAGTGCGCTTATTATATTATGTTAAGTTTTACTCAATCCCAACACACGTTTCAATACCCAAAAAATTATTTACCAAATTAATGCACAAACTGTAAATGCATTCAAATCTGAAATTTATATACTGAAACACATGAGATTAACCAAAAACAAACCATGAAATTTGGATAACCTATATTAGATTTGAACTCTTATGGATAGTTGTATTTGAGGGCTTCGTATGAGGAGAGGCAGATGAAACAATTTGCAACCCAGAGTTAGATGGGAAGCGATGAAAGAAGAAGCTACTTACTATTAAAAATTTCATCTAATATTAGGGATGAAATTTCTCATGTTGATGAATGAGTTAAGACTCAGTAGAACTTGCTAATGTATTTGTAACTTCGGAATGTATTCACTTGTATATTTTATATTGTATTTGTATTTTATTATTGTACCTTCGATGGAGATGTTTATTACTCCGGTCAGAGAAGTCATTATTGTACTTGGGTCATGTAAAGTCATTAAGGTCAATCCTCCCATGTAAGTCAGGGCATTAGTCCCCTAGAGTAATTTTTATTGGGGTGTTTAAGTCCCCTAAAGGAGTCAGCCCAATCAACTTTAGTTGAGGCCGACTTGTCAAGTGGTAAAGGTAAAGTGAAAGGTAAAGTATAAATAGAGAGCTAGGCTCTCTATTTATTCACTCACTCACATTCACTCACTTACTCATTCGTATAAGTGTGAGAGAGAGAAGTTTGCACAAGTGGAGGAGGAGGAAGCTGCTGGAGACGATCTTCTTGTTTTGGGGTTTTGTATTATTGCTCATTCTATCTCTGAGGAAGTTGCGGGGTTTTCTCCTTTTTGGTTTTCCTAGTGAAATGCTTTCTGTCTCTTGTCTCTTATGTTTGATATGTTGTGCATGTTGTTCTCTCAGTTAAGATCCTAGATCATATTGAATTAATTGATGAAAATCTAACATGGTATCAGAGCTAGCTTGAAGGAAGGCATTGTATGGCATTTACGACACTTGTTTCACTTGCGACAATTTGAAAGCTAGGGCTTTGTATATCAAAACCTAGTCATCGTGGAACTTTCGCTATAAATAAACTTTGGAGAAGGTTCAGGATCTGAAACTTGGATAGGCCGAAGATGAAATATTCATGTACCTTGTATCTAAGTTTCAGCTTCAGATTCATTGTACTTTCTGAGATATAATCCGTACAAGTTAGGGTTTATGCCTCTTCCAGAATGAAGCCCTAAACATGTAACTTAGGTAAAAAGGTCATATCTCGGGATACGAAGCTCCAAATGGAATTTCGTAAAAAGTGACAGTTAGGGCATAAACTGAATATTCACAAGTCTGAGTTTTAGAGGCCGAAGTTGAAACAGTGACACGTGGAACTCCGTACAAGTTTGCTATGTTGTTTCATCCCTTAATTAGGTCATGTTGGGAAACTGAGCATATCTCTCCAATGGAGAATCCAATGAAGCTCAAACCTATGAGGTTGGAAATATGACAGGTTAGGATACCACAGGCTAAAGTTTCATAGCCTGCAGATCCAAAATTTCAGAGATACACCAAAAACAATACGGCACATTAGAAATGGCCCAACGGAGGAAATCAAAGAAGAGGAGGAAGAAGCTCTCATTTAGGGTTTTTAGTTTTTAGGTATGGAAGGACCCGATACAATGTTGGAGACACCTGATGCAACATTGGAAAATTTTAAAATGGATTTGGAATCCATTCATCATAGATATTAATCTTTCATCAAAATGTTGTGGGAGGAAGGAGATTGAAAATTAGGGTTTCCAAGTAAGAAGAAACCCTAGCAAGGTTGGGAGACTCATAGGGAAGCAATGAAGGAGGTTTAAATGGAATTGGTAGTCTATCATCCTAGCACCATGAACCTATATAACATGTTTACAAGTGATCTACCTTGGATGATTAGGGTTTTACCCTTCTAGAAAAGACTACAAGCAATCTCGACATGCATGACTTGAGGAGATGCAGGTATGTTTTGAAATTTGTTTCATTTATCTGATGATTAAGTTCATGATATGTTTGTCTTCATATTATTGAGTTTAGTGCAATCATGATTAATTTTAGACTTTTCTGATCACCTTAGCAAAAGTATAAATGCATGTTAATGATAGAAGACATTCGTTTATTAGGGTTATAACACTTATGATTGTACTAATGCACTGTGGTGTTGTATGAGGATGATGTTGTTCGCTAACATGAAAGGGTCATCAAGAAAGACAAATCAAGTTCTAGATCAAGAATATATGACCATGGTGACATGAAGACAAAGACTCATCCATATTCATTGATCACATAGAAGCTCTACTTACGAGGTATGTATATTTTGGTTCTACAATGCTTAACTTATGAGATATGCAGGTTACTAGCACAAGGTCTCTAAATCATTGAAGAGAACAAAGAAGAAATTGTTTAGGTATGTTAGACATAACTAGCAAGCATGATAATCCAGGTATGTTTTCCTATATCGAGTTAGAATCCTACCTTGTGTTAGGATCTTATATAAGTATACTTTTGTATGATTGATCATGATTATTCATGAAGTTATAATTTTGAGTAATCATGGGTTTATGCATAGTATGATTCTTAGTTTGATTAATGATATGAGAAACTAGAAGAGTCCTATGGTCAAATAAGAATATGCATGAGTAAAATAAGCACTCCCTAAAACCTTGAATACTAACGCTTGTGATAAATTACCTGTGTATGAAATGATCATGACCATATATGTTAAGATTATAGGATTATAATGTTTTGATAGTATTGAGATTATACTAATGAATGTATGATTATGTATGAGGTCTTGAGGATGACACAATGATGAAACTAGTGCACACTTGAGCATGCATAGTGTTCCAGGATGGATAGAAGTTCAAAGACATATAATCATGATGCTATCATAAAGGGAAAATAGAGATCAAGAGGGAGGAAACCACACACACATAAAAGATAAGTATTTGAGTTGTTATTTGAATTAGTTCTTGAATCTCTGAATAGTTAATGATATTGCTCGTTTGTATTCCTAGAATCAGGAAATATATCATGCATAGTGTAAGAATTCATATAGCATTGAACAATATACTAACATGCATATGATGGGTAAGTTGGACAAACATTCCATTGTTGCTTGTCTAGAATGAAACCTCTTTGCTAACATGCTGGGAGTTGTGCATGCTCTTGATAGTATGTTCTGGTAGAGATGGAAGGCATATAGATAGCCACTGTATGCATACATGATATGGAAAAGTGTTGTGCCAAAGTATTGGTCAAGATAGTTGCATAACTATGTGAATCATATCAGTATGCATAATAGGTTATCATTGAAATGTCAACATGATTTGATGATTATGAAGTGTTACTAATCATGTAATTAAATTTGATTTGTAGGAAAGATTGTGTGCTATGATCTACAAAAGAAGGATGATGAACACTTGTTCCAAAGAACAAGTGATGACTATTCAACAAGAAGACTTACAAATAAAAAATACTATAGAAGTACAAAGGAAGGCTCGTGGCTAGAGGATTATCTTAGAAAGAGGGAGAGGATCATGACGAGATGTTTGTTCCAGTGGCTAGACACACTTCCAAAGATAGATTACACCCATGGATGACAAGACATTCTCTTGAATGGTGTAATTGAAGAAGAAGTGCATATCCAACAAACTCCCAGGATTCGATAGAGAATCACATGATTGAAGAAAGCTTTGTATGGATTCAACAAGTACCCAGGATAGATAGTCATTTGATGAGCTTGATTATCATCACGAGTGATGCGGATTTCAACCTTTGCTACAAGGTTGAAGATGGTTTCTATATATAGATGGATGCAAGAAGGAACTCACCATAGAGTTCGAGTGATCTTGAGGCTCATATCAATAGACCCATCTGACAGGAGATGGCACAGATAGATATGCAGAAGATCACTCAATATGTGAATGAGGTTCAGTCACAGAGGGAGGACAATACTCATATGTAGAAAAATCCAATTTAGAGGGATTAGATCTCAGATTTAAAGAATCTTGGCATGATTCTTGTGATTAGATATGTGGCTGAGATGAGATGAGATTTTTCCTTGGACAAGGGAAGTATGCAGTAGAGATCTTGAAGAGGTTCGGGATGATGGAATGCAAGGCCATGGCCATGCCTATGGCATCAAACTTGAAGCTATTGAGTGATGCTTCGTTAGAGACGGTTGATGCCACAATGTATCGTCAGATGATTGGGTCATTGATGTACTTGACAAATACGAGACCAGATATTTGCTTTGTTGTGAACACATTGAGCCAGTTCCTGAAGGATCTGAGACATGTTCACTTGATTGCTGCAAAGCATATTATGAGGTACCTGAAGGGTACAGTTGATTATGGGCTCAAGTGTGATGCGAATCAAAATATTAACCTGGAGGGTTATGTTGATTCTGATTGGGCAAGCAGTGCCATTGATAGGAAGAGCACTTCGAGGTGCTGCTTCAGTATGGGATCAGGTGTGATCTCTTGGTTTAGCAGGAAGCAGTCCTGCGTGGCACTGAGTACAGCCGAAGCAGAGTATGTCGCAGCTTGTTCGGCTGGTTGTGAGGCAGTATGGCTAAGGAAGCTACTTTCTGATTTGTTTGATTTCCAGTTGGATGCAACTTGTATACATTGCGACAACCAGAGTTGTGTGAAGTTATCTAAGAACCTAGTGTTCCATGAAAAGTCGAAGCACATTGAGATCAGGTACCACTATATTAGGGATATGGTGCAGAGAGGAGTAGTGAAGCTCCAGTATGTTGCGACGGATGAGCAGATAGCCGATTCCATTGACCAAGCCGCTGGCCAGAGTGAAGCTTGAATACTTTAGAGAGAAGCTTGGCATACTTTAGATCGAGGTTCCCTCCAAGGGAAAGTGATGAGTCCGAAAGACGTAGATGCACATGGGATTTTTCGACATGGTGGTAGATGTGTTCTCCCATGGTCGTAGATGTAATTGCCGAGATTTTCCGACATGGTGGTAGATGTGTTCTCCCATGGTCGTTGATGTAATTGTTGGAGCCATTCTCACATGGTGGTAGATGTGTTCTCCCATGGCGTAGATGTAAGGCATGGAGCCATTCTCACATGGTGGTAGATGTGTTCTCCCATGGTGTAGATGTAAGGGCTGAATCCATTTTTCACATGGTGGTAGATGTGTTCTCCCATGGTGAAAAAGTAAGGGTTGGAGCCTTCCCTGAATGGTGGTAGATGTTTTCTCCCATGTCGGGTGGTGTAAGTGCTATGTGATGTGCATCTGGGCTGTGCTTCGTTGACAATGAGACGATCTGAAGATGATGAGGTAACAATAGGGTACACAGGTTTTGCAAAGGCATATAATAAATCCTGAGATGTACCTACTTGATGGATTGCTCGTAGAGATGATGAAGACCTACATGGAGGCTAGGCCTACATCCAACACGAAAAGGGATGGTTCTGTAGAACTTCCTATGACGAGTAGATTGGAGATTGATGATTGAGATAGCAGCAGCAATGACGATGATCCAACTTTGATGATTATCCAGTGACGAAGACTTGTGCTAATGAACTGTGTCAAGAGAATACCTTCCCAGTTAAGAGGGAGTGCTAATGTATTTGTAACTTCGGAATGTATTCACTTGTATATTTTATATTGTATTTGTATTTTATTATTGTACCTCCGATGAAGATGTTTATTCCTCCTGTCAGAGAAGTCATTATTGTACTTGGGTCATGTAAAGTCATTGAGGTCAATCCTCCCATGTAAGTCGGGGCATTGATCGCCTAGAGTCATTTGTATTGGGGTGTTTAAGTCCCCTAAAGGAGTCGTCCCAGTCAACTTTAGTTGAGGCCAACTTGTCAAGTGGTAAAGGTAAAGTGAAAGGTAAAGTATAAATAAAGAGCTAGGCTCTCTATTTATTCACGCACTCACATTCACTCACTTACTCATTCGTACAAGTGAGAGAGAGAAAAGTTCGCACAAGTGGAGGAGGAGGAAGCTGATGGAGACCATCTTCTTATTTTGGGGTTTTGTATTATTGCTCATTCTATCTTTGAGGAAGTTGTGGGGTTTTCTCCTTTATGGTTTCCCCAGTGAAATGATTTTTGTCTCTTGTCTCTTATGTTTGATATGTTGTGCATGTTGTTCTCTCAGTTAATATCCTAGATCATATTGAATTAATTGATGAAAAACTAACAGAACTACATAGAGATTGAAAGTAAATTGGGGCCTTGGTTCCCAGATGCATGGACCTCTCATTCCAGGGACACTAATTATGTCAAAATTGTGGCCTTATATTTGCAGGTATTATAATATGTGGGATTACATGAGGTTACTAGAGGTGTATCACAAACATATAATCACACATAAAGAGAGAAAGAAAGAAAGTAATGGTAATGCCATCACAAAATCTCTATATTACATCTTAGAACTAGACTGTACAAGAAGTAAGTATCTATGTCTTTACATAACACACACACACACACATGTATGTATGTGTATATAGATATATGTATAAACACACGCACACACACATAATGCAATAAGTTGGACGGTTATAATTGTACCAAATACTCAATACTTGGCTTAACTGAATCCACTAGACCAACTGACTTAGTGGATGGTTGGTCAGGAGGGCCTAGTTGATCTGTCAACTAGTCTCCTCCAACATCTCCCCCACCCCAAAATTCTTTTTCATCCCAAATAGATAAAGGAGATGTAAAATTACAAAGTTACAAAAGTTACATAGACCAATACAAAAAATGTAAATGTTGTTGCGGTTGAAACATTGGTGGTGCAAGCTTTGACAATGGCGGGGGCGCAAGAAACCAATCACTATTGAAGTAGTTCCTAGTTGGCTAATACAATGTGGATGTTTGTACTAGCTAGAATTATCTATGATATTCGAGTAATATTCTCGACTATGGGTCTATTCCTTATAATTCATTGTGAGTCAGGACTGACGACTTGTTGTAAAATTGCTATGGTCTGTGGGAGATGATATATGCACTTGGACAACCTACTAGCCTCCCCTTGGGATGACTTGGTCTCATGTAGCCACTGATTTACTTGCCATTGGAGCTCATTGATGCATTGTTTCTCGATGTTGATTTGATTGTCCAATGCTTTGGTATTTTTAGGGTCAGCAATGGTCTTTGTCTTGTTCATTTCAATATTGCTGGTTTGAGTTTCTGTATATTGCTGCAGACCCATCCATAATAAGAGTACCAGTTATTAAGAACCATATTCATCTTTGTATACAACAGTTGATATTCTTGCAACTTTTTATCTCTTTTTGAAAATACTTTTTTTTATCTTCTAGGTAAAATTCTCCTTGACAATAATAGGAGCAGTAATGAATTACTGCTGCAAAAGAATGAGATGTAAGAACAAATATGAAATATGGAAATAAAACTTAACATTTTGGTCAAAGCTACAATTGGTTTGGACTTTGCAGCAAGGGTGCCTGAGACTTCCCAATGAATACATAAAATTTGAAGAGAGTGAAATTGAAATGGGACCCTAGGTCTTAGATGCAGGTACCTCTCATTCTAGGGATACTAAGTATTTTAAAATAGTGGCCCTATATTGTTAGGTGAAGTATTTTGTAGGTAAAATTCTCCTAGATAGTAAAGAGGAGTGCAATAAATAATTGTTGCAAATGAATAAGATGCATGACACAAAACTTAACATTCTGGTCAACTGCAACTAGTATGGACTTTGCAACAATAGTGCCTGAGAATTCTCAAGGACACGAGGTTCCCATGATTTCTATATCTAATGATGATCTAACTTCTTATAATATATTTGGTCAAAATCTCCCTTTCAATTCCAGTTATCCTAGTTTTATCCAAGTTATGTTAGACTTTTATTACTTTTCTCTTAGACTCAGAAAATCAATTGATAGGATTAGTAAAACTATATGGTTCACAAATGGAAATTTTATATTTTGTTCATGGTATGATTTCCTTTGTGGAAGACTATAAAACTTTTCTTTTATACACTTCAATGAGATGAATATAGTTTCTTTCATACCTTACCAAAAATATAATGAAAAACATATACATTTTTGAAGTCCTTTTCCAATTAAAATATCATATTAAATAAAACAAACAAACAAAAATATTTTATATATAAATTTAATGTATAAAATTAACAAGATTTAATGTTATTTTCTCTTAAGTAGTAATTCACATAAAAATAAAAATAAAAATAAAAAAGTAAATAAAATAATATGAAAAAGAACAGATTAAAAAGTTAATCATGAAACAAATTAACATGAACGGAGAGGAAGGAGAATGGATCGCAACCTGGAAACCCTAGCAAATTTCTGTGCCGCCGCTGGACCTTTCGGTCGCCTGGCCGCTTCAAGGAAGTCAACGCATTCGCTTGAGATGCGTCCTTGCCGAGTTCTGCCCTAGGTCCTTGCCGAGCTCTGTCGAGATGGCAGCATTGGGATGGAGTGTGAGAGACCAGCCCCTGAGATAGACGCTCCTTTGGCCCTTCTAGATCTTAACAAGGGCTTGTGTGGTGTGACTTGCATAGAAGAAGGATCCCTTCTATTGGTGCTATTAGCAACCCAGCCGATGCCACTCTTGTTATTGCAACCTCCTGTGCGGATAGAGTTCTCGAAGGAGGTTGATCATGGTTTCACTTTAAATCCAACTCCTTCTAACCTGACTGCTTCTGCAGATCCAGCAAACGCAAGACGAGCCAAAGCCACTAGGATTCCTCTAGATCCTGCTTCTTTTTCGATTTTTGTAAGATCTCTGAAGGGGGTTTCTCTTTGCTTGCAAGTGACCCACCTTTTCTTTGTTCTGGAGCTGAAATCATTGATTCAACAGGTAGAAGGAACCCCTTCTGGTCAGCAGAGGCTTACCTATGCAGGGCGAAAACTCTCAGATCTTCAGCTTATCCACCGCCTTGGAATCTCAAAGGATGCCTGCATTTCCATGGTGGAAAGCCTACTAGGAGGCAACAACAAATCCTCGGCTTCTCAGAGTAAGACCTTCAAGGAGGCAACGCGGGCGGGGCTCTCTCCTGCTCATGGTTCGATCCAGACCTCTCACCTTGTCTACATAGTGGAAAAAATCGATATTGTTCCCTCTATGGAGATCTCTCAACCGGAATTCAATGAGAAAATTACCCTGCTCAAGGAGATGTCCCTCATCTGTAGGTTCAATGGGTTATGGCCAAAAACCAAGGATCTCCTCGGGTGGATTGCGTCAAATTGGATCGGGAGTCCTTAGGTTTTGCTGTGCTCTAAAGGTTTTTTTCTTGTAATATTTCCCTGTCGAGAAGACCTTCTGACTGTTATGAGTGAGGGGCCTTGGTTCTGGGGGTCTGCAGGGCTCTTCGTAACCCCCTGGTTCCCCAAGTTCGATCCTTTAACCATGGTAGTGACGAAGTTTCCCATCTGGGTTCGTCTGCCAAACTTACCAATCCATTTCTGGACTCATTCGGTCTTTGAAGGAATTGGTAATGCTCTGGGTTGCTTCTTATCCTCCGATGACACTTGTTTAAGACAGGGTCTTTTCACCTTTGCATGCGTCTGCGCTTCCATTGACATCATTTCTGGCCTTCCCAAAAAGATCAACCTGAATATAGGCAGTTCCATCTTGTCTCAAGCCTTGGACTATGAAAACACGACCTTCAGGTATGGGATTTGTAGACAAACGGGACACCTCCTTAGTGCTTTCCCGCAAAGGAAGCCCCAACACCACAGGACTATGAAGGCTCACAAAGCCAAAAGCTGGCAACCAGGGAGGCCCTTGCAGGATGAAGATGATCAAAGTGACCAACTGGAGGAAGAAACACCTGTAGCCAACCAGGAGCAGAGTTCTACTCCACCTCCGTTCGAAGTGAACATGACTCTTCAAGAAGACCAAAGTATGAAAAGTGGCCCTCCACAAGGGCAAAAAAGATATCATGATTTTTCCTCTTCAGACTTTGATAAGGAACTCCACCATGAGACCAATCCCGCGTTGCAATTGGACTTAGTGCCCCTAGAGACAGGGGGCTGGATACAAGTCAAGAAAAAACAAGGAAGAAAGGGTAAATCGGAGAATGAACCCATCTCAGGGCATTGATTTTCTTCCGTGTTAGTTCCATGTCATAGCTTGTCTGTCTCTTCTTGCTTATTCGACTGTTCGTTCTAAGCTCTTCTTTTAGCTGTTAACCTCTTCTTTCTGCCTCACTTGGCCTTAGGGCAAATAGCGGTGTTTAGTATTATAACTTTATTTTTTGCTAAGGTAATACAAAATTCCTCTCTTACTTTAGAAAAAAAGTTAATCATGAAACAACATATAAATATTTATTATTAATGTAAATATAGAAATCCAAAACATTACCAATACAACTCATCAAAATAATACATATTCAAATTGAACGTTTTCTTAAAAGACATTTAAAACTAATCAATGATATACCAAATTTTTTTTCTTTCAAATTATAAGTTGATTGTCTTTTTAAGGAGGTGACTATTTTCCTGACATCATTTTCCTCTTTTATTTGGTATTTTATGTTTGGAAGTTGTTGAAAGTGATCATTTTCAAACATCTTTTTTCTCTTTTATTTGGTATTTTATGTTTGGAAGTTGTTGAAAGTGATCATTTTCAAACATCTTTTTAAATAGTGGTTGAGAT
Organism: Larix kaempferi; assembly: GCA_027924585.1. Lineage (NCBI taxonomy): Eukaryota > Viridiplantae > Streptophyta > Pinopsida > Pinales > Pinaceae > Larix > Larix kaempferi. The sequence goes on along the minus strand of BSBM01000696.1, from coordinate 11,014,302 downwards.
CTCTTTAACATTTTTGTCATTTAACTTTTTTGTCATATGTGTTGCACAAAATTGTTTTTCTTCAAAATCACATTTTAATTTTTAAAATAAATCATATATATATATATATTTATATGATTTTTTTTTTTAAAATCAAAATAAAAAGTTAATTTTTTTTTTTTAAATTATAATTTAAAAAACAAAAACAATAATTATAAAATATATTAAACAAATAAATAAAGATGATGAAAAAATAAGAAAAAAACAATTGAATATACCAACAAAATCTAAAAATACAAAACAAAATAAGTTTAACAAATTGAAATTTGGAATAAAACAAACAAACGCAAATTAAAAACAAAACAACCACACACAAATTAGAAACAAAAACAGAAGAAAAGACAAAACAAACAAACAGATAACAGAAAAAACAAAACAAAACAAACAATATATAAAAAAAACACCAAAAAAATTAATTACAAAATTATAAAACAAAAAAATAAGAAACAACTTTAATTAAAAAGATCATTAAAAAATATCAAAGATTAAATAAAAAAAGAAAGAGGATTTCTAGAATTGGCCGCGTCCCGGCTTCCACTAAATACAAATACGATTTTTTTTTTTAACATTATTAAAAATTCCAAAAATCATTAAACACAAAGAAGAAAGAATTTTTTAACATTATTAAAAATTCCAAAAATCATTAAATACAAAGAAGAAAGAATTTTTTAACATTATTAAAAATTCCAAAAATCATTTATTTTTTCAATTTTTTAATTTTCAATCTAATTATAAATTGTTAATTAATTTAGGATGCCCTAAATTTTAAATGCAATATATATATAAGCTAAGCTTTAATTCAACACATACTTGATAGTTGTATAACACTACTTTTAAATATTTAAAACCCTAAATTTTAAATGCAATATATATATAAGCTAAGCTTTAATTCAACGCATACTTGAGAGTTATAGCTGTATAACACTATTTTTAAATATTTAAAAAAAGATTGAAACATAGTTATAATGAGAAACTTAATATAAAATGCCATGCCAAATAGTAGATTTTTATGGTAAAATAAATAAATAAATAAATAAAATATTTTTTTTTATATATTTTTATAAATTTCATATATAAAATTAATAATCTTTAATGTTATTTTCACTAAAATAATAATTCACAAAGTTAAAAGTAAACTTTAAGAACACATTCAGAGGATCACCACAAAACAAAAATATATCAGTATAGATCCAAATCTCCCGAGGTGCAAACCTCTCCTTGAATAGCTCCTTGAGTGCAATACCTCAGCCACCTAATCCTAAGCTCTAAAGTCTCTAGTTTAAGTCTTTAGTTTACTTCTTACTTTGTATTATTCTGTTTTGTTTATGTCCAACATAATATTTATTACTTTTTACTTTGTATTATTCTTTTTTGTTTACTTTGTATTATTTTGTTACTTGACAAACACTCTAAAATCTCATATTTACTTTTTACTTTGAATTATTCTTTTTTGCTTATGACCGACATAATATTTATCACCTAATCCTAAGCTCTAAAGTCTCTAGTTTAAGTCTCATATTTACTTTTTACTTTGTATTATTCTCTTTTGTTTATGGCTGACATAATATTTATTACTTTTTACTTTGTATTATTCTTTTTTGTTTAATTTGTATTATTTTGTTACTAGACAAACACTCGACAAACTCGATAAACACTCACATGTTACAAGATCTCCCTCATACTCTCGGCGCAATAAATGTGTATTATTAATGTAAAATCTCAAAAGTCTAAACCATTATATATATAAATCATAACTCATCAATAATATGTCAAATTGAACATTTTTTGAACATTTTTTAATGAACATATAAAAACTAACCAATGATATTGAATGTGCCAAATTCATTATTTTCTATAGGAAGATTGTCTTTCTAATAGCATGACTTCATTTTTGAACATCATTTTGCTCGTTTATTTGGTTGTTTTGGTCTTTTATGTTCCTAAGTTATCTAAAATGGTCGTTTCCAAATAGTCTTTTAATGGTGGTTGATAGTTCTATAACATTTTCCACATATATTACATTAAAATCTCTTTTCTTTAAACCAACTTCTTAAATTTAAAATAAATCAAATAAAAAAACAAAAAAACATATTTTCTTAAAAAAATAAAAATAAAAATTAAGAGATAAAACCATTATTTTTTTAATTACATTTTAAAAACAATAATTTTAAAATATATTTAACAAATAATAAGCAACAAAAAATATTGAATATACAAATAAAATCTAAAAAAACAAAACAAAAACTTTAACAGATTGTAATTCAAAACCCCCCCCCAAAAAAAAAATAGAAAAAAAAATAGAACTTAAAAAACATATAAAAGGGATCATAAAAAAAAAAGACAAGACAAATGAAAAGGGAAAGGATCCCTAGAATCACTCCTTTTAAGTCCCTTCCTCCTCCCACTACTTGTTTCTTTTCTCTTAATGATGAAATTTGAAGGGTTGATATTAATTTCAATTTGAAAACCATATATTCAATTAATTCTTGAAAGGTTATATAAATAATTGTATTTATATTGACAATTATGAATTAAGGAAATCCTTCATAAAAATTATGAAAATAAAATATCATTATTCCAAATCTTTACAATTTTAAAAAATTAAACACTAATTATATATAAAAAATTTAATAAAATTTATCAAATAAATAATTTTAAAAAAAAAATTGTAGTAGTCTCATAAATTATTTTTTTTTGTAAATTTTATGTAAATGGACACATTTAAGTGAAAAATAGAAAACCTATTTTTGATTCCATTCATTTGATACTCTTCAATAATATTTAAGCTTACATAATTGAAAATATGAATCTATTTTCCCAATGGAAGAGGCTTTCTAGTTTTCATTTGTTTCCAGACATCATAAAGACCATTCCAATGTACCTCATTCAAAGCATGAGGTGCACTTAGAGAGAGAAACTTAGCAAATCCGATGTTTCCATTGAATGTTTTGATCTATCCTCATTTTTTATCATGTTTAATTTTGAGAAGCATCTTTCACACATTGTTATACTCGATGAAATAACAAGAATAACTTCCCATCGTTGCGTCAAAGAGGGAAATACTTAAAAACCATTTATATTCATCTCCACATAGATCCCATGCTCCAAACATGTGATTTTTGGCCATGATTTTTAAATAATACAAATAAATTCATCCATTTCAACCAAACATTTGGTAGTATCCACAATAGGTGAGCCCCCAAAACCAAAATTTTCACATCAACATTTCAACCATATTTTTTGTTTGAGAGTCTCTACATTCCATTTCTTCATGATAATGACGAGGAATGAAAAGCTTATCATCTTTAAATATAGTTAAATATGTGAACTTCCAATCTATAGATTCAATCACCTTCATAACAAAACAATTTTTGAAAATAATACAATCATCTAGTGTCCTAGATCTTTGCATATTTGTCAAAATTTCAAACCTCAATTGATGTAAATGTACCATACTTGTGCTATCTACTAACTCAAGAGTTCCTCCACGTGCTAATTTGATTAAAAGAGGATATGTGCATTGCATCTACACCAAATATGCTTCCTAAAAAACATGTACGAAGCATGTTAATAGTAACATCTAAAGCAGTGCTAATGGAGGTAATGTTGACATGATCCTCTTAGAACTTTTGATTGAAATTGTTTAATTCAATAAGCACATTGGTAAGTAAATGGATGCAACAATGTACTTGAAATATGTTTCCAACTCACACATTTTTTAATCCCCTAACTCCCAGTCTTTTAACAAAGCAGGCATAAGTTTAACAAGTCTTTCCATGACCTTGCCTCTAGAGAGCCACCTAATTTGATGATATTGTAATAAATCTATATTAGTGGCTTGAAATGATTCCAATAGATCTTTGATTTATTCATGTCTTTCAATAGATTTTCCAAGCCATGAATACATTTTTTGCAAATTTGTCAATATATTGCAACTCTAAAAAATGAGATGAAGCATCATTTGCTTCTAATGCTTCTCTATGGATATGCAATGCATATCTAATATATGAGTAGCATTTCGATGAAGCTTATTAGATAAATTTTCATGAATAATTCTCTTGGAGGATGCCCCATTAGAGCCAAATCCAACTAACTTCATCAAAGATAGATCCATCTCTACTAAAAGAGTTCTCACTGCATCATACATAGATTGAGTTCCATCTTTTGTTTGAAGCAAGTGCACATTTTTTTTTTTACATATTGAAATCTCCCTTCATTTGCAGAATATGTAATATAAATAATCAAATGTTGTTCCATAGTTCGATTAGTGTTTTCATCAACTAAAATATAATAAAATAGGCTAAAAAAAATCATCTTTTAACTTTTTCCAATATACCTCCTTAACAACGTGGAGAAAATATTTTCTAGATGTTGTATTTGTGTATGCAGAGTACTCATCTATTAGAGGAATGTGTGGAGTGAATTTATACCTATTCAAGTCACAAATTGACTTATACATTTCTAAAGGTAAATCATGTATAGAAACAAAATACATGTTTTGAATCACATATATTATTCTCTCATTCTTAGCATTTACCATTAGTTCTATAAGTTTGTTAATTAGAAGATTACTTTGTTTGGTTTCTCCCTCTAAAAGTTACAAAGAAAATTTATGAGCTTCTGATTTTGCATGGTCATTTAGACTACTAACTTGAAGAGTGGTACTTCCATCTTTAGAAAATGGAGTGTCAGTCTTAAATTTAACATGCCAAGAACATTTTATCCTTTCATTACCATTACAATATTTTACAACATAATCCAATGGAAATCTTGTCTTACATTTAGATTAAAATGTTCTTTTGTGTTTCTTTGATGTTAGTTCTCCTTCAACAAGATATACATTATCTAGTTTCATCATCTTTGGGTGGATGGGAATCAACTTCATTTCAGAAATGACATGATTGATTAAAATGATGTTGTGGGATGCCAAATTCATCAACAATTGATAATTGCTTTTTATCCTTCTTAGGAAAACCAATGTGAGACATTTTTCAAGATTTACACCTATTTAAATCAATTCAAACAATCAAATAAGTAAATCCTAAAAATAAAAAATAAAAAAAAAAATGAGTGTGAGGCGTTTATTGAAACTGGTTCTGGCGGCCATGGATCCTTCCATGGCCGCCCTCCTCTTCTCTCCCCTGAGTCCGCTATCTGTCTGGTCGACTGTAAGGGTTTTTTTCCGCTATGAATCGATCGGTGGCGCGTTAGCGCGGCGACCCATTGGCTGTGAGCCTCGGCTCCCCAGTGGCGGCGGCGGTAGCTTACTCGCAGAGGATCGCAGCTCCTGGTCAGGGCATTTTTTCGGCAGGCTGCGTCGGCAGATGGTGGGCTATCGAGCTTGGGCTCTAGTCCCACGGTTCAGACGACGCTCAGGTCGTGGAGGGCGCGCGACGGGGTTTCCAATGCCCCTGGGTTGCTGAGGTTCTTCGTTGGTGGCGGCAGACTTGGCGGTCCCCAGTTTCGTTGATGGCAGGCGAGCTCCCCGGTGGGCTTGTGGTCGGTGGAGCCGCAGAGGATGATGCGCGGGGCGGGAATGGCTGCAAGACGGCCGCATCCCCTCGGTGTTAGTGGCCTTCTGTCATTCTTCTGCCTGGGTTTTCGTGGGCCGTCGTTCCGTCTCTTCGGCAGGCTTGGTTTTTTCTTCTGCAGTTGCTAGTGGCACTGCTTTTTTATTCATGGTTTCTGGAAATGTTTTTTTTCGCCTCTCTTCTACGGCATCTCTGATGGCTTCTTGTAGAACCATTAATGGTTGCATAGATTTAGGTTTTATCTGTAGGATTTACCCGAGTTTTCTCTGTATCTGTTTTTTCATAGATGTAAGTTCGAAGTAGTTTTATTGGTGCTGTTCAACAGCATATACACTCTGCACGAGTGATGATGATTCAATGTAATTTTGTACTCGCAAGATGAAATAAAATTACGCTTTTTTTTCGAGGAAAAAAAAAAAAAAAAGTAAATCCTAAAATTATATATATAATTTAAATACAATAAATTAAAACAACAAATTATTAAAACTAAACAATTAGAGTACTTAATAATGTTTTCATATATTCATTAGTTGAAATAGCATGACAATGTTTCTATGGTTTCAATATTTACTAATATATACATGAAAAAATACTCAATTTCTTAAATAGTAAGCTCAATGTCTTAAACTATGTTCCTTTTGCTAATAATACATAACTCAACGTATAAGATAATACAATAATATAAAAGAAACAAAATGTTGTTTTTACTGACGAATATGGGTTTAATATTTTTTTGGAAGGTTGGCTTTGGGGATAATAATTTAAATAATTATTTGTTTGGTTAAAGAGTTTATATTTTGTTTTTACATGATGAATCATGATACAATTGTTGCATTAGGATATGTATATGCTACTAATTAGTCAATAACTTACTTGTACGTAACTAAAGTGAATGATATAGAAGGTTTCAGAGGGATTGAGGGCTCTGCAGCAGAGTGCGATGCACGAGTTAGTGTTGGGTACAATTTTTTTTTCAATGGGAATCCACGGAGGGGGTGTATCCCCCTCCTCTTTATGACAACCGGTAGGATCCTCGAGCGATATGGCAAAGAACCAATCGGAGGAAGCATCAAGGGATTTTGAGGGGAAAGAAAGGAGAAACAAGGAACGACGCGGATCGGGGCGTAAACAGGGGGTTTCCTGCCAAAATCCAATGAAAACCCTTCTCTTCAGATCTGATTAGATAGTCTAACGGAAAGAGTGGAACAATGGAAGGATAAGGCTCTGATTGGAAAGTTCATCGAGATATGGCCAAAGGAGAAGGATCTCCTTAGATGGATCAAGGAAACATGGAACCTTAAAGGCCATTATGACCTACATCTCAGGGCCAAAGGTTTTTTCACTATCATTTTCTTCAACCAGGAGGATAGAGACCAGATACTCATAAGGAAACCTTCCTGGATACCATTTCATGGGATACAAGATGGATTGGAGAAAAGCAATGGATCATTGGGGGAGATTTCAACATGATCACATCTTTGGAGGAAAAAAAGGGAGGAAGGTAGAATTTAGGAGCAACCAATGAATCCTTCAAGGAATTTATAGAGGATAGGAGGCTGGTGGATATGGAGACAGGGAATGGATGGTTCAAATGGAACAACAAGTGTCGGGGAGAGCACCATGTGGCATCCATATTGGATAGATTTTTAATCTCTGAGGATCTAGTCAATACGGGAGGTGATTTGATGGCTCTTTGTTAGGAACCCATGTCTTTACTTTGTTAGTATGTTGTTGTTGGGCGCATATGCTTTGTAAGTCATCCCGTAGTATTTGTTGATCAATAGTTTATGTTATTGTTGTTGGCGCATATGCTTTGTAAGTCGTCCGTAGTATTGTTGATCCATAGTTTGTAATGGCCCATGGTTTTGACCCATAGTATTGGCGCCTAGAATTAGTATATAAGTGTGTGTTGAGACCTATGAAGGCACCGTGAAGTTAATTGTATTGAGCTTGCTCAAAGGAGGTTGCCCCCTCGAAGTGGCCTGTGATCAATATAAAAGTGATTCTGAGTTCTGTCATTTCTGCTATTTCGCATATTCTTGTTAATTAATTGTTGCAGGTGCATCACATCTGGTATCAGAGCACTTTCTTGGGCTCGCTGGGTGAAATTTCTGCCAAATTTTTTTTTCGCATCTAATGCAGGTTCGGATTTGGGAATAATCCCTATCCGCTTAACTGTGGGAAGTACTTGGGCATAATCCCTAAAACTCATTGTGAGGAGTACCACAGGAACCCCGAAGTAGCTGGCCCATTGAGAGGACCTGCCAGCGAAAAGGGCAACGACCCCTACCTGATTGACTAGTTCCCACCCATGAGGTAAACCAAGAGCTGTCGTTTGTGGCAAAGCGGTTATCAGTTTTACTTGAGCCGTGGAGTGAGGGGTACTACCCCAATACGCAAGCTGTCAGACAGCATTGGTGGTCGAGTGAAACCCCTGAACTGTTAGGAAGCTGCACATACCTGGGGTCCATATCTACTTTCAGCTGAACTATTGTCGATCACTGCTGCGCCATTTCAGATCCATTTTGCAAGCCGTTCCAGATTTAGCCGTTTTCAATCCATTCGGCGTTGTTCCAGATCCCTTTCGAGCCGTAGCCGCTCTAGTCTGATTCAGTTTTTTCTCCATATCTCCCTTATTTTCACTCTGTTTTCCTTGAAATTTTCGGGGAACCCCTGTCATCCCATTCTGCATATTTCAGTCCTGAGGACCCTATCCCCAATTCCCCTTCTCAAAGCCCGAAATCTCACATTTGCCTATTTTTAGGGTTTTCCATAACTTCCTCAGATTTCATCCAATCACCTTCAAATTTTACCACAGAGTTCCTTTCTGCATTCTGCTTCTTTGTTCCCCTCTGCCAAATTTTCCCATTCTTTCACCCCGCTTCTGAAATCCTCATTTTTGTTTCCCTGTCTATCCAATAGTGTCCAAAACCTAGTCAAACCCCAATTACCCTTTTGATTTTTTCCCAAGTAAAAAACAACTTGGTTATGGTTGTCACCCGTGCAGGAGCAAAAACCATGGAGGACGCACTTGCAGCCATCCAAGCCAAACTCCAGGATCTTGATGAAAAATTTCTCAGTCTCCATCTTGAACATTCAGCTATGAACAACAAATGGCAGTCCGAGTCTTCAACAGACAATGAGTTCTCTTCTTCCAGCAATTTCCGTGGTCCGAAGCTTGATTTTCCTCGCTTCAATGGTACCGATCCAACTGGATGGATCTATTGTGCAGAACAGTATTTCAGTCTGCATAATACTTTTGATGTCAACAAAGTTCCGTTGGCATCCTTTCATTTGGAACAGGAAGCTCTTCAATGGTACCGTTGGTACATCAAGGCTCATCTAGAGCCCAAATGGCCAGACTTTTGCCAGCTCCTTTTGCAACGATTTGGTCCTAGTGCTTTTGATGACTTCACAAGAGCCCTCACTAAACTTCGCCAAACTGGAACTGTGAGAGAGTATCAAACCGAATTTGAGAATCTAGCCAACCACACCGAAGGATTGTCTGATGACTTTTACCGGAGTTGTTTTATCAGTGGTCTAAAGGATGCCATCCGCTCTGAGGTCAAAATGTTCTGTCCCAACACAATGATGGAAGCACTAGGGTTGGCTAAGTTGGCAGAAGACAAGATTGTAGCCCAACAACGCTCCAAGCCCACTTTTGTTCCCTTCCGAAATATGGGTTCTCAGCGACCACCTATACCGCAGGCTCGTCGACTGACTCCTTTCAAGCGTTTGTCTGAAACAGAGATGCAAGCACGCAGAGAAAAGGGGCTTTGCTATAATTGTGATGAGAAATTCACTCGGGGACATAGATGTGTTCAGCAAAAGCTCTATCTCTTGGATGTGGAGTCTCTGCCTGGCTCTGAAATTGGTGACGAAAATCCAGAAACACTGGATGCTCCGGTCGACATTCAGGAACCGCCTATTGACCCTCCGTCTCAGGATGACCATCCAGAGATATCTCTCCATGCTTTAGCTGGAATCACCACCCCCCAAACAATGCAGGTCAGGGGTTACTTCAAGAAGATTCCTCTTACAATACTCATTGATTCTGGTAGCACTCATAATTTCATTGACCCTCGGATCGCCAAACAAGCTGATTGTTTTATCCATCCTTGCTCCAACTTTGAAGTCATGGTTGCCAATGGGGGCACCTTGCCTTGCAAAGGAAAGTGTCGAAATGTGCGTATCTCTATGGGAGATTATACCTTGCGCTTTGACATGTTTTCCGTGCCCTTAGGCGGATGTGATGTGGTTTTGGGCGCTCAATGGCTACGCACACTTGGCCCTATCTTATGGCATTTTGCTGAACTTTGGATGCAGTTTTCCCTCAATGGACACAAACACACATTGATAGGATTACAACCAGGTTCTCTCAGCATCATCAGTTCACATCGCATGGAAAAAATCCTCAAGAAGAATTCACATGGTGTCATCGCTTAGATCCATTCCATCCAGATGCAACCATTAGCGGCCTCCACTACTCCTTTGGATCTACAACAAATTCTGGATCAATATACAGGTGTCTTTGCTGAACCAGTGGGATTGCCACCTTCCAGGCCAGAAGACCATCGTATTCAGCTCCTTCCTGGCAGCGTTCCTCCCAATATCAGGCCCTATTGCTACCCATTTCACCAAAAAACAGAGATTGAAATGCTCGTTCGGGACTTATTGAAGCAAGGTATTATTCGCCCAAGCACTAGTTCCTTTTCTTCTCCAGTTATTCTTGTCCGCAAAAAAGATGGGTCATGGCGCCTCTGCATTGACTTCCGAGCACTTAATCACCTCACCATCAAGGATAAGTTTCCAATTCCTGTTGTTGATGAGCTTCTTGATGAGCTTCATGGGGCTCACATTTTCTCCAAGTTGGATCTTCGTTCTGGGTATCATCAAATTCGGGTTCATGAGGATGATATCCCTAAAATAGTGTTCCGCACACATGATGGCCATTATGATTTTTTGGTCATGCCCTTTGGCCTCACTAATGCTCCTTCCACATTCCAGGCCTTAATGAATAAAATATTTCGACCCTACTTGCGGAAATTCATTATGGTATTCTTTGATGATATCCTCATCTACAGTAAAACATGGGATGAACATCTCCAACATTTGGATCTTGTCATGCAACTTTTCTTTGACCGTCATCTCCATGCCAAGCAGTCTAAATGTGTTTTTGGACAGAAGGAAGTTGAGTATCTCGGGCACATTATCTCAGCACAAGGGTTCGCGTGGATCCTGCCAAAATCGATGCCATGAACAATTGGCCGCATCCTCAGACACTCAAGAGCCTTCGTGGTTTTTTGGGGTTGACTGGCTACTACCGCAAGTTTGTCAAGGATTATGGGAATATTGCAGCTCCATTAACTGCTCTATTGAAAAAGGATGCCTTCACATGGACACCTGCTGCTCTGTGTGCATTTGACAAACTAAAAAAAGCTATGTGTACTACACCTGTGCTAGCTATGCCCAATTTTTCCAAGCCATTCACTATTGAGAGTGATGCTTGCGGAAATGGACTTGGTGCTGTTCTCCTTCAAGATGAACACCCCATTGCGTTCACCAGCAAAGCCCTTTCAGGTAAGAATCTAACTGCCTCTACCTATGAGAAGGAAATGATGGCTATTTTGCATGCAGTACAGAAGTGGCGCCCAAACCTATTAGGGAATCATTTCTGCATCAAGACTGATCACCAGAGTCCGAAATATTTCTTGGACCAGCGTGTCTCCTCCCCGGCACAACAGAAATGGGTTAGCAAACTCATGGGTTATGACTATGAGATCACTTACAAGAAGGGCAAAGACAATATTGTGGCAGATGCTCTTTCTTGCACATTTGAGGCCCAAGGTTCTCTTTCAGCTATTTCTATGCCTGTTCCAAATTGGTTGCAATACGTTCAACAGGGTTATGTCAAGGACTCCTCCTTATCTCAAATCATCCAACGCTTGACCAACAACCCTTCTGCTGTACCACATTACTCTTGGGATGGTGCTTCCCTGCGATACAAGGGTCGTCTGGTGCTTCCCCAGAGCACAGATCTTCAACAGGCTGTCTTCTATGAACTCCATGCTTCTCCATCGGCAGGGCACTCTGGGTTCCTCAAAACGTACGAACGAGCAGGGCGTAACTTCTTTTGGCAGGGCATGAAAAGGACAATTCAACAGATGGTGGCCGAATGTGATACCTGCCAGCGCAATAAGGGTGAAACAACACTCCTTCCAGGATTGCTTGAACCCTTGCCCATACCTACACGGATTTGGATAGATATTTCTATGGATTTCATTGAATGGATCCCTAAATCTGGCGGGAAGACAGTGATTCTCGTTGTGGTTGATCGCCTCTCCAAATATAGTCATTTTTGTGCTCTCAGCCATCCCTATACAGCCTCCTCCGTCGCTCAAATTGTTCTGGACCAGATCTTTCATCTTCATGGCATCCCTTCTTCCATTGTCTCGGATTGTGATGCGACTTTCACCAGTCATTTTTGGACAGAACTATTTTGCCACACTAGCACCAAACTGAAGATGAGTTCAGGGTATCACCCACAAACAGATGGTCAGACTGAAATTGTCAATAAATGCTTGGAAACTTATCTTCGTTGCTTCACCTCGAAACAACAACATCAGTGGGAAAAATGGCTCCCTCTCGCTGAATGGTGGTACAATACCTCTTACCACACTGCCTCTAAAATGACCCCATATGAAGCAGTCTATGGTCAGGCACCTCCAACTCTTCTTCCATACACCCCCACCAGTTCACCAGTTCAGGAAGTTGACACGGTCCTTCGAAACCGCGATCAGATTCTTCACATTTTGCGGGACAATCTTCACATGGCAAGAAATCGCATGAAGCAACAAGTTGATCAACACCGTTCTGAGTGCACTTTTCAAGTCGGCGATATGGTTTTTCTTCATCTCCAGCCGTACAAATAATCATCCTTGAAACTCAAAGGGCGTCATAAGCTCGCTCCAAAGTTCTATGGGCCATATCGGATTCTTCAGAAGATTGGGTCCGTTGCTTATAAATTGGAACTTCCTCCTTCTTCCCGCATTCATCCAGTCTTTCATGTCTCTTGTCTGAAGAAAGTTCTTGGCACCAACATCAGTGGACAAACGATTTTACCCGAACTAGATAATGAAGGATCCATCCTTTTGGAGCCAGAGGCCATCCTCAATCGACGCACGCATCAGCTTCGCTCTCGCTCTATCACAGAGGTCTTAATTCAGTGGCACGGCATGCAACCAGAGGATGCTACATGGGAACCACTCCTTCATATTCAACAACAATTTCCACATCTAAAGCTTTGAGGACAAAGCTTTTTTTAAGGGGGAGGGGATGTTAGGAACCCATGTCTTTACTTTGTTAGTATGTTGTTGTTGGGCGCATATGCTTTGTAAGTCGTCCCGTAGTATTTGTTGATCAATAGTTTATGTTATTGTTGTTGGCGCATATGCTTTGTAAGTCGTCCATAGTATTGTTGATCCATAGTTTGTAACGGCCCATAGTTTTGACCCATAGTATTGGCGCCTAGAATTAGTATATAAGTGTGTGTTGAGACCTATGAAGGCACCGTGAAGTTAATTGTATTGAGCTTGCTCAAAGGAGGTTGCCCCCTCGAAGTGGCCTGTGATCAATATAAAAGTGATTCTGAGTTCTGTCATTTCTGCTATTTCGCATATTCTTGTTAATTAATTGTTGCAGGTGCATCACACTCTTGCCCTTCCCTCTACTGGATCTGATCACTAGCCAATCTACCTCATGTGGGATAGGACAAGCATCAATGGGAGGAAACCTTTCTAATTTAAACAGTTTTGGAAAGAACATAAGGACTTTAAATCATTGGTCCATCAATGGTGGGAAGAGATGGATAATCCAAGAGGGACATGAATGTACCAATTTCAACAAAAGTTGAAAGCTCTGAAAGCCAGGATATGCACGTATATCGGGGATGAGGTTGGAAACATCTTCCCATTATCATATTTTAATACTCCATCCTTGTCCTACCTAGTATTATTTCATTTTCCTAGTAGCTGATGATGTCATTTTCCTCCTAGTGGTGTGCAGGTGTAATTCAGGATCGATCTACCACCTTCTGCACCCTACATGCACCATTTTAGGACCACTTAAGTCAGTTCCCTATTTTTATGAGCCTACTCAGTGGTCCAGTTCAGTCCACCTAAGTTAGCTGACTCTTGTGGGGGGTTTGAGATCTGAATGCCACTGATTGTGGTCTCATGCACCCTTTTCTAAGCGATTTGCATGACAAACTCACTGATGCACCTTCCTTGGTCAGTTAAGTGATTGTGACTTCATTAACTATGTTTAGGATTGGTTTAGTTGAGTTTGGGTCTTCCAGAGCACTCCAGTGGTGACAATTCCTATGCTAAATCAACTGAGACTCGAATTGTCTTATGTGATTCAAATTCTCTCTATTGTAACATCATTTTTGACTATACTGATTATTGGATCATGTGACATTGTTCTGTTCCTAGCTGAGTTCTCATGCATGATTAATTGTCTGCTCATTTTTATTGTAGTTTTCACTCTAATTCATATTTTTTTCTCATTCTTTCTCTGTGAGGTATAATCATCTCTTTGATATGCCGTGATTTAGAATTTCACATGGTATCAGATCCATTGAGCATAGGTTGAGCAACTGCTTTCAGTAGTGCACCAGAAGCCTATGGATTTCCACAACAAATCTTGGTGCCATTGCATTGAATTCATTGGAGAAATCCTTTGAGGTCTAGCTAGGTGTGAAGGATCCAGAAAAATGTGCCTATTGTCCTAAAGCAGTGCTCAGTAGTAGTATATCTCCAAATTTGAGAGTTTTTTGCAAGTTATTGAAATATTTTTTGAGTGCAACAATTGCAACAATATCACCTTGTATTCGCTCCAGCAGTTCTCATGGAGAATTCGAACTCTCCTCTCTCTCTTAGGATCCCGACACCCTTCAATTACCTTGATTGGAGGGTTGGTATGCATATGGTCTTGCGCAACAAGTCATTGTACAGGGTAACAATGGGAAAGGAGGTCGAACCTCAAGCAACTGTGGATAAGGCCAAGTATCTAAATAGATTGGATGAAGCATTCAGTTTCATGTGTATTCATATTTCCATAGATCTACGCTTCCACCTTGATCGATTGAAGACTCCAAGAGAGTTATGGTTGAAGTTAGAGACCCTATTTGGCAAACAAGATGAGCTAAGGGGCCATATTCTGGAGAATGAGTTGATATCTCTTCAATCGAGCAGTTTCGATACCATCCAACAATTCTTTTCCAAATTCAAATCTCTGGTCATGCAATGTAAGCAGTGTGACATTGAGAAGAAGGATGAGCAGTTGGTTCTATCCATTATGAGCAAGCTAGGTCTCGAGTTCTCCATCTTTGTCTCTACCTTCCATTCAGGGCAAATGCTAATTCCTGGTTGGAAGATGCCATCCTTAGATGTTTTCATTGAATCTCTCATCCAAGAACAAGACAAATTGATCTAGATGGGCGCCTTGAAGGACTCCAAAAATCAATATCTTGTGGCTGGAGAAGCAAAAAGTTTGAATGGAAAGGGGAATCACAAGGGAACGGAGAAGAGGCAATCTGAACCCAAGTAGAATTCCAAGTCATGTCCATTAGAAGGAGCCTCCAGCTCCAAGAAGGACAAATAAAAGAAATTTGAGAAATCCAAGTGTACATACTGCAAGAAGGGTAATCATCCTGAGAGTTCTTGAATGAAGAAGACCATAGATCTAATGGAAAAACTCCTTGAGCAACATAACATTGCCGTCCCTGAAGGCACAAGGAAAATTGATCCAGGTGGAAATTTAGAATATCATGAGAGATGCCATGCATTGAAGGCTAGGTTCTAACAATCCCAAGCTTTTCTTATTGATTCTGAGCCTCCAGCCACATGGTTGCCTCCAGAGAGCCATTTTATTCATTATATCTCATAGATGGACCAAGCATATACATGGGATATGACTCTCAAACCTTTGCTGAAGGGAAGGGTACTATACAAGTTGAGCATGGAAAGTTCAACAATGTACTGTATGTGTCGTCTTTGGCAGCTAATATGTTGTCTGTTTACCAGATGACACACATAGGTCCACCAAAGAAAGTAGTATTTGGACCTGACACAGTTGAGGTTGCTGAGCTCTCATCTGGGAAGTTGATAGCCAAATGAGTTGTAAATCATGCCTCCAAGACATATGCGTTCTCCTGCTTCTTTCCATACTCCCATCAAAGTGATATCTTGACTCATGCAAATGAGACAAGTAGACTCTGGCATGAAAGATTCAGAAACCTAAACTTCAAATACCTACAACAGTTGCACAAGGAAGAGATGGTTGAAGGTCTACCGAACATAAAATTCTCTCAAGGAATCTGCAAAGGTTGCTTGGTAGGGAAGCACCTAGAGCGAAAGTATGAGGTTGGGAAGGCAAAGAGAGGTTCCTCCATCCTAGATCTGATTCATAGTGATGTTTCAGGACTGATGCCCACTCCTTCAATGAATGGATACAGATACCTTCTGACCTTCATTGATGACTACTCTAGGTTTTGCTGGATCTACTTTCTCAAACAAAAATATGAGGTGTTTGAAAGCTTCAAAATTTTCAAAGCCTTAGTTGAGAACACTACTGGAAGGAAGATTAAGGCACTCAGATCAGATAATGGAGGGGAGTACATCAAGAAGGAGATGCAACAACTATGTGCTTCCGAAGGCATTCAGATGCAACATTCTGTTCCATACACACCACAACAAAATGGTGTAGCAGAGAGGAAGAAGAGGTCATTGAAAGAAATGGATACCTGCTTGCTTGACGCAAGAGATCTTCCATCAAATCTTTGGGTAGAAGCATTAAACTATGCCACATACATTCAGAATAGGATACCCCACAAATCTGTTGATGGGGTCACTCCATTCGAAGCATTGAAGGGACACAAACCTGATGTCTCTCATCTAATGGTTTTTGGATCCAAGCCATGGGTGAGAATACCCACTGAAAAGAGGAAAGCATTTCAACCTCAAAGTAGCGAATGCATCTTTCTTGGATATGCAGAAGATGCAAAGGATTACAAGCTGATGGAGATTGCAACCAAGAGATGCTTCATTGAAAGAAGTGTGCAATTCAATGATGATCCAATATGTTGGTACGAGAATATGCCCCCATCAAAACCTTTAGATTCCGACAGTGCACATGTAAAAATGTACCCCAATTTTCACTATCGAAATGTACACTAGCATTTTTTGCTAAGGTCTTGAGTTTTGGTGTCAACTTGGTCAATTGCTTACCACCTCAAACTTTCATCTTGGTCAGTTCTAATGTATGTCTATGGCCTTGTTTTCTTGTTTGTCTAGAGAGTTATCCATTTTATTAAATCCTTATCTAAAGTGCTTAACCTAGGAACTATGATTTTTAAATAATTATTATTGTTTTAAGGAAGGATATTTTAATCCTTTATTAAAATAATATTTTTTATTAAAAAGACAAAAATTATATTATTTTAAAACCATCACCTTCTTACATAATTTCTGCATGTTACGTATTTGGATAAAATAAAAGTCTTTGGGTAAAATAAAGGTCTTTTGTCCCTTCTTCAAGTTAGATGCCAAACCGCCATAAATTTCCATGCTCAAGAACTCAAGTGTTTTTTCATTTTTGCAAAACTTTCTTCGTCATAGCTCCCATGTGCAAGCTCTAAAGCGTCCAACCCAAGAAACCAAGTGTGTTAAAGTTTGTGCAAATTTTTCCTATGGCCGTTTTGTTTTACAAAAAGTTATAGGGCCTTAACCGTTTAACCCAAGTCTTTGTGGCCACTCTCAAATCACTCAAACCAAACGCCAAGTAGTAACCAGCTACAACCAAGAGTCAAGCTTGCTAATGTGTTGAACACATTTGTCGAGAATTCAAGAGTCGATAGAGAATTTAATGTTAAAGTTGATGTCAACAAAAGCAGGTGTTGTGCGTTATGACTAAAGTGATTACATAGATTCTATCAAGTGCAAAGTGTCAAATGCGTACAAGTTCTGAAATTCTAATCCAAGTGCCAAAGGAAATATGCAGATGTACAGAGATTTGATGAGTTGAAAAGGTCATTACTTAGTGAACTTATCTTTCTATTTATAAAGGGAATCAATTTAGTTTTTGTAAACTCCTTGTTATCTACATGTGCACCTAAAATTCCACGGAGAGCTCGTGAAGGCCAATGATTCTCCAAAAGTGTTAAAATCCATCCAAAGCATAAGGGAAATAATACAGATTGCAGAGCATTTCCAGAAGATTGAGCTCAACATTCTCAGGCAACATATCAAGTAGATATTCTAGACATTTGGATCAATAGTTAAAACAAATTTCATATTTGAGAGATTCAGTGAACAAGTGGCAAGATCTAAGATCGCCAGTTCCATATTTCAAGGCACAAAATTAGTCAATTGAAGATTAGTTCCTAGTCTGAGTACCGGTAGGCCGAATATTTGGTTCCAAAGGCTTCTCCTGAGCATAGTCATCGTCTTCAACACCTGTCAACATCAGTTAGATCCTGATTTTTTGTAACTGTTGGTCTAAATTTGGTCTAGAGGGTTGTCGATCCCTCTCTTTTTGGGATGGATATTTATTGATTGTAATATAATAGATTGGATCATTTTTAATAAAAGAGGTTCCAACTGATAGGATGAGAAGTGGGAGGAGATCTTAGGCCCGAGAGAAATTCTTTGGGGGAAGAGTCTGTATATTTTATTTGTAAGCCTTTGGGCACTTTAGTTGTTGTATTTGATCATCAAAGATTTAGATAAGTTGTATTGCTAGTTTGTAATATTTTAAGTTTTCCATGTTTATTTGTTCTTCCCATTTGAATAAAAATCCAATTTTAAGTATCAAAACTTCTCATATCTTATGGATTCTTGAGTAGTGAAGGGTTCAGTGCAATTGCCCATAAATTATGATTTGTTCAAATGTCTTTTATTTGATTTCCAAAAAGTATTTCTATTCTTCAAATATTCATTCTTGTGAACTACAAAACTGATCTAGTATAGTTCATTCTCTACACTTTATGTTTCTCTTCCCGTATTTTGCTATCTTTTACCATATGAATTCATGTAATTTGCAACTAGCTTAAATGCCTCTGATTTATGAGATGTAGAAGATGACTCCATGCCCAATGGTTGCAAACACTGACCAAGGGTGTCTTTAATTCAATTTACTACCTGTCTTTCTTCTCTCGTTCAGTCCATCTAATCCACAACCTATCCTACAATCCAAATTCCAATTTCGAGGTGCCTAAACTTTGTGCTTAGAAGTCAGTGCAAACTTTAGGACTAACACACTACATGATCTACAACTAGATGATGAAGAAGGTATAGCTATATACCTCCTCCATTCGCTCCTAATGATGTTTCTATAGGTGATCCACATTTAGATTCCGAAGAAGAAGATCAATATGATTTAGATCAAGATATTGAGCATGAATATCTCGCAGATCTAGATCTAGGTCCAACACCTACTCCTAATCCAAAGCCTAAATGAGCTCAAAATATTATTGAGGCAACTGGGGTTATTGTTGGAGATCCATCTGACTACAAAAGAACAAGATCTCAATACCAAGATGCAAACATTGCACTTTTCCATACAGATCCACTTCTCACTGAGAGGTGCTTCATGATGGTGGGGTTTGATCCACAATCTTACAGAGAAGCTTGCCATGATCCGAGATGGAAAGCATCCATGGATGAAGGACATGAGTCACTGCAAAACAATGGAATATGGGATCTTGTCCCTCTTCCACCAGGGAGGAAATTAGTTCAGTGCAAATGGATCTACAAAACAAAGCTTGCATCTGATGGATCTACAACCAAGTACAAGGATTGGTTGGTTGCAAAGGGGTACTCACAAGTCCAAGGCTTGGAATACAATGAGACATTCACTCCTTTAGCAAGAATGGATTCAATGAGTGTTGTTTTGGAAATTGCAGCTTCGTATGCATGGGAGGTACATCACATGGATGTAAAGAGTTCCTTCTTGCATGGTGACTTGGAAGAAGAGATCCACATGAAACAATATGAGGGGTACACTGATGATCCTTCCTTGGTATGCAGACTGAGGAGATCACTGTATGGGCTCAAGAAAGCCCCAAGGGCATGGTATGCCAAGATGGATTCCTTCTTACTATCACAAAACTTTGAAAGATGCAAATATGATTGCAATGTGTACATGCAACAGAAGGGAGGATGTATACTATTGATTGTTTTGTACGTGGATGACTTGCTTATCATCGATGGATATGCTACTGGGTTGAAGCACATCAAGTCTTCCTTGAACAAAGCATTCACTATGACAGATTTGGGACTGTTGAGGCAATTCATTGGTCTTGAAGTAACTCTAAATGCTCCAGGGATCATGATTTCAAATTCAAGGTATGCATCTGATTTACAGACAAAGTTTCATATGGCTGATTGCAAAGCCACATCCTTTCCCTTCGTATCTGGCATTAGATTGGAAGAAGGTGGTTCCACACCCTTGGTTGATAACACTCTTTACAGTCATCTGATTGGTAGCTTATTGTATTTGACACATTCGAGACCAGATCTATCATATTCTATTAGTGCTATGGCTAGGTACATGCAGGAGCCACATGGGCTGCATTGGAAAGAAACTAAGAGGATCTTGCACTATGTGCAAGGTATGAGAGAGTTTGGTATCCATTATTCAGTTGGTGCTCCACTAGATCTGCTTGGTTTTACTGAATCAGACTAGGATAGAGACAATACTGATAGGAAGTCTACTTTAGGGTCCGTATTCATGATTGGATCAGGACCAATCTGTTGGTCAAGCAAAAAGCAAGCAGCACTTGCACTTTCTTCAGCAGAGGTAGAGTATGGAGGGTATATGAATGCAACCATCTAGGAAGTTTGGTTGCATGGGATTTTGATTGAGTTTGGAATTTGCAGTTCTCCTCCAGTTGACCTATTTTGTGATAATCAAAGTGCCATCAGGATCTCTAGTGACTCAATATAGGAGGAAAGGACGAAACATATTGAGGTACACATGAAATACATTAGGGAGCTAGTGCAAAATAGGACCATCTCACTGCATTATTTTCCTACATAGGAGATGATTGCATACCTATTCACTAAGTTTTTCACTCATAAGAGATTTGTCTATCTCAAATATCTACTTGGTGTGAAATCTATTTGAGCTTCCTGCTGTCCTATTTTGAGGGGGGGTTTTCCCATGAGGTTTTCCCCATTTCCTTGGTTCATGGACAATTCTTTTATTTTTTATCATTTATTTGATTGTATGGGTGACCTTTGGTCTTAGTAACCAAGGCCCACGATGAAAAAGTATGGATTGAGGGGGTGTGTTAGAATATTTTAATACTCCATCCTTGTCCTACCTAGCATTATTTCATTTTCCTAGTAGTTGATGATGTCATTTCCCCCCTAGTGCTATGCATATGTCATCCATGATCCATCTACCACCTTCTACACCTTGCATGCATCATTTTAGGACCACTTAAGCCAGTTCCCTATTTTTTAGGAGCCTACTTAGTGTTCCAGTTCAATCCACCTGAGTTAGCTGACTCTTGTGTGAGATTTGATATCCTAATGCCACTGATTGTGGTCTCATGCACCCTTTTTTGAGTGATTTGTATGAAAAACTCATTGATGTGCCCTCCTTGGTCATTTAACTGATTGTGGCTTTAGTTAATTGAGTTTATGATCAATTTAGTTGAGTTTGGGTCTTCTGGAGCACTCCAGTGGTGACAATTCCTATGCTAGATCAAATGAGACTCGAATTCTCCTGTGTGATTCAAATTATCTCCATTGTAACATCATTGTTGAATATGCTGATTATTGGATCATGTGACATTATTTTGTTCCTATCTGCGTTCTCATGCATGATTAGTTGTCTACTCATTTTTAGCAGTTTTCACTCTAATTCATCTTTTCTGCTCATTCTTTCTCTGTGAGGTATACTCAGCTCTTTGATACGTTGTGATTTAGAATTTCACACTTCCAAGACAAGAAACTTCTGATCGAGAAGATAGAAGCTATCCAAAGAGAAGGCATGAATAACAGTTTCAGTGAGGAACTGAAACATCAAGAGTAGTTAATTTTAGAGAAGCTCAATGCCCGTGAATGATAGGAGGACATATACTGGAAGCAGAAATCAAGGAACCAATGGCTCCAAGAGGGAGAAAGGAATGCCAAATTCTTCCAATGTTCTATGATTCAGAACAGACAAAAGTCAAGAATAAAAAAAATAAAAAAGGAGATGGGGCAATACGTGGAAACTAGGGAAGAAATGGAAGAGGAGATGACATAATACTTTGGAACAATCATGAAGGAGGATAGGGCCAATAGATCAGAACACATAGCCAATATCATCCAGCACATCCATTCCCGTGTGTCCTCTGAACACAACTATCTTCTTAATAAACCGGTTGAGATAAATGAAGTTGAGGAGGCAGTCCAATAGATGGTGGATGGAAAGGATATAGTTCCAGATGGCTTCACAACCAACTTCTTCCACCATTTCTGGGATATGATCAAGCAGGATGTTTGGCGTATTGTGGAAGACTCACAACAAGACAGGGGGGTGCTCCGAGCCTTTAATGCTACTTTATTGACCCTCATTCCAAAGAGTGAATGCGTTGATGAAATAGGTAAATTCCGAACCATTGCTCTATGTAATGTGATCTACAAAATTATAACAAAAGTCACGGAAAATAGTTTGAAGATCATTCTCCCCAACTTGATCTCTCCAGAGCAATATGACTTTGTGGAAGGCCTCCAGATTGTAGATGGTGTAATTTTGGTTCATGAAGTCATCCACTACCTAAATGTCTCTAAAATGTCAGGGATGCTCCTCAAATTAGATATTTCTGAATCCTATGACAAATTGAGCTGCCTGTTTATGAGAGAAATGATCAGAGTATATGGTTTTAATCGAGACTGGATCGACTAGCTTATGAGCATGACCTTGTCTTCTTTTTTCTCGATCCTGCTCAATGGATATCCTACCAAGAATTTTTTTCCTACTAGAGGCATTCGGCAGGGGGATCCTCTATCCTCGTTCCTTTTCATCCTGATGGATGAGGGTCTTAGCCGTTTGATCAAAGCCATGACTGAAAATGGAGAAATTAAAGGCCTCAATCTCCACCAAGGAGATGATAAATAAACCCACCAACAATTTGTTGATGATACAATACTCATGGGCCATCCCCCTGTCCAGGAAGCTAGAGCCTTCAAGAAAGGCCTCAATACATTTTCGAAGGCCTCGGTTTTGGAAATAAACAGAGAAAAATCACGAGTTTTCTTCTTTGGATCTTGGGATTCTAGGGGAACTCCCTTCCCTCCAAATACCTTGGAGCCCCACTGGCTGAAGAAGTCATCGAGAGAGTTTCTTGGGATGATTTACCAGATCACATGAGGAAAAATATGACCAATTGGGTTTTTCGACCTCTCAACCTAGCTAGTCAACTCATCCTCCTTAAATATATTCTTCAGGCAATGCCCATATACCTTTTCTCAGTCATGGTATCCCCCAAAGCAGTCATCAAGGAAATGAGAAGCCTATAGCGCAAATTATTGTGGGGAGGTAGCCCAGAGAAACCAAAGTGGGATCTTGTTAGTTGGGATAAGTTGTGTCAACCTAAAACCAAAGCGGTCCTAGGCCTCAAAGACCTAGAAAAGAATAGTGAGGTGCTGGGGGGGGAAATCTAGTGGAACTGGGTCATGCATAACTCAAAACCTTGGGTAAAACTGTGGAATGCAAAATATGCTCAAGATAGACCAAAGAAGGAACTCATTAGATTCAATGAGGAGGTTCGAGGATCACACATATGGAAGAATTCCCTCAATAGCAGAAGAATCATACGAGATCACAGTTTCTGGGAAATAAGGGATGGGAGGATGATGGACTTCTGGGAGGATTCTTGGTAGCAAATGCCCAAACTATCATCCCAACCTTTTTTTCAGGCTAGCCAGGATAGATGCAGGAATCTTGGATTGTCCAAAGTGAGTCACTTTTGGAGGATAGTGTCAAATGAAGATGAGTATCATGAATGGTACCATCCATAATGGTGGAACTAGTGATGTCCATATGAGGATTACAAACATATTGAGAGGGCCCTCCAAGAGAGAAGCATAACGATTGAAAGAGGACTAGAAAAACTGCGATGGGGATATGCTACTAAAGGTAATTTTAGCACCAAACAAGCTTATGTGACGTGGACAAATCAAGAGGAGTGACCTGAAGAGGACATATGGAAAAATGAATGGAAATTCAACCCCTGGTCGAAAGTGGCCACCTTTGTATGGCTGGTGGTCTACAAGAGGATTCTAACAGGGGAAAACATTAAGAAGAGGGATGTCATAGGATCCTCGCAATGCCCCATGTGTTCCAGTGATGAAGAAAATATGAATCATATTTTGGAATCATGCCCGTATGCATCGCTCCTTTGGGATAGAGGTGCTGGAATATTCAGATGATCGAATCGACAACATGGTCAACCGGACCAAACACTTAGTGAGTGGGACATAAAAGTTTCCAGGATCGTATTGTAATGTATATCTGGCTCATGTTCCCAAGTTTACTGATGTGGGAAGTATGGAAGGAATGTAATCACTGAATATTCGATGACTCCTAATCTTCCACCCAAGTTGTCAAGAATAAAATCGAGACTCACATTCAAGAGACGGTAAAAATCACCCCATGGGATGAAAAAGATTGGGAAATGGGTGATCTAAAGAAGAGAATAATAAATGCTATGGGATGGATCAAAAGGAGAGTTAAGAAGATCGATCAAAGCATCCCATACTCATGGTCCCCCCCTGGATGGTTCATTTAAATTGAATTTCAATGGAGCCTCTAAAGGAAATCAGGGTTCAGCTGGTTTTGGGGTTGTGATCCGCAACAAGGATGACCACATCATGCAGATCTACCATGGATAAATTGGACATGACACAAACATTGCTGTAGAGCTCAAAAGTTTGCTCTATGGGATGAAGTTGTCAAAGAGGAAAAACTGGGAACCACTAATTGTGGAGGGTGACTCAAAGCTTATCATACACATGGAAAAAAATCTCCATCTTGGGAAAAAGGATTCCAAGGTGGGAGATAGCTAGAGGATTTCCCAGAGGGTGGAATACTTATGCACCCTCCTCAGAGAGTCCCATGAGTGGACCTTTGTCCACGTAATTCAGGATGGAAACAAAGTGGTGGACTGTTTGGCGAATGTTGGAGAAGACACCAAAATCCGAAGCAAAGAAGGACAACTGATGGATTTTGGATCTCAAGAATGTGTCCCAAATTGTTCCCAGTTGGAATGCTAGGACATACCCCATCCAAGTGAGAGATACGACGACACAAATCTTAGGCATGAGGCCTAGGAAATGATCCACGAGGAAGGATTAAATGCCACCACGAGAACTTATGATCACCCACCTGCCGATGCTGATGACACCAATCATTTGTACCTTAGATAGTATGCACATTTAAATCCCCAAGTGGGAAATAATGGGGATAGGGTTCCAGATAGCCCTAGACGAACGAACTCCGTATGAAGGAATGTTGTAAGAGGATGCCAACCCTGATGGCTCTGTACAACAGATCGATCCGAAGGGTTGTTAAATGATGGAAGTAATTAAGGAAATAGATGAGTTGAAGGCTATAAAGAAGGGGGGCAAGTCAAGGCCTGCATGCAACTCCCCCAACCTTATCTCATTTGAGGTGCTTTTGAGATATTTCACCAGACTATGTGTGGGTGCATAGCTTAACCGCCCCCTTTAGAGGATGAGTATGGATCCAAGGGGAAGCCGATCAAAAGATGGGGGGAAGAAAACTCGAAGAGAGAAGTCTATAAATCCGAAGTGAGTCACCCACGAAAAGAAAAAATCCACCCAAGATGCTCATTTCTTCCGTGAACCAATCCCTCAGATGATTCGGGGGGAAATTGACAAACTGGAGATGGGATTCTAGGCTCAGGTTAATGTGCAGAATATGGAAGACATTAAGACAGAGGTGGAGGAGTGAGTCCATGATCCCGGCACAATTGTGGGCCACTTGGAAGCCTTTGACCGCATTGTGACCACCTACCGAGTGACGAAAGGGATGCTTGCGCATGTTATGATGGATCATAAAAACAAGGTAGCGGGCGAGATGGAGCTAGTGCAAGCATGGAAAGAGTACCATCGTGACTGCAAGCTAATGCATAAGAAGATTGATTTGATGACAATGAAAATGGGAATTACGCTTTATCCCCCACCTAGCTCGGTCCCCTCGGTCCTTGGTGGAAGCATTCATGGGAAGCAACTAAGCGTTGGAGGAAAAAGGGCTGCAGGAACAATTGCGGATACCCCCGACTCAAGTTCTACACATCAATCGCACACTTCTCTGTGTCACCATATGGATCAACCAAAGGAGTAAAGCTAAGGGTCTGTGATTTCTTATGTCCTTTGTGTTTTTAAATCATAGTTTATACCTTTTTGTCTTGTTATCTTTTCTATAGCCAGTCGACCAGTAAGCGTTGTAATCAGTTATGGGGGTGTATGAGAGGTCTAGGTTTAGTTTTGATAGGAGTTTGGAATGAAGTACCTTTTTGTAATAGATGTTAGAGAGCAGGTGTTGGGCCTGGCCCAAGTGGGGCATTTTGAGTAAGAAGGATTTTTGGAACTGTGGAGCTGAGCGCAATTCAGTTGGAATATTTTTTTGTATAAGTTTTGGGATGCTGCGAAGTTGCACGTAGTGCAGCGTCGAAAGAGCTGCGAAGATTAGTGCTGCGATGTGTCTAGTATACGTGGATTTGAAAAAGAAGAGTGTTGGATGGAAGGCGACACAGATTCTGGTTAGACTGTCGGTGGTCTATTTTTGGTAAAGATGCTCCAGGAGTGCCAGGCAACGGGTAAGGAGCAAAAGCGAAAGAAAGCGACTGGACGCACATGCGAAAGAACCACTACCTGAACCAGTCGCATGAGACCGTTAGAGGAAGAACGGCTTGATGAAAGCGACATGTTGGCATGCGTGCGACAGGAAGGCCAATAGCGACATGAGGCATGCGCTGAAGGCGGCCATGACGGAATATTCACTACCTGAAGCCAGCAAGTGGTGTTAAGGGAAAACCATGACAGTTGTGTAAAACCTAAGGGTTTTGGCCTTCGAATTGTAAAGACATGACCTACGGGCATGATCTATAAATAAGGCATTTTTGTATGGGAAGGGTTGACTCTTCATTTTGTATTGTTCTGATTATTGATTTGAAAAATATATGTGAGGAACATTTTGTAAAGGCTCTGCAAGCTGTGTGTGCAGAGGCCTATTGAGAGAGAAGAGAGTTTGCAAGCTGAGTGCACAGACAAAGAACTGTTGTACCCTTCCCAAAGACTAATATAACAACAGTTCTTGTGGACGTAGCCTCCATCCTGGGGGTGAACCACATTAAATACTGTGTAGTGTGATTGTTTGTGTGTTTGCATTTGCTCATTTGCTTACATTGGATGCTTGAGTTCTCATTTATCAGCTATTATGTTAATGCTTTTATATGTATTCGCCATAGGAGAAAGATGGGAATAATATGTTAAGTATTGTGTGAATGGATGAATGATGAATGCTCAATACTCTAAGTTTGCGAAAGTATCAGTTATGAAATAATCACAATGGGTTGTGTAACTCTTTCGACCCACCGCACTGGAAGTGTGCAGCCTCGTATGTTTCGTCTGCTTGCAATTGTTATAAAGTTAAATACTCTAAGGTAGTAGATGAATGACTAAGTGTTAATGTAAAGACTTCATAGTGGTTAAGTTTGGAAGAGGAAGCGTATAAGTCAGTTGCGCTGTCCTGTGATTCACATTCTATCCGAACCGCGTAGTCCATAGATGCGTAGGAATCTTCGCTTGCAGAAGTAAGGACCGCGACGCAGTCTATCGTCGCGCAGTCCTTAGCTCGCAGTGCAAGTCTAATAGTGCACTACGCAGTAGTCCTGTCCGAACAACTCATCACATCACTGTGGAAACCTGATTCCGTATTGCCACCATAGCTACACCTCGGGTGAGACCTCAGCCTGTTCGTAGGCTGTTGCCGAAAGGGCTGGTGAGAAGGGGTTTTGTTGGTTCCTGGAAACCGTGAAGAACCTGGGTCTACATTGGAAACCTCTAGATCAGTTTATTAAGCCAACAACAGGTTATGAACAATAGAGGGGATCTTGGAAGGGATAGCAACATTCCGAGCTACCTTCTCGCCAGCAAGAACTTCTGACATCCATGTAATTCTCTTTTGATGATAATATAATGTTTTACTTAGAAAAAAAAACTAGTCAATAACTTTAGCCTTTAATTAACAATGTTTTTTAATAATAATAAGTAATAAAAACATCTAGATAAATTGAAAAAACAAAAAACATCTCCTTTAAAGTTTGCATTAAGGACTTTGTGTGTAGTTTGCATACACTTTCAACATGTTGACACAAGTCCTCCATAATCCCCTTTTGAATTGACCTTATGATCGAAATATCTTTTAAAAAATCCTTAAAAGAAACCTCCTTGGAAATTCCCATGCCCTTTTTAAAAATTAAAAAAAAGTAATTTTTTTTACTTTTGAGTTGATATATGCTTTAAAAACTTATTTATTTTTTTGAATTTGAAAGGGGAAAGGGATTTTTTTATTTCCTTATGCTTTCTCATTGCTAATGAAATGAGAAAAAGGAAACCGCGAAAAAATATTTGAAGGGGAGATGAACTAAAAGGAAACTACGAAAAATTATTTGAAGGGGGAGACGAACTAAAAATAAACTACGAAAAATTATTTGAAGGGCAGACGAACAAGGGCAAGTGGATATGGATGAGGGAGACGAATGAAGGCGGTGGGATAGAATGGTGGAGGTGAAAGGAAGTTGACACCTCTTGTAGGGAGGTGCCAACGAGTAGGGAGGATGTAAGGAGATGAGGAAACTCTCGTTTTGGTAGGTTTCTTATCCAATTAGTGAAGTTAACATTGTAATTTTAATTGTAAAATTTTGGATGAATAAAATGATATTATATTTAATAATTAAAATCTATAATTTTAACAATTTGTAAAAAATCTTATTATCATAAATGATAGGGCCAAAATGAAAAAGTAAGGACATGGCCAAAATGAAAATGCAAAATTGTTGAGAAGTGGCTTAACAACTTGCATACATGTTTAATATGACTCGTTAAGATGAGCTTAAGATGTGAAAAAAGTCACACGGATTCACACTCAAGTAATTAGAATAATGGAGAAAGCAACCCTTCACTTGTTCGGTTTTGAACAAAGCATGGAATATATTTTCCAGATATTTTTACTCTGGAATACATGGAATGAGCACAACCATCGAATATTTAGAGAGAAAGAAAGAGAACCCAGTATGCTATGAAAAACCATAGAGAGAAATGTACTAGAATCATTAGCATCCACAATAAACTATTGGGAAAACACCTTTTGAACAATTGGACAGAAAATAAAATAGTAGAAGGGATAAGTATTCCAAGAAGAAGGGTGGTGTCTAAAGAAACTGTTTACTACTACTTAAGAAGCAAAACACATTATGATCAGAACATCACAATTCATTATCTCATAAGAGATCACCATCATAGGTTGATATCAATACAACCCATAGGTCCATTCTTTTATAGTCTCAAGATCTAACAAACTTCCTTGAAGTAGGGATGATCTAGTCCATAAATAAGGGTCGTCGGTTCTAACTATTTCCAAGAAATCCACAATATCTTGTTGACTAGTCTGTTTCTTTAGTCGAACCAACCATTGACTCGTCGACCGTTCAATTGATTGATCAATCAACCACTTAGTTGAGCCTCCAGTCGACTGCTCTACTAGTTGACTATTGTCTTTCGACTAACTATCTCTTGAATATTCATAGGTGTGATAAACATACATAGCCTTTGGTTCCAACACCCCCCATCAACACACTTCTCTTGAGATTCAAGAGGTGGAATTATATTCTCTAAACACCCCCCATAACTGAAGTTGTTTGAAGCGTAAGCATAGCCTGAATTTTCACAAACTTAGTTTCTGTGAGAGGCTTTGTGAAGGAATCAACAATATGATAATCTATACTTTAATAAACAAATGTTACAATATTATCTTATATCAACTATCTCAAGTAGTGTACAAGAAGTTCAACATGATTCATTTTGATGTGTGCAACAAGATTATCAACAACTTGTATTGCACTATGATTGTCACAATGGACAACAATCGAGGCATGAATGGGAAAACCAAGATCTTCCAAAAGATGAAAAATCCAAACTACCTCTATACCTTCATTGAAAACTCCATGATATTCTGCCTCTGTATTCGATACATAGACTACCTTCTATTTCTTACATGACTACACCAAAGGTATAGAACTAAGTTGAAACACATAGCCAAGAGTGGATTTGTGGTTGTCAATGTCATCTCCAGTTGAAATCAGTAAACCCGACCAATGGTTCTGAACCGTGATAATATTTGATACCATATTGATAAGTTCCTTTAATATACTGACCAATTCTCTTTGCATCTTTTTGGTTCCTTTATCGAAGATTCTGCATGAACCAAGAAACCATACTAGCAATAAATGAGAGATTAGGCTAACTACAAGTTAAGTAAATCTGGTTATCGATCAACTGTAAATAAGGGTGGCATTGACTCGAGGAGAGTCACAGTCCTTAGAAAATTTGACGCTCGACTGATAAGGTGTAGAAAAGTACTTACATTCCTCCATTTTGAATCATTTCAAACTATCCAAAGCATATTTTGGTTGAGAAAGAAAGCCTTACCATCATTGATTTGTAAAATTTGAATGCCCAAAAATAAATGCAACAAACCAAGATCAATCATTTCAAAGGTATCCGCAAGTTGTTTCTTCAAGCTCAAAATCAAGTCAACATTATTTATGGTTATGATTAAATCATCAACATACAATGCTACAATTAAAGTATAACCATGAACATGTAATACATAAATACTGTGATCAAATTCACAATGTTTGAAGCCAAGATTGATAAAGAAATGATCAATCTTCTCATACGTAGCATAGGGTGTTTTTTTCAAACCATACAAAGACTTCTACAGTTGATAAACAAGACTATAAATGGTCACAAAACTAGGAGGTTTCTCCATGTATATTTCTTTAGACAGGTCTCCATGAAGAAAGACACTTTTTACATCCATTTGATGAATTTATCGTCCAAACCAAGCAACAAGTGAAAGGATCCGTTGAATCGAGTTCATATTTGCAATAGGTTAGAAGGTTTTAGTATAGTCGGTACTTTCTTGCTGAGAGAAGAACTTAGCTACCAGTCAAGCCTTTTGACATTCAACAACATCGTCGAAGGTAAACTTGGTCTTGTAGACCCATCAACACTTCACAACATTCTTTCCTTGTAGTCAGGGAATCAGTTCCCAAGTGTGATTCTTGTCCAAAGAATCAATTTTAGCAAACATAACATTTTCCCATTCAAGCACTCCTTGAGCATCAGTGTAAGTGTCAGGATCACATGTTTCAAGAACATATGCCATTAGTGCAACACTGCCACACTGTTTCTAATTGCAGGTCTATCGACCAATATTAGCATTGCTAGCATCAGGTCCTGTAGCTTAAGTAGATTTAGCATCCCACCAAGGTAGAGAATTTGTTTATGGATTATTCAATCAATGCAGACAAAGATCGAATTCCCTATTCCAAATGGTTTGGATCTAGAACAAAACAACACAAGAAAACACACCTTTCGCTAGATCAATCAAATTACTCAAGGATGAAGAAAGTACGTACCTTTTTACTGAAGGTCATCCTTGATAGCTTGAAGCTCTTACCGCCCTGGTCCTTGGATCGAATAGATAACCTATAGAATATCCAAAAGAAAACAAAACCAAGTGAAATCTACAATATATAATTTTATTAATCGAAGCAAATGACCAAGGAGAAATGCTATAAATAAAATACAACATCATTTATGAGAAAATAAATGTATTGATGTATTTAGATTGAGGAAAGAAGTACAACCAAAATGCCTTGGTGTTGCAGGTACCTTCCAATGAATGCTTTGCCTTAACTTGTCACCTTGCTCCAAGAGGATAGCTACCAAAGGTTCAACTCTCAAGCATAATTACTCCAACATTTAGCTATCATAGACTCCCCCCCTCACCCATGGGGATAAGCTTGATTTTATAGGGAAAAAAGGATAAGGGGAAGATGAGAGATAAGAGGAGAAGAATAGGGTAAGATCCCAATAGGTTAGGGGTTAGGCTGAGATCCATCCTAATAGGTGTTAAGATTTAATATGCTAAGACAAAAAATATAAGTATTACATTCCATTTCACAACAATAGCATATACAGGATCACTGAAAGAACAACAAGCACAACATAAACACAAGAGACACAGATTTATCTTGGGAAACCCTCATGGGGTAGAAAACCCAGCAAAGCTTCCTCAATATAGATGACTAGCAAACACAAAGATGTAATCCCCAAACATGAGCTCCTTCTCCTCCATAGAATATCTCTCTCTCTCCTATGTGGCAATCACAAGTGTGTGAATGTGTGTTAAATGAGGAACACACCTCCTCTATTTATACACAACTCCGACTTGAATTTTACACTAACTAGGTCAACCCCAACTTAATCACTTAACATAATGTTGACTGGGCCGACTCCAATAGGGTGGTCTAATAACCCTTTAACCCACATGACTCATACAGGGCCGAACCCACTAGGGAAGTCTAATAACCCAAGTTACCACATTCTCCACGGAGGAATAAAACATCTCCAGATATACAATAGGGTCTCCATGGAGGAATGAAACATCTCCGGAATAATAAAGTACAAATATAATATTCTTAGAAGTTACAATATCTCAACACTCCCCCTTAACGAGAAGGATATTATAACAACATCTGCAGGAGCAAGGAGTCATCAATTACATGATACATCTATAAATCATTGGAAGCTTTCTTTAACATCATCAGTAACTCAACCAGTTACTGCAACATCTTCAAATCTTCAATACTGGAACATCTTCAGTATTGAGTCTTCATCTTCTGCTACATCCGAACAGCTACAACAATATCATCATCTAGATCTTCTTGATCGACAACATCATCATTTGGATCATCTCGATCAACATCAACATCTGGATCATCTCGATAAACAACATCATCTGGATCATCTCGATCAATAGTATCATCATTTAGATCATCTCGATCAACATCATCATCTCGATCAACAACATCATCTGTACCATCATCATCTAGATCATCTCAATCAATAACATCATCTGGATCATCTCGATCAACATCATCATCTGGATCATCTCGATCAACAACATCATCTGGATCATCTCGATCAACATCATCATATGGATCATCTCGATCAACAACATCATCTGGATCATCTCGATCAACAACATCATCTGGATCATCTCGGTCAACAACATCATCTGGATCATCTCGATCAACATAATCATCTGGATCATCTCGATCAACAACATCATCTGGATCATCTCGATCAACAACATCATCTGGATCATCTCGATCAACATCATCATCTAGATAATCTCGATCAACAACATCATCTGGATCATCTCGATCAACAGCATCATCTACATCATCTCAATCAACAGTATCGTCATCTCAGCATACTCTGTAATACACATGATCCTTCCTTTCGAAATTACGGGATAATGGACAATCCTTCTTTCGGAATTAGGGGATTCTAGTCCATCAACTCTGGTGATCCTTCCTTTCGGAATTACGGGATCATGGATAGTCCTTCCTTTTGGAATTATGGGACTCTAGTCCATCAACTCTGGTGATCCTTCCTTTCGGAATTACGGGATCATGGACAGTCCTTCTTTTCGGAATTACGGGACTCTAGTCCATCAAATCTAGTGATCCTTCCTTTCAGAATTACGGGATCATGGACAGTCCTTCCTTCCGGAATTATGAGACTCTAGTCCATCAACATTGGTGGTGCTCAAACAATCCTTCCTTTCGGAATTACAGGACCCAGTCTTTATGGAGCTACCACACTTGGACGATCCTTCCTTTCGGAACTACGGGATCCTTGTCCACTACTCACATCTTAGACAATCCTTCCTTTAGGAATTACGGGATTCTAGTCTAAGGATCAATATTTAAGACTATCCTTCCTTTTGGAATTACGGGATCACTATCTAGGGATGATCAATCCCACCACAATCCAAGGATCAACATTTAAGACTATCCTTCCTTCCAGAATTACGCGATCACTATCTAAGGATGATCAATCCTGATCCAATTTAAGACACCTCTCATGTCTATGGAAGATGCAGTCCAGATCTACTTACAGGATGATCAATCCTGATCCATTTAAGACACCTCTCATGTCTATGGACGATGCAGTCCATATCTACTTACAGGATGATCAATCCTGATCCATTTAAGACACCTCTCATGTCTATGGACGATGCAGTCATGTCACGTACATTTTGAACTAATTGTTCAGGGACGATGCAGTCCTATCACGTACATTTTGAACTAACTATTTAGGGACGATGCAGTCCTATCACGTACATTTTGAACTAACTGTTCAGGGACGATGCAGTCCTATCACGTACATTTTGAACTAATTGTTCAGGTACGATGCAGTCCTATCACGTACATTTTGAACCAAATGTTCAGGGACGATGTAGTCCTATCACGTACATTTTGAACCAAATGTTCAGAGACGATGCAGTCCTATCACGTACATTTTGAACCAAATGTTCAGGGACAATGCAGTCCTATCACGTCCTCTTAGACAAAGTCTAAGGACCACTTTTCAGAGACATATGTCTATGGATCAATTCAGGGACTGAAGTTCAAGGATGATACAATCCCCTCTTGTCCACTAGGGACCACTTATCATCCTTATCGTTGATATCATCGACCTCATCGTCGGGACAAGTAACCTCATCATCGAACTCATCTTCGAAACAGGTAACCTCAACATCAATACATGTATACAAGTATCCTCATCATCGATACAAGTATCCACATCGTCAATACATGTATCCTCATCATCGACCTTACCGTCGATGCAGGCAATCTCATCATCAGTGACCATATCACTCCCCATTTCGAGGAGGGTCCTTCTAAACTACAACAAGATTGTCTCGGAAATACTCAAACTTTACTCAAGACAGAGGTTTGGTCAATACATCAGCAACTTGTTCATCAGTGCTCACATACTCGAGCTTGATAGCTCCTTTCTGCACCATATCCCTATGTGCATTGACTTATCATGGAACACCGGATTCTCTGTCATTTTGATACGACTCTAGTTGTCACACAGGATCACAGTGGGGTCCATATCTAAGTCAAACAGTCCTGAGAACAACTTCCGAAGCCATATCGCTTCACAACTAGCAGAGCAAGCAACTATATATTCCGCTTCGGCTGTACTGAGAGACACACTAGACTGCTTCCTTCTAAACCATGAGATCATGGCAGATCCCAGACAATAACATCCTCTCGATGTGCTCTTCCTGTCTGATACACTTCCTTCCCAATCAACATCTGTGTAGCCATACAATATGAAGTCATGATCTCCAAGATAACATAGATCAAAGTCTATCATACCCTTTAGGTACCTCATCACATGCTTTGCAGCTATCAGGTGAACATGCCTAGGTTCCACTAGATACTGACTCAAGGTGTTCGCAACAAAGCACATATCTGGCTTGGTATTTGTCAAATACATCAATGACCCAATAATCTGTCTATACAGAGTCACATCCACTAACTCTAATGAGTCATCAGCTAACAACTTCAAGTTGGAATCCATGGGAGTGGCCATGGCTTTGCATTCCAACATATCAAATACTTTCCCTGGTTGAGAAAGATTCCTTCTGGGCCTTGCTATACTTCCAGACCTAGAAAGTAATGCATCAATCCAAGATCTTTCATCTCAAATTCTGTAGCTAGCTTCTTCTTGCTTTCCATGATTTGTTTCCCATTCCCTGTTAGAAAGAGATCATCTACATACAGTAATAGTATGATAGGTTCATCATCCATAACCTTAAGGTAAAGGTTAGGATCAACTTTACTTTTGGTAAGGGCCAATCTTGTCAAGAATCTATCAATTCTCCCTCTGTGACTGAATATCATTCACACTCTGCATTGAGTGATCTTCTGCATATCTATCCATGCCATCTCTCGTCAGATGGGTCTACTGATATGAGCCTCAAGATCATTCGAACTTCTTGCATCCATCTAAGAGAAGAATGTCATCTGTATATATAGACACCATCTTCAACCTTGTAGCAAAGGTTGAAATCCGCATCACCCATGGTGATCATTAAGCTCATCAAATGACTATCAATCCTGGGTGCCCATACAGATCTTTCTTCAATTACACCATTAAGAGAATAGTCTTATCTAGCCACTTTGGAGAAAACATCTCGTCATGATCCTCTTCTTCTTTCTAAGAGAATCTTCTAGCCATGAGCCTTCTATAGTATGTTTGATTTGTAAGTCTTCTTGTTGAACATCCATCACTCGTTCTTTAGAACAGGTGTTCATCATCCTTCTTTTGTAGATCATAGCACATGATCTTTTCTACAAATCAAAGTTAATCACACGATTAGTAATACTTCATAATCATCAAATTTGACATGATAACCTACTATGCATACTGATATGATTCACATAGTCATGCAACTATCTTGACCAATATTTTGGCACAACAATTTTCCATATCCTGTATGCATATAGTGGCTATCTAGATGCCTTCCATCTCTACCAGAACATACTGTCAAGGGCGTGCACATCTCTCAGCATGTCAGCAAAGAGGTTTCATTATAGATAAACAACAATGGAATGTTTGTCCAACTTACCCATCATATGCATATTAGTAGTATACTGTTCAATGCTATATGAATGCTTACACTATGCATGATATATTCTAGGAATACAAATATGCATACATATATTACAAGCAGTATCATTTACTATTTCAGAGATTCAAATAACAACTCAAATACTTATCTTTTATGTTTGTGTGGTTGCCTCCCGCTTGATCTCTATATGTCTTTGAACTTCTATTCATTTTGTACCACTATGCATGCTTAAGTCTACACTAGTGTCATCCTCATGATCTCATACATAATCATACATTCAATAGTATAATATCAATACTATCAAAACATTATGTATGGTCATGATCATTTCATACACAGGTATACTTACCTAAGATCCTAACATAAGGTAGGATTCTAACTTGATATAGGAAAACATACCTGGATTATTATACCCAAACAATATCTTCTTTGTTCTCTTCAATGAGTTTAGAGACCTTGTGCTAGAACCTGCATATCTAATAAGTTAATCATAGTAGAACAAGGTCATACATACCTCATAAGTAGAGCTTCTATGTGATCAAATACTATGGATGAGTCTTTGTCTCCATGCCATCATGGTCATAGAACTTGATTTGTCTTTCTTGATGTACCTTCCATGTTGGCAGACAACATCATCCTCATACAACACCACAAGTGCATTAGTACAATCATACGTGTCATAAAATTAATCAATGAATGTATTCTGTCACTCACATGCATTAATTATTAAACAATCATAATTGTACTAACCTCAATAACATGAAGACAAACATATTATGAACTTAATCAAGAATCAGATTTCAAAACATACCTATGTCTTCTCAAGTCACACTTGTCGAGTAGTCTTCTCTATAAGGGTAAAACCCTAACCATCCAAGGTAGATCACTTGTAAACATCTTATGTATGTTCATGGTTCTAGTATAATAGAATATCAGTGCCATTTAAACCTTCTTCATTGCTTCCCTATGAGTCTCCCAACTTTGCTAGGGCTTCTTCTTACTTGGAAACCCTAATATTCAATCTCCTTCCTCCTACAACATTTTGATGGAGGATTAATATCTATGATGAATGGATTCCAAATCCATTATCAAAGATTCCAATGTTGTATCAGGTGTCTCCAACATTGTATCAGGTCCTTCCAGACCTAAGAATTGAAAACCCTAAGTGAGAGCTTCTTCCTCCTCATCTTAGATTTCCTCCGTTTAGCCATTTCATATGGGACGTATTGTTTCTGGTGCAACTCTGAAATTACGGATCTGCAGGGTCTGACACTTCGGCCTATGGTATCCTGACCTGTCATATTTCCAAACCCATAGGTTTGAACTCAAATGGATTCTATGAGAGAGAGTTATGCCAAATGTCGCAACGTAACCTGTTTATGGGATGAAATAGTATAGATAGCTTGTACAGAGTGCCACTTGTCACTCTTTCCACTTCGTCCTTTGACACGCGGCCCTGTGAAACTACAATCCATTCCCTACCTATCACTTTTTATGAAATTTCATTTGGAGCTTCCTAGCCCGAGATATGAACTTTTTTCCTAGGTCACCTATTTATGACTGAGATCTGGAAGAGGCAGAAACCCTAACTTGTACGGATCATAAATCACAACTTATAGTGAATTAGATTCTGTGCTTTGGACACAAGGTATAGGGGGATGTTATCTATGATCTGTAGAATTTTCAGATCCTGAACCTCCTCCAAAATGGATTTATAGCAAAAGTTCCATGATGACTGGTTTTTGCTATATAAAACCCTAACTTTCAAATTGTCGCAAGTGAGACAAGTGTTGTAAGTGCCATGCATTGCCTTCCTTCAGGATAGCTCTGATACCATGTTAAGATTTAATATGATAAGACATAAAATATAAGTATTACATCCCATTTCACAACAATAGCATATACATGATCACTGAAAGAACAACAAGCACAACATAAACACAAGAGACACAGATTTATCCTTCGACAACCCTCATGGGGTAGAAAACCCAGCAAAGCTTCCTCAATATAGATGGACAGCAAATACAAAGATGTAATCCCCAAACATGAGCTCCTTATCATCCATATAATATCTCTCTCTCTCCTATGCGCCAATCACAAGTGTGTGAATGTGTGTTAAATGAGGAACACACCTCCTCTATTTATACACAACTCCGACTTGACTTTTGGACTAACTAGGTTGACCCCAACTTAACCACTTAACATAATGTTTATTGGGATGACCCTAATAGGGTGGTATAATAAACCTTTAACCCACATGACTCATACAGGGTTGACCCCACTAGGGAAGTCTAATAACCCAAGTTACCATGTCATTCTCCACGGAGGAATAAAACATCTCCGGATATACAATAGGGTCTCCACGGAGGAATGAAACATCTCCGGAATAATAAAGTACAAATATAATATTCCTAGAAGTTACAATATCTCAAAAATAGGAAGGGACATCTATCCATGAGGGATTCTCTCTAGAATATCCTCTAAGCTTCTCTTTTCCATTCCAATGAACAGTGTCGCACCTTGCATGATAGAAACTTGTGACATATTGAGGTGTCGTAGTCTGCATAACAGTGAAGTTGTGAAATTGTCTCATGTTGCGGGATAAAAACCTATGACAATGAGGAGTGTCGCAAGTTTCCCCATAGAAACCTATGACACTGATGCCAAAAAGGTTGTTTGGAGGGAAAACATCTCATCTTCTTAACAAGTTTAGTCAAAGGAACTTTAGGGATTGTGGCAAAGTACAAGATAGATGGTTCATGAAGAAATTTTTGTGTAATAGATTGCCCCCCAAAGTGTGAAGCTAGAGTGAGAGGGATTTTGGAAAAGTACAGGGTACATGGTTCATGATGAAATTTTCATGTAACAGATATCCCTCCAAAGTGTGAAACTAGAGTGAAACGATAGTTGAAATTCTTTTTCAGATGAAGGCTAAGGAAAAGAACCATCAGTCGGAAACCTATCAAAAAATAACAAGTACTTTACAGTACAATAATTTTCATCTCTGAAACATGTATGAATCATAGCATGGCTACCGACCAATACATTGCATATCCATGATAGTACTGACTCATGATACGACCACCAGCATGCATTGTGGATCCGTTCCTAACAATGACTGAAAACAGATCATGGCTACTAGAAAACAAGCGTAGATCCATGATACAATAATAACACATCCACGACCAATACAAAAGTGTATCTATGTGATAGTACATTAATGAGGTCACCAACATGATGGCCATGTGGGAACCTACTAAAAAACTCTCCATCACAACTCGGGTAAAGTACACAATGACAGTCCTCAGGGTCTTCAACGCGAACCCGAAATGATATGATTTCAAGCCATGCGAATAAATGACTTGACGTCAAACATGGTAGAAACCACTTGATTACCGATCAATGATGTAAATTGTTAACAAGTGCAAGGGAAATCACTAATGATGACAATGACTCCCAAGGTATCCCAATACATTCCAACGAATCTGAATAGATGAGGTGGAGTCGAACACTCATGGAATCATCCAATAAGAGGTTAATGATGTAAACTCACTGTCAGAAGCTAGGAAACATGCCATTGTGGATTCCAAGGTACTTAACTGGTTTCTGAGTCTAATTACTGGATAATGTGCTAATGTCGATAGGAACATACTCATTGAAGGAGGGCCATGATGTATCCCAAATCATCAACACAAAACTGACACAAGAAAGTGATGTGAAATGGTAGATAAAATGAGCATTAATTGACACAAAGGTGTAATGGAAAATATCACTTGAGAGGTTGTTTCAGGAATGAACGACTTAATAGAAGGTTTAAAGACTGCAAAGGTTGACTCCGACAAAATTCTTCCCTAGAACATTTACTAGCACGACGACCGTCTTGGCAGCATTGACTCAACGAGGTAGAGACCAAGACATAGTGCGACATGAACAAAGCTTTCTTTAGATGACCCAAAGGAGTAAAATGACTCATGTAACTGCTATGACTTGAAGACAAGCTAATTACCCAACCATTTGAATAAGACAAAAATAGGTTCCATGTTCAAAGGTGACGATAAGCTTCCATAAATATAGGCTCAAATACATTCCCCTTCCCTTATTTTCCCCATCATGATGGATAAGTACCTCTTTGATTTTGAATGAGTTGGAAGAGGGTAACAAACGCATGATATAGCTCATAATAAATGAGTCCAATCTCACATGTTTAATGAACCTGAGAAAGGAGGGGTTCGGTCCCAAAAGGGTCCTTTGATGTGTAGTTTTACGAGTCCAAAGAAGGAAAATTCTATGGTTTTTCATGTTTAGAGAGTAAAAAAACCACTTAAGAAGACTCCGATATGGAATTTTTTGTAATGTTAGTCCCTAGGCTTGAAAAAGTATAAAATAATGCCCAGAAGAACTCTCTTAGTCAATGGTTGACTAAGGTATTCTTTTTTCGTAAATAATACTACTCAACCTGAAAAAGGGGTAAACTAAAATTGAATAGATGACATTTCATATACTTTAACAAGGGTGAAAGAATCAAGCTCGCTTGGCAATCTTTTCCTATTTAGAGAGTCTCAAAAGAGCTTAAAGAAAAATCCAAGAGGTTCCTTTTTCGTAATAACTTTTACGAGCTTGAAAAAGCGATAAAAGTGTACTCGGTAACTTATTCTCATGTATTTATGAGCACGAGAAAGAACAAAGAATAAGTTCAATCATAGCCAACGTGACCCATTTTGACCTGCAATCTCCATAATTAAAGTTAGAAAACACATTCAAATAAAAGATTAATGGGATTTTGAATTAAATGGCACAAATAGTAAAAATAATGAAATATTCCCTTCCAGATTTATAAAAAGGGTAAAAGTAACTTCATTTTTACCATTATGTTTTTGCCATTTTCTAGGAGAGATAAACCCCCGTTTTCGTTGAATCTTGTGGTGGATATTTCAGGTGCTTCAAACAACCATTTTCAGTTCTGTTAGTTTTATGTAGATCATATTTTGTTTCCCTTCATTTTCATGGTTGATTTTCCTTCTTTTAGGTTAGTTTAGGCATTTTTTTGAGTGATTTTTTGTGGTAAAAATTATGCCCAGAGTGTCGCAGCTTCGCCTTTCAGAGACCACGATGACTGAAAGTGTCGCAGTTACCAATGATGTGGAGTGCGACATTTTCACAATGTATGTGAATCCGGGGTTCAAAAACCGTGGGGTAAGCCCCAAAAAGTATAAACAAGCTGTCACATACCCCAATTTTTCAAAAATAATGTAATTATTTTATTAATATTCCTGAGACATTATGTTAAATTTAATGCTAAGTAGGAATTGATGACTCAACAGAGTCACCAGAAATGGAATGTAAATTCTGAATATTTTATTTTTAATAAATAAATTATGGAGACAACAGCATGGGAGAGCTGTTAAAAGAGGTTACTGGTCTAACTGGTGGATGGAACTAGGTGGATAGACAAAAGACAAGTGGCAGCATCCTCAAACACTTCCTGAGTTGTAGGTGGCAACTTCCCTATATTTTGGGGTCATGATTCCCCAAGAAAGTGGAATCTGAGCAGGTGGTTCATTAATGACAGTTAACCCAACTAAGACCTAGGCAATCTTTTAAATAGTACTCAATGAACTGAGCTGGGGGTTCAGCATTGTTCTAGAGGGAGAATACATTCAGGAGAATGCTATTCAGGAGTCCCATTTAGGAAGTGGGGAAAAACAGTAAGGAAGTGTTTTGAGACAGGAAGTTGCAGTAACTTGGTTCCAGTGTAGCTGCTTTGGCTGAGGGAATTGTTGGCTGTACCTAGTTCCATCCAGTTAGACCAGAGCAAGCTCGGGGGTCCTGAGAAGTGCTGTCTGGGCACTCTCCAGGAATTGGTAGGGAGGAACAGCCTCCCACTGCTGTTATTGTCTGCCATTGATACAGGTTCTGTCACTTTTCCTGTTGTTTATTGCTTAATTTTAAATGTAGAATGGACTATCTCATCTGTGTTTGAACATTAATTATTTCAGTAAATTTAGCCTCTCTGTATTGTCCTTTGATAGAATTTGCAGAATTTATATGTCTTAGAATTTCCCTATTTATCACACAGAACGAGTAATTATTTTATGCAGGATATGTTTGTGATTATTACAGTAATAA
Source organism: Larix kaempferi (assembly GCA_027924585.1). NCBI lineage: Eukaryota > Viridiplantae > Streptophyta > Pinopsida > Pinales > Pinaceae > Larix > Larix kaempferi. Next base: position 10,971,739 of record BSBM01000696.1, on the reverse strand, counting down.
AATATTAGGGTTACTTTATATAGATTTAGTTTTAATAGTTAAATAATAAATATAGAATATTTATACAGTAGTTATTCCTGTAAATATACTTACTATAAGCAATTATAAGAACAGACACATAGATAATTTTTAGAATTTCAGTGAAATATTCCCATAGAGAAATTAACAGGTATAAATCTTATCTGAGCTAATATACCAGTTTATATCTGCCTCATAATCTATTTAAACCAGAATACAGGTTATTCTCTGTATCCAGATATAGATGAACAAAATTTATATCAGTAAATTTATCTACATTCATAACATAACTGACTGCTATCGATTATCCATAGGTTGCGAATTGCAGTAAGATTTTATTTATAAACTTTTCCATACGATCCTATTTGACAAAATCTTAGTCAATACAAACAAGTAAACTGTAAATAAAGAATCATGGCGAGAGTTGTTTATTTCAAAACCTATTCTATAGTATTTTTAGCCAGGATGATTACAACAGAGTTGACAGAGCTATTTAAAAGACAAACATAATGACTAGTTCGAAGCCGAGTCTTACAACATAGAAAAATTCATTGTGCCTTTATCCAAATCTTTCCATTATCACAAGCATAGGTTACTGCTCATTATCGAGCTCATTTTATATGTAATACACAGCACCATTGAGGTGTTTCCATAACAATAGTCAAACATCATAACACACGCAGAGAATTTATCACCGAACTCAGCCATTGTTGGCTTTACAAACCCTACTATTAATTATTAACCAGGAGATATTGTAACCGTATGTAAAAACAAAACCAAATTTTTACAACTCGTTCCCAGCCACAACAGAACTTAAACACTTCTCATATTTTCTTATATATATTAACCTGGGAGAGAACCCCAACTCGCCAGGGTTAACAACCTTTTTATTTGTCTATCACAGAAAGGGTAGTGAACCCCAACACTATCATTAACACTCAAAACCAAAAAAAAAAAATGCAGAGAACAAATACATTGTTATCACCTACAGCCGAGTTATCATTCTCTGGAGGTATCCGAGTAAACTTAGAACAAACCCATAACTAAATAGTGTGTTCATTTAACAAAAAAAAAAACGCATATAATACACGGCCACTTGACAGGCCAAACATTACAGTATTTTTTTTATAACTTCTACAGGGTTGGGTAAAACCCTATATATTCAAAATATAATGACAATTAACAACCCCAAGGCCGTCATAACAGACTGAGCCTTAGATTGTTCCTCGTAAACATGCCGGGGTATACAAACCCTATCTACTGTAAGCAAAAATATTAATACATGTGACTGTATCCATGTTCACAAAAACGACAACAACCCAGTTACAAAGGAGGCCCTTCCAGACATAACCCTAGCAAAACAAAACCAGCAAAGGGAGAGACATCCATGGAATAACCAGGCTTACCCGGAGGAGCCAGCGCTAGTGATGAAGTCTCGTACACCTTCAGGAGCGGTTATGACCTGCACATTACAAAGTGACGAGTATTGTCAACATTCATTTTAAATATAAACCAACTTATTAAACACTGAAATCTACGAAAATCATTGATATTTCTTACCTGAGCTATCGGAGGAAGCAAACCCAGTGGACAACCTGGTAGCCACGAGTTAAGCCAGGTAGCAAAACCTCCTCATATTCGTCAGAAGGATGAGCAAGGAGAACTTCAAGTTCCTCTCTATTAATAGCCGTGACAGGTAATATATTGAACAAACCCTTAAGCTGTGAATGAACCAGTCGGGGAGCACGATTTAAACCCATTACACGACCACCTCATGGATAAAAACAACAAAGAAAACCCTGACTCTAACTCACATCGGTAACAGTGTAAGACTGTAAGTAGCATGCGAATTAAACACAGTGACAACAAACGATACCATGATGCCCAATGAATTGTAGCAGACACCAGTAGCAGAGTCCACAGACTTTTAAACCACCCGAGAGGCATACAGACTTTTAAACCACCAGAGGATAAAACTACGTGACCATAGCTATAAGAGAATTGCAATTTACAGTGCCCTACTGACGAACTCAGACATTGAAGGGTTTCTCTCTTACAACCCGAGCCCGAAGGCAGAGAAAATGATCAGGTAAGGGTTTCAAGACAGGCTTATATATCACCAAACGCAAGGATGAGAGCCATCCACGTAGCCCTTTAAATTATCAACCTACCATGGGTCGACTTCCTATAGTCCAGCTGCAGCTCGAATCATTGCTCATTGATTTTATATCATTGCATGGATAAAAGTCTTATTCATAATATGGATAATCACTATGATTGATACCCAATAATCATATAGTGCATGTATTGTAACCGAACCATCGATAGTTCCTAAGGTACATATTATATGTATCACCTACAATTATTTGAAAGAGATGTAGTCAACTTCAAACTAGAGTTCCTCATAGTTTTAACATTCTAAATATTACCTTGGCAATATAATTGGATACATCATTGTTATATAAGATCTTATTACCATAATTCTTCCATCACCATTGTTAACAATCAAAGATGAGATTAATAACCTATAGTCCTGTGATGTATGGATATGAAATCATCTATAGTTCCATACATTGAACGTAGATTAAAAACAAGGAACAAAGATTTCGGCATGAGTTAAACTTGGTGAAATCATAAGAAAATTTACTAAGTAGACAAGGGATTATAAATTATAAATGAATATATTAGAACATCGCTAGAGTTATCACAATTCCAACTCATGCTAATAACAAGTGATCACAGCCGTAATCACAGCTAATAGTTGACAGTATATCACATAATGCTAACGTCACGTTATGCATACGATGAACATAAAACAAACAACTTGTTCCAGTGACAGTATACAACATTAACAAAGAGTCATGGTCACAACGCAATGAGTATGTCGGAGAGATTGTAAATCATCGAAATGCCTAATGATACTATCCAGAATAAGAGATATCATGTCAATACAGACTATCAACCATATATCAACCATAAATTTCATGAAGAGAACTCTACCGTCTTACGTGACAACCAGTAACAATATTTAAATCTTCTCTGAGTTTTACAGTGCAGGGAAAAGAACTTGATGCTTACAAAAAGATAAATTTACAGTGATCCATACTTTACCTGTGTACCTATGAACAAAAGACAAATTATGCATTAGCTCGTAAGCTAAGTAAGCCAGTCAACTATGGCTAGTTCTCCCTTTGAAGTTAAGAACAAAAACAATCAATAACAAAAATCAAAACTCACATTGGTATCATAACAGATCCTTTTAAACAAAATCACGATCAGTTAATTAAAATAAATAGGACCAGGAATGCAAATTAATTAACATTTATTGTTATAATAATTTTTTTTAAATTTTTCAGAAATACCGGGTTCTGACACAAGCTATTTAGGTTGGATTTTTTTGGATGCGTGTGTTCTAATCCTTCCCTCTTTGGTTTTCATGCATGTTTCAACTACCAAAATGCTTGAATGGAGGGAAAGAGAGCATGAAGCGGAAGGCATGCAAGCTGATAATGATGCCAATACCATGCTTTCCCTTCGGGAATGTGGGCTAGCTAAATTCTTCCTTATTCCAGGAATGAAGGCCTAGGTTCCATTGTTGGAACACCTAGTGAGAATGTGGGACCCAAATGAGCTCCATTTCCAAGTTGGGGTTCACACTCTCACATTGGAAGTAGAAGACATCTGCTTCCTCATTGAGATTTCGAGATGGGGAAGACGCATTTCCCTCTCTAGAACTAGGGGATGTAAAGACGACACAGATTCACTGATCCACCAATATTGTGCCCCTTAAACCTGAAATATAAGCAAAAAAATTTCGATCAAACATGTGACGAATATTTCACTGAGGACCATCTTGTTTACCATTACACAGGTTGTAGGGAGCAAGGTTGTACATCAAGCAACTAGGGATCATGTGTTAAATGCATTGTAATGCATGGATCCTACAGTTTTCAACTAGAGTGAAGGTATTCTAGAGAATATGAAAGACCAATTGACTAAGTGCAGAGCATGCCGACTAAAGCAATTTGTCTATGAATACATTTTGGTCTCCTTTTTCCTGGAGCATTTCCGGAATGCATTTCCAACTGCGCATCCAAGCACAACATGGTATAAGCAGTCGTAGCTAGAAAGATACCCTAACACACAAAATAAAAGAATTCACACCACACTAAAACACACTCTATATACAAAATGTACAGAGTACACATGTTGGATGTTCCTAAGCATAGTACTTTTTAAGGTAGATCCCATTTCATGCCTATCTTAAAGGTATCCCATCATAGCATATTAGTTCATAGGCCCCTTTATCTAAGACACATTTGATGATGTAGGGACCATGCCACATGGATTCGAACTTCCCTGCCCCTAACTTATCATGCTTATGGTAATACATAAGCACCATATCACCTTTATTAAAGGTGTGGGGATGAACGAATTTTTCGTACTGAGCTTCGACTCGCTTTTGGTAAGCCTCATTGACGAGAGAAGCATCACGATGAGTCTCATCTAGTTTGGTCAGATAGAGGAACCATTCTTCCTTAGTAGTAGTGTTGGGTAGACGTTTGACAACTAGTTTAAGAGATGGGATCTCACATTCAATAGGTAAAATGAATTCTAGTCCATACACCAATTAAAAATATGTGAAACCAGTCACAATTTTTACTAAATTCCTATATGCCCAAAGAGATGGAAATAGTTTCAAGTGCCAACTGTATTTGTGCATTCCTATGACCATTGGATCATTGTTTCAAGACCTTATTAATGGCCTCTACTTGTCAATTTTCTTGGGGATAGTATGGAGAAGAGTTTTCAAGGCTAAAACCGAGTTTGACACTTAATTTTTCCATCATGTGGTTCTTATAATGGGAACCATGGTCAGTAAAAATGGCTTGTGGGATTCCAAACCTAGTTATGATGTGGTTGAAGATAAATAATGCAGTCCTTTTTCCATCTTCGACATATGTACACATTGCCTCATCCCATTTTGTGAAATAGTCAATGACAATGATGACATGATAACCATGTCCCCTGAATGAGGTAGGCTTACAGTGCATAAAAACCATGCCCCATTTTGCAAAGGGGATGATGAAAACAACTATATGGAGTGGAGCTGGATGGGATCAATTTTTTGGGTAAAACAATTGATAGGGAGGACATATTTTTATTGATTCCATGCAATCCTTGAATATGGAAGGCCAAAAGTACCTATCATGTAGGATATTCTGGGTTGTGGCCATCCCAAAGAGATGACCTCCACATGATCCATAGTGACATCCATTCAATATGTGTTCAACTTCCTCATGGGTTAGACATTGTTGTAAAATAGAATCAATACCATGATGATACAATGTGTCACCAACGATAAGATATTTCTCATGATGGATAATATGACGATGGTCATCACAAGACAATTCGTGCCGAAAACATTGGGTTTTGAGATACAAAATGATATCCCCATACCAAGTATCATAATTACTAATGAGAAACAAAGGATCATTTGGAAGAGTCAATGGGATCAGATTCTGCTTCTGTATGGGGAAGGTCACACATAAGCTCGAAAAAGATCAAGGAATTTTTGATTTAGACTTCATAAACTCCAAATAAAACTCTTGAAGGACCACAATCCAATGAGAGTACTTCCCCCCTAGTACTTGACGAGTCAAGATATGATACATGGGGTTGGAGTCTGCAAAGATCGTTGTCTTGAGGTGCAAAATATAGTGAGGAAACCTTTGGACAATGATGACGGTTGCCAAATATAACTTCTCAACATGTGAGTACCGGGTTTTAGAGTCAAGAAGACTCTTACTTAGGTAATATATCACATGTTCCTGGTCATTGTTATATTCTTGCACTAACACCATCTCTATGGTGGAAATGGACGCGATGAAATACATAATATAATCCCGTGTATAGTCAGGAAGTTGTAACATGGGTGCATTTGTCAAGGATTTCTAAAGGTTATCATAAGACCATTGATCTTGATCATCCCAGATGAAAGGGACATTCTTCTTCAGTGGTCTCATATAGCCTTGGGTAATCTCCATGAAATTGCAAACAAAACGACAAAAGTTTTTGCCTTCCTGTTGGTAGGCGGTTTTGGATGAGTCAGCGGCACAGCATCGCGGATGTTGCGAAAGGTCAAAGACACCACGCAAGGAGGAAAACTGCGCACAAGTCGGAAATAATGTTATTTTATGTATTTTTGGGTCATTTAGGACCGCGTTGTGCGAGTTAGGGTCACCCTTTTTGTATATTTTGTTAAGAAGTTGTTAGGCGGTTGCCTAAGTGGACCATGAATGTAAAGGCACACGCCTATAAATAGATGTAGCATTGCAAGTGTTGAGATACCAATTGAGCACCAATGATAAGAGAGAATTGTGCTTGTTTTTGTCTGCTAATTTGGGTATGCGATAGAAGAACTATATTGCTGTATCTGTGGGTTGTTGCGAAGGTTAATATGACATGATGGGGTTTTGAGTACAATCGCCGTGTCTCTTTTTGTTTTCTTGCTATGAATATGATATGCGATATGAATATGTGAATGATGTGATGCTTCTTTGTTCCAAATGATGTCTTACTGTTAGGTCTGTTGTGCATTAATGGTTTTGTTGACAATGAGATCTGTTGAATGATGCGGTGAATCTGTTTAATGCATAAGTTGAATAATTAGATCTGTTATATAATGTTGTGCTAAGTTGAAAAGTAGACACACATGGTCCTTCTTCATTCGGCGGAAATGTGGTTCCGTCATCTCTCCCTCGAACATCTCGGGTGAGACTTCATCTGCTCTGTAGGTGTTGTTGGACAGGGTAAAACCTGTCCGGGCTGGTGCCCAAGGAGATCGTGGTGGTTTGGATGTCGACAGAGTGAGGAACCCCTGTTGACTGGGTTTGTGTCAACAAATGGTTCCATTTCCGAGACCCTAGCGTGAAGTGGAGGAAGGACATGGTGTGGCATCCGACAAGGCTGGAAATTTAAGATTGGTTCAACAAAAAGTTGCAAGAGTATGCTGAGAAAGAGAATTAGAACCCTGGACTGATGACGAATTGGTGGCTGGCAAGGTACATACACTAAGGTCCACACGAATATTTTTTCTATGAATTCCCTATCATCTTGTATGAATGGTTGGCACAGTTGACCTTTTGCAAGGTAAATTTCCAAGGCGGTGAGCCAACGTCCTGGACCCCGGAATTGATTTAGAAATTGCAAGAAGTAGACAACAGGGTATCGCGGGTTGTTGAAGTCTGGTTTGACAGTATATTGGAGGGCTATATCACTGAGTTTGCGGTTGACACGACGAAATATTATAACAAAGCTGAAAGGGAATTTTTCAATGGACCTAGAGGAAGGTTCCTGTTGTCGCTGCAATTGTCCGTTAAGATGATTATCTGCGAAAAGGGCATACTGAAGATGAACCTCGAACAGAAGAACCCTTGTGGGTAGAGGCTATGGATACCACGACAGCAAGGGGGAGGTGAATGGAATGATATAGGGTATATGGGTGCAAGTTACAACGAGACTGTGAAGGAAGCCAAGGAAGAGAGTGGTCTTACGAGGGGAGGAGCAAGGTTTCGACAAGAGAAGAGGAAGAGGACAGGGGAAGGTCCTGCTGCGATCGAAACGCAAAACCGCGAAGGAAGAACACATGGGACAAAGCAACCTAATAGTGCCGACAAGGACAACCATGATACGCCCAGGATAGAGGCAAGACCAAACCCCAGCAGTAACGTACCCACACCTCCGCTCACTATATCACAACCAGGAAGAAATACGAATTTGACACCGCCGTGTTAATCGTGTCAACATCACTCAATTACTAGCAGATCAACGACTGTAGGAAGGAATCCCAGGATGGCGAGCGAAGATGTGAAGTTACCTCTGTTCCATGGAAATGGAATTGACAACCCAGAGCAAGCAATACTGGTTCTTATGTGAAGCTGTGTGGAGTTTTAAACAGATTACGGATGATGGGGCCAAGAAAGGTCATTTGGCGATGACTCTTCAGGGTTGCGCACTGGATTGGTTCATGAAATTTGTACAAGTTCGTATATTAAGTCCAAAGAAGACATTGGATGAAGTTAGAAAAGGATTAATTGTAGAGTTCAGAAAACTGAAGTCTGAAGCACAATACATTACGGAACTAAAGGAGATCAAGCAGTATCCGAATGAGACTGCTTGGGATTTTGACCAAAGGTTTAAAATGCTAATGGCGAGAGTTAGCTTTGAGATGAGCGATGTTCAGCATAAGGAATGGTTCATTGCGGCGTTACTACCTCATATTAGACTCCCGTTGATGCAACAAACAATTGTGATAATGAGTGAGGCTCTGGAGATTGCGATGAGGTTAGAAGCTTCACCAGTTGGTGAGAATGCAGCTGGCATGTCTTAGATCCAGACACAACTGGAAAACCTGACAATTCAGTTGCAAGATCTCAAGAAGGGTAAAGAGCACCGCGAGGATGTTTGGTGTACTCGATGTCATGCAGAGGGACATACCAGGGATAACTACGCATATTTCCGCAACTACCTAATATCAGGAGCCCCAAACCCATTGAGTGGCGGAGGTATGCCATGGTGCCGCATTTGTCAAGTCTATGGGAATCGACATGAGGAGTGTCAATACATGCAGAAGATGGTCTCGAAGCTGATGAATCTGTATTGTACATTCTACAAGTCTGTCAGGCATGAAGATAAGGATTTTTGTGCATATGGCCTACTTTAGGAAAGAATGTACGACTCATACTACGTAAAGGACGACCATCGTGCAATATAGCAACCACTGCCGCAGCCATAGGTGGCCCAGCCACCACCTCAACCGTAGATGCAATTTGTACCACAGCCGCAACAACAGTTTATGCCACAACCGCATTATAATCAGATGCAGATGGCTCCGCAGTAGCCACAGTATGTTCATCCGACGTAGTATGTTAGCCAGTGCAGTGTGTTCAACTGCAACCAAACCCTCTGTAGCAACAATTTAATCAATCGCAATATCAACAGCAAGGAGGATTCCGAGGAGGACGAGGTGGAGGCTTTGGTCAAGGAGGAGGACGAGGTCATAGACCTATGTAATGTTATAATTGCGGAGTATTGGGACACCACCAGAGAGATTTCCCACAGTTGCAAACACAGTGTACATATTGTTTTGGTATTGATCACACTATTGAGAACTGTCCACAGTTGATTGCACGATGGTAGGAAGGAAACGTACCGCAATTACAGAACCAGAACCAGTTGTCGAATCAGAATTAGTCGCAAAACCAGAATCAACGTTAGAATCAGAACGCAAATCAAAATGTGAATCAAGATGCTACTGCTGCTATTATCACTCGTGGAGGTGCGACGATGGGAGCAAATGGTCTGCATCCACTGATCCGACTGGTTGGGAAGAAGAAGGTGCAGTTTGATATTGATGCTGAGTGAGACACATTCTTTGAAGCACGTAATGCGATGGTAATAAATCTTGGTAAGACAATTATTTATGACATGCCCACTGCTTTTGACTCAACCTCGGAAGGAGGACCATCGCGACAGTATGGTACATTGCAGAACTTCTTTGAAAGTTGCTTATCACTGCACGTGATCCCGATGCTCTTTCTGAGATCGAGAGTCTGTTGCATTGACTGACCAAGGGATGGAAAGAGTCCGCAGTGAACTCTTTACAAAGGAAAAATACATGAAAAGAGATGCGCACGAATGTCCAGATTGGGGACTATGACGTAGATTCAGTCATTCTGGATCTCGGCTTAGATGTCAATATTCTAACAAAGCAGGCATGGAAAAAGATGGGGAGCCCAACATTGAGCTGGTCTCCCGTGCAGCTGCGATTGGCTAATCAGGCCAAGGTAGCACCAATTGGGCGAGTTCCGTGCCTTGTTGTGGATATTGAGGGGATGAAAAATATGCTGATTTTGATGTTATTGAATTTATTAATGGGGGAATCTCCTATCCCGTGTTGCTATGGATTGGATGGGCCAACGATAGTATGGCAGCAAATAATTTCAAGAAGCGGGTGATGACTTTTGAAAATCAAGACCTCAGAGTCATAGCTCCGTTGGATCCAACTGAAGGGCATAGGTATGTTGAACCAGTTAAGGATGAAGTTGTGAGAGGATGGGATCATGCATATAACATTTCAGAAGATTACATCCATCCGACTACCAACGGTGAACTCAGTTGGCGCAAATTTATCTCTGTGTCTTTCGATTTTGATGATGCATTAGAAAACTGGAAGAATCGCATGCATGAGGTGTCATTCAGAAAGCGTGGTTTGATCACGCAGTCGCTGTGCCGCATCACGACTGAAACTATTGAATTACCAGTATACGAAGGACTACCCGGGTTGTTTGAGTTTCTAGTGGAATTTGAAGCTAAAGTGTCAGAACCACAGCGGTTGCTGGAACTGGAAGAGGCATTGAAGGATGCTCCAACACGGAGGTGGGAGACCCATAAGAAGTCGATTACTAGATGGTTGCAGTGTCGAAGATTGATGACGGTTCGCTTTGGCAACGCAGAAGTCTACCACACTGGTAAGTATGATGGGAGGAATGACCTTGGCGGTCATCTAATTGAATGTCAGACGTTGTGGGCCTCACGACCAAATGATGAATGGGTTCATGCCTTTGTCCACACTTTGGATGAAATGCTGCGATCTTGGTATGCCTCAGCTGAGTTGCGAAGGGAGATTACCACTTGGTTGGAATTGACGGTTTGCTTCACTAATGCCTTCAGTTTCGCAGATGCTAATCCAGATGTTCATAATGCCTTGCAACTCATCCGCGATGTTGTTCTAAAGGTGGTTCCAGTTGTCTACCTTGTGGATCCACATATGCATTGTCAGATGCAGTCGATGATGGAATGCTATGATATTACTAGAGGGCTAGAGGATGGTGATGACCCATGGAATATCAATATTCTAGAATCAGAAGGGAGTCAAGATGTTGTAGCACCGGATGCACCGACCGATCCGATAAGTTAGCCAGTGAAGCTTAGGAAGGTCAACATTGGGATGGAGGAGAACCCAAAGTTTGCAAATGTTGGGGACTACTAGAATGAAGAAATGATGGTGAAGGTCACAAACCTGTTGCATGAGTTCCAAGATTTGTTCCCTACAAAGTTTTCCGAAATGAAGGGAATACTGGGGGATCTAGGGGAGATGAAGATCCTATTAAAGCCAAATGTGAAACCAATAAGGTAGCGCCCGTATCGACTGAATCCGCGACACAAGGAAAGGGTCAAAATTGAACTTGACCGAATGATGGAATAATTGAGCCAGTTGAAGAATCAAAATGGATTAGTCCCATGGTGGTGCAAGACAAGAAGACAGGTGAGGTTTGGATTTGTGTCGACCTGAGGAAGTTGAATGATGCGTGTATGCATGATCCATTTCCGACGCCATTTATTGATGAAGTACTAGAGGGAGTGGGCGGTCAAGAGATGTATTCCTTCATAGATGGATTTTCTGGTTATCACCAGATCAAGATTGCAAAAGAGGATCGCCATAAGACAACGTTTGTGACTGAATGGGGTTGTTTCCAGTACACCGTGATGCCATTTGGTCTCAAGAACACCCCTGCGATATTCTCCTGGGATGTTGTCGTTGCATTCCGAGATTTTATTCAAAATTTTTTGCAAGTTTATATGTATGAATGGACAGTTTATGGATTAATCAGAGACCATCTGGAAAACCTGCGATTGATGCTGGAGCGTTGCAGACAGCATCATATCTCGCTGGACTTGAAGAAGTGTATTTTCTGTGCACCGTTTGGGATGTTGTTGGGTCACATTGTTTGCAAGCAAGGATTGTTGGTTGACCCAACAAAGATTGCATTGATTTTGAGCTTGACACCACCTACAAATGTAAAGCAGTTGCAAGTGACACTAGGGCACACAGGGTACTATCGCAAGTTTATCCATGGTTATGCAGGGATCATGACTCTTATGGAAAAGTTGTTAAAGAAGGATGCAATATTCTTATGGAGTCCCGAATGTCAAGTAAGTTTTGAGATGCTGAAGGCTAAGATGGCTTCTGCACCGATATTGGTATTCCTTGACTGGAGTAAGGAATTCCATGTACATGTGGATGCATCATCGATTGTGCAGGGAGTAGTGCTCGCGCAACCATGGGAAGGAGATCTAGATCACCTAATTTCTTTTGCGAGTCAAAAGTTGTCATCAGCGGAGAGAAATTATACGACTACCGAGAGGGAAGGTCTAGCGATGCTATATGCGCTATAGAAGTTTAGGAATTACTTGTTGGGGGGGCATTTCAAGATGTTCACAGACCATTCTTTTTTGAAATATCTAGTCAATAAGCTTGTGTTGGGGGGGGAGATATGCCGCTGGCTACTTCTCTTTCAGGAGTTTGATTTTGAGGTAATTGTGAAGCTAGGTCGCTTGAAGGCGGGGCCAGATCATTTATCATGAATTGAGACAGGTGAGGAACCAACCAACATTGAAGATGGCTTTCCAGATGGACAATTGTTCAAATTCGAGGTGGTTGGCGACTACTATGAAGAAATAATTCAGTTTTTAGCGATGGGAACTGCACCAGAGGAGTTTACCACAAGTCAAAAGAAGCAGTTGGTGGTTAAGGCTACAGATTTCCAGTTTATAACCGGACAACTTTATAAACTAGGACCAGACGAGATCTTGAGGCACTGTGTCCTGCCTCATGAACAAGGGCAGATATTGGCAGAGGCACATGCGGGAGTGGCTGGTGGAAAATATGGCAGTCATGCTACTGCCAGGAAGGTGCTTTGCGCAGGGCTTTGGTGGCCCACTATTCACAATGATGCAACGGAGTATGCGCAAACTTTTGATGTCTATCAACAAACTGACAAACTATCGCGGAGGAATGAGATTCCGCTGGAACCTTAGATGACATTGCAACCATTTGATAAATGGGCGGTGGATTTCGTGGGGCGAATCAACCCACCTGGAAAGATAACTGGTTCACGGTACATCATTACAGCGACCGATTATTTAACGAGGTGGGCGGAGGCTGCACCTGTCGTAGATTGCACCGCTGCGACAACATCACGGTTCTTGTTTAACAACATTGTTACTTGGTTTGGATGCCCAAAGATATTGATGAGTGACCAAGGGAGTCACTTCATTAATCAGACAGTCAACGCATTGAAAAAAGAGCTCCAAATACAGCATAAGAAGAGTACCCTGTACCATCCCCAAGCAAATGGAATAGTGGAGGCTTTCAACAAAGTGTTGGAGCATGCGCTTACAAAGGTGTGTAACGCAATCTGTGATGACTGGGATTTGAAGATTCCAGCAGTCTTATGGGCATATCACACCACTTGTAAGATATTGACGGGATAGACACCGTTCAAATTGGTGTATGGGCAAGAGGCAGTTATGCCTATGGAGTACATTGTTCTGATTCTGTGCATAGTGGCAACGAAAGGCATGAATGATGAAGCAACATTAGCAGAACGACTAGAGCAGCTGGTATAGCTTGAGGAAGACTCCTTTATCGCAGGTTTTCACCTGCGCGTCGTAAAGGATCGACAAAAAGCTTTGCATGATTGCCATATAAAAAATAAATAGTTTCAGCAAGGCGACTTGGTGTTGTTGTATGACAGCAAGTTCACAAAGCATCCTGACAAATTATAGATGCATTGGCTAGGTCCATATGTTATTAGTTGCATTACTTCAGGAGGTGCAGTACAGCCGCAACAGTTAGATGGAGCGATGCTATTGAAGATAGTGAATGGTAGCAGGATGAAGCCCTACAGGATGGGCCAGGAGCCACGCAATGCTTAAGGCATTGCGCAAGTTAAAAAAAATAAAAAAAAAAATGGTGCACCCGCAGGGATAGGATGCACAGGTCGGAGAGATGGTATCGCAGTGCGGAAGCCATGATGTGATAGCCACAGGGTAACGACACAGTCAAATCAACAATAAATGTAGGAAGTTAAATGCAGTTAACCAACAGTGCTCGGTGAAGTGACATGTAGTTATGGTGGATCCGACCATTAGATTGACCGGATCGACGACAGATTCAGGAATTTAATGCATGATTTGGTCACGATGATTGGCGTGATTTGGTCATGATGATGGCAGGATCGATTTGGCGATATAAGAACGAGCCAAGGCTGGTCAGAAGCCATCATTTTACAAGGTGTGAATTGAGCAAAGTAGTATTGCATTGAATTGGGAAAGGATGAGTCGAGTTGCAGAGCATGGTTGCATTCTGTTGAGTGAGTTGTCCAGTAGAGTGAGGTTGAGAAACAATTTGGCGTTGCGGGGGACCCATGCAGAATGCAGCGTGAATCATACATGGTTGAGATCTCGAGTGAAGTAGAATCACCAGTCATCCCTGTCACCATTAAAAAGGAAGTTGCTAGTATGTTGGCCGGGTCATCGTCAATGGTTCGGAAGAAGAGGGGGGGGATGTAGCCTAGCTCCCCACCGCCAGGGAAGAGGAAGACCCGATCATCTGCACAACTGTTGGAGGGGGTACCTGCACAGGCGAGTCTATCGAGCTCAGGCATTGTGGAATCCACGGATCGAGCAGGGGTATCCACTACAGATATCCTTGGGTATGTACCTCCCTGTCGACCCAGTGCGTAGCCTCGGAAGCTTACCAAGAACCAGAGATACCAACTTAGGATGCCGACGATCCCACAAGGAATGGTCTGCACCGCAGACATTGTGCTTGCGCTGATGCAGATGAAGTATGACGATCACGATCGACTGGCGCTGCAAGACGTTATGACAGAACCTTTTGTGCCGAGAGCAGCAGTAGGAGGTGGCCCAACACCATGCATTCCATAGGATTGGGCATATGTCTTGGACAAAGTAGGACTATTGGGTTTGATCAACATGCCGGAATTTGGGAGTTTGACTGAGGCAAATTCCTGTGTTAAGAAGCTTTTGGCCTGTTTTCATGGAGGCATTTTATGGTTGGACAGACTGGTCACAGTCACGGTTGACCTGATTTCAGATATCATGGGGTTGCCGAAGGATGGGCCAGACCCCTCGCAGTATTTTCAAGGGAAAAACAATGATAAGAAACTCACGATGAGGTTGCAGATGAGCTATGAATTGCAGCGTGACGGACGGGCATATCACCTTGACAACATTAATGATCCGGCGGTTCGCATTAGGACATGGATCTTGGCTACTAAAATAGTCAGGAATAGCCGACCCAGCCAAGGAAATTCAGGGGTCATTGCATGTGCCGAGCTGTGTGCACAAGGGGTACAAATGAACTGGTCACTCTTTTTGCTGAACCAGTTGACAGAGGATGCGATGGCGGTCCAAGCGGCAAAGTGGTCATTTGTATACAGCTGGTTATTGATTTTAATCACACTCGTCGTTTGGATGGAGCTCGATGACTATCAAGGTATGGATGTAGATTCGGTACAGGTTTGTAAGGGAGCATGCTACCAAAAAATTTGGTGGGTGCAAGAACCTGAGCAACTGAAGGATTGCGCAGTGCAGTTCTGGTTCTACTGGGAAGCACTACAGGCGGCAGCTGAGTGGGTTTCGTGGTTGTCTCAGGTATCCATAGCAAAATAAAAAGGGATTGCTCGGTTTGCAATTGGCCCACACAACATTCATGTGAAGGAACGACACGATCCGGGGAAGCAGTGGTTGCTGACGCCATACAAATTGTCCAATGAATAGCTGGATGCAATCTTCAATGACTAGCCTGTCGAATGGCACGAACCGGTTAGTCTGGAAGAAGAATCGACGGGGCTACCACTGGATGCACCAGAGATGGAACAACAAAATTACCCTGATTTGGATCAAGAGTCATCGCAGACACGTACTGATGAGGAGGTAGAGTGTGAGGTTGACGAGGGACGAATGAAGATGCATCATGAGCAGGGTATGACCAGGGGTGCAACCCCAGTGATGGAAGTGCAACTGAACCGGCTTATTGTGGCTTTACCAAATACAACAAATGCGACAACTCACACAATGAAGACGCAGGCGACAGAAGGTTTCAACGAGATAAAATCTCGACTTGATTCCTTATTTGATATTGTTTTGAAGAAGGCACCAGAGGTAGCGACTGTGTAGGCAGTTGGCGCAATCAACACTAGGCCGCGGGTTCAGAATGTGTGCAAATTCCCCCAACTGCGATTGCAACCGACAATGAGGCTCTCCAGGATTCGCTGCAGTAGTTACAAGGTTTTTCCATCAACATCAACATGTTGTCCTCACAGAAGTTGGTGTAGATATAGATGATTTCCTGCTAGGAAATGGCAGAAAGGGAGCAGGATGTCAATGATCAGTTCTTGCGATCATAGGAGCACGAGGCAACGGCCTGGAAATAAGTAGATGAATTAAAGGAGAAGGTGGTAGCTGAGCGGGAGGTGGTATAAGAATTGGAGAACAAGATAGAGCAGCTTATTGTTGAGAAGGCTCGAGCAATTGAGGAGATGAAGAAGGACTAGGACCATTTGACAGTGGAGAAAGCAAACCTCTAAGACAACAGAGTGTGGATGGAAGAGGTAATTCCTGTCAGTATGTATTGGAGCCCACCGCAACATTGGATGCAGTTGAAAGAGCACAACAACTTGGGGCCGTCATTTCCCAGTTGCAGTGCGACAATGCTGACTTAACAGATCTGATACAACCAGGAACACCACAGGAGCAAGTAGCAGAAAGGAAATGTGCCATGGAGGGGTTGGCGATCCAGTTGGGAGAGATGTAACAAGCAATGACAAAAATCACTGCAAAAATTATGCAATTTTGGGGCAGCGTAGTCCAGGAAGAGCATTTAGAGCAGCTGACCAAGATGTGCAAGAGGTGAAAGGACAACTGGCAACACTGAAGACGTCGATGAGAATGCTGCCACTGGTTGTTGAGGTCACCAAATCTATAGAGATGAAGGAGTTACAGCAGTGTGTTGCAAAGGCACAGGAGCGGCAACAAGCAGTACGTAGTTGGATGAGTTCCAAGAGATTGGAGCGCAATTTTTGGTCAAGGCAGTTTCTGCGTTGTAGGCTATACAGGAAGGTCAGAGGAAAGTTGCTGATAAGCTGATTGAGAACCCATAAGTGAAGGACTTGATAGAGAGTCAATAGATTGCTGTTGTGGCTAAGGAGCAAGTACGAGAGATTGATCAGCAGTACGAAGACTTCAGGCTGAAGATCAATGAGTACAGCATGTCCAGTTGACGTGGCTTGAGGGTGAGCCACAAGATTGTGTTGGGGGCCTATTGGCATGCGGATTTGGATGAGTCAACGATGCAACGTCGCAGATGCTGCGAAAGGTCAAAGATACGGCGCAAGGAGGAAAACCACTCATAAGTTGGAAATAATGTTATTTTATGTATTTTTGGGTCATTTAGGACCGTGTTGTGTGGGTTAGGGTCACCCTTTTTGTAGATTTTGTTAAGAAGTAGTTATGTGGTTTCCTAAGTGGACCATGAATGTAAAGGCACAAGCCTATAAATAGATGTAGCATTGCAAGTGTTGAGATACCCATTGAGCACCAATGATAAGAGAGAATTGTGCTTGTTTTTGTCTGCTAATATGGGTATGCAACATAAGAACTATATTGCTGTATTTGTGGGTTATTGCGAAGGTTAATATGCTATGATGGGGTTTTGAGTAGAATTGTTGTGTCTCTTTTTGTTTTCCTGCTATGAATATGATATGTGATATGAATATGTGAATGATGCGATGCTTCTTTGTTCCAAATGATGTCTTACTGTTAGGTCTGTTGTGCATTAATGGTTTTGTTGACAATGAGATCTGTTGAATGATGTGGTGACTCTATTTAATGCATAAGTTGAATAATTAGATCCATTATATAATGTTGTGCTAAGTTGACAAGTAGACACACATGGTCCTTCTTCATTCGGTGGTAATGTGGTTCCGTCAGCTCTCCCTCGAACATCTCGGGTGAGACTTCATTTGCTTTGCAGGTGTTGCTAGACATGGTAAAACCTGTTTGGGCTAGTGCTTAGGGACATCGCAGTTGTTTGGATGTCGACAAAGTGAGGAACCCCTGTCGACTGGGTTTGTGTCAACACTTCCCTTACAAAATTTGAACTTCGGGAATAGTTTTGGGGGATGGAAAGGATAGTATAGTGTCTACCTTCAGTGGATCAATTCTGATCCCATTCTTGGAGACTATGAAGCCCAAGAGTCTTCCGGATTCAATGCAAAACACACACTTGTGTGGATTCAAGTGTATATTGCAATGGAGACATTGAAGGAAAATAGCTATAAGGTGCTATGGATGATCGCCACGATGAGTGGAGTGAGCAAGTAGATCATCCAAATAGGGGTCCACAATATGCTTGATATCTTGAAAGGTGTAGGCGATAACCCATTGAAATGTAGCCCCAACATTCATTAGCCTGAAGGGTAGCTTGCGATAAGCAAAGGTTCCCCATGGAAAAATGAAAGATATCTTGTGTTGATCGGATGGGAGGATCTCGACTTGATTTTAGCCAAAAAATCCATCTATGAATGAGAAGATGATGATTCTATCACAATTATCGATGATTTGGTCGATGAAGGGGGTAGGGTAATTGTCCTATGGACATGTCTTATTCGGGTCCCTATAATCAACACATACTGTTGATGTATTTGTGAATTTGGAAGATATTCTTCTATATATTGTATTTGTACTTTATTGTATCCGCAACGGAGATGTATTATTCCTCCGATTGGAAGTGTCGTTAGATGTACTTGCAAGTGTCGCAAGTTATATTGTAAGTGTCGTAACTTATACTTGATGGATTATTAGACCACCTTGATGGGGTCGGCCCTGTATGAGTCATGTGGGTTAAAGGGTTATTAGACCACCCTAGTGGGGGTCGGCCCAATCAACATTATGTTAAGTGGTTAAGTTGGGGCCAACCTAGTTAAAGTTAAAAGACAAGTGAAGTAGTGTATAAATAGAGAGTGTGTCTCTCTCATTTTATACATTCTCTCATTCACTCACTTCGCATTAGTGAAAGATAGGAAGAGTGCGCACAAGTGGAGGAGGGGTATGCTTATGAAGATATCTATATATTGGGTTTGATCATTGTGATCCTTGTATTGATGCTTATTCTATCTCTGAGGAAGTTGCGGGGTTTTTCACCTTCTTAGTTTTTCCCAGTGAAATGTTTTGTGTCTATTGTCTCTTATGCTTGATATGCTGTACATGTTGTTCTTTTAGTTAAGATACTAGATCTATTGAATTAAATGATGGAAAAAATAACATGGTATCAAAGCTAGCCTGAATGAAGGCATGGTATGGAATTTATGACACTTGTTGCACTTGCGACAAATTGGAAGCTAGGGCTTGGTATAGAAAAAACCAGTCATCGTGGCACTTTTGATATAAATCAATTTTGGAAAAGGTTGAGGTTCTAAAAATTCTACAGGTCGCAAATAACATACCCATGTACCCTGTGTCTGAAGCAAAAAATATAATTCGCTGCACTTTCTATTTTATGATCTGCACAATCTAGGGTTTCTGCCTCTTCTAGATCTCAGTCATAAACAGGTGACCTAGGAAAAAAAGTCACAACTTGGGATAGGAAGATCCAAATGAAATAATGTAAAAAGTGGCAATAAGGGCACGGAATTTAGTTTCATAGGTCTACTTTTCAGAGGCAGAAGTTGAACCAGTGACACGTAGCACTCCGTACAAGTTCGCTATACTGTTTCATCCCATAAATAGGTCACGTTGCGACACTTCACATATCTCTCTCTCATAGAATCCATTTGAGGTTGGACCTATGGGGTTGGAAATATGATAGGTCAGGATACCACAGGATGAAGTTTTAGACCCTGTGGTTTTGTAATTTTAGAGATGCACCAGAGACAATAAGGCACATATTTCTGTGAAATAGAATTGGATTCTGAGCATTCTCATTTTTGGCTTATCACTGCTGCAGGAAATTAGGGATTTTGACAGAAGTGGAATTTTGGAGTGGTCTCAGCATAGGATTTCTCTCCTCAGAAAAATCGAAATTTAGAGACCAAGATCAAAGTGTTTGGTTGGGTAGAACCCCGGGATCCATCAAACCCTAGTTCGGGATTTTGATTGGTAAGGTGGAAAATTAGGTTTTCTGCAAAAGTTGAAATTTTTGGAATCTGTGACCACGGCTGGAAGCTCCTCAGAAAAATCGAAGTTTAGATTACAAGATCAAATTTTTTGGTTGGGCAGAAGACCGGGTTTTATCAAACCCTAGTTCAGGATCTTGTCCAGAAGATCCAGAAGTTTCAAAGGAAATTTTGAGGGGTCAAATTTTGGAGATTTCAAAATTGAAGTATACCAGCTTGATCAGCTCAACAAGGTGCATCTTTTCATCCAATCAGAGGTTTGAATTTCAATGTTTGAATTTTTAGGGTTTCTCTGACAAACCCTAATCTAGCTCTAGATCGAGTTTCAGCAAATCAAAGGGGATTGGGTTAATCCTAGAAGAGAATGAATTGGACACCTACATAAGTGAAGAAGTTCCAGTTCCAAAGGGAGATGAGGCTAAGGACTTACATAAGAAGACTACAAGAAATATCGATAGGTATGACTTGAGGAGATACAGGTATCTGTTCATGATTAAGTTTATGATATGTTTGTCTTCATATTATTGAAATTAGTACAATCTTGATTAATTTTAGACTTGTATTATCACCTTAGTAAAAGTATGAATGCATGTGAATGATAGAAGACATTCATTGATTAGGGTTATGACACTTATGATTGTACTAATGCACTGTGGTGTTGTATGAGGTTGATGTTGTCCGCTAACATGAAAAGTACATCAAGAAAGACAAATCAAGTTCTAGATCAAGAACATATGACCATGGTTACATGAAGACAAAGACTCATCCATAGCCATTATAGAAGCTCTACTTACGAGGTATGTATATTTTGGTTCTACAATGGTTAACTTATGAGTTATGCAGGTTACTAGCATAGGTCATTGAAGAGAACAAGAAGACATTGTTTGGGTATGTTAGACATAACTAGCAAACATGATAACCAGGTATGTTTTTCCTATATCAAGTTAGAATCCTACCTTGTGTTAGGATCTTATACTTTTGGATGATTATTCTTGAAGTTAGAAGTTTAAGTAATCAAGGGTTTATGCATATTATGTTTCTTACTTTGATTGGTGATATGACTAACCAGAAGAGTCCTATGGTCAAATAAGAATATGCATGAGTAAAAGAAGTCTTCCCTGAAACCTTGAATACTAACACTTATTACCTACGTATGAAATGATCATGACCATACATATTTAATATTATTTAGAATCATAATGTTTTGATAGTATTGAGATTATACTAATGAATGTATGATTATGTATGAGATCTTGAGGATGACACAATGATGACACTAGTGCACACTTAAGCATGCATCGTGGTCTAGGATGGATATAAGTTCAAGGACAGATAATCTAGGAAGCAAAGATCAAGAGGGAGCACACTCTAGTAGTTCCTGCAAGGAAGCAAAGATTGAGAGGGAGTCCACCCACAACTAAACACAGATAAGTATTTGAATTGTCATATGATTACTTAAATAATGTTGTCCAGTCATGTACATACTTATGTTCCTAGATTTAGTATGTATATTATGCATATTAGAAAAGTTGCATTAATGAAAAAGATACTACTAATATGCAAGTAATGGGTAAGTGGCCTATGGTACTGTACAACATTCCATTGCTACTTATCTAGAATGAAACCTCTTTGCTAACATGTTGGGAGTTGTGCACACTCTTAACAAATGTTCTGGTAGAGATGGAAGCCATCTAGAAAGTTACCGTATGAATACGGGATATGGATAAATGTTGTATTGAAGCATTGGCTAAGATAATTGCATGACTGTATGACATATGTCTTTATGCATAAGAATGTGTTTTTGAAAAACTATGAGAAGTTTCTAATCATGCAATTGAATTTGACTTGTAGGAAAGATTGTGTACCATCACCTACAAAAGAAGGACTACAACATTTGTTCCAGAAATGAAGTTCAAAGAAAAACTATCTATTGAAGATATAGAAGAAATCTGAAGTTCCCAGGATCTGGGATGCAGTAATGAAAGAGTGCCATGATCGAGGAATACCAGTCGATCATAAAGAATGATGTCTGGGATGTGGTCCGAAGACCTGAAGGGAAGTCTGTTGTGACTTCCAAGTGGATCTATAAGATCAAGCATGCTGCAGATAGTAGCATAGAGAAATACAAAGCAAGGTTTGTAGCTCGTTGCTTCTGCCAGAAGGAAGGGATAGATTATGAAGAGACTTTTGCTCCTATAGCCAGATACACTTCCATCAAAACAGTGCTTGCTCTGGCTATAGTGATGAAGTGGAAGATACACCAGATGGATGTCAAGACAACTTTCTTGAATGGTGTAGTCGAAGAGGAAGTGTATGTGGAGAATCCACTCGGTTTTGAGACACATGACAGGGAGTCATATGTGTGTAGGTTGAAGAAAGCTCCTAGGACTTGGTATGGTAGGATAGACAACTTCCTATCCAGTTTGGGCTTTACTAAGAGTAAAGCAGATTCCAACCTTTACTACAAGGTTGAGGAAGGCAATCCAGTGATACTCCTACTGTATGTGGATAGCTTGTTTGTGACAGGTGAAGATAGATTGATTGCCGACACGACGAGGAAGCTTGCTGCCGAGTTCTAGATGAAGGACTTGGGAATGATGCATTACTTTCTAGGTATGGAGGTGTGGCAGAGTGCAGATGGAATCTTCCTTGGACAAGGGAAGTATGCAGTAGAGATTCTGCAGCGGTTCAGGATGATGGACTGCAAGGCCATGGCCACACTTATGGCATCGAACCTGAAGTTATTGTGTGATGCTTCATCTAAGTCGGTTGATGTCACAGTGTATCGTCAGATGATTGGGTCCTTGATGTACCTAACGAACACGAGACCAAATATTTGCTTTGCGGTGAACACTTTGAACCAGTTTTTGACAAATCCTATACATGTTCACCTGATTGCTGTAAAGCATATTTTGAGGTACCTGAAGGGTACGGTTGATTATGGGCTCAAGTATGATGCGAATAAAAAATTTAACCTGGAGGGTTATGTTGATTCTGATTGGGAAGGTAGTGCTGCAGATAGGAAGAGCAATTCGGGGTGATTCTTCAGTATGGGATGAGTTGTGATCTCTTGGTTTACCAGGAAGTAGTCCTACGTAGCACTGAGTACAACCGAAACAGAGTATGTCACAGCTTGTTCGACCAGTTGTGAGGAATAATGGACTAGGAAGCTATTGTCTGAGTTATTTGATCTCCCATTGGATGCTACCTGTATCTTCTGTGACAACCAGAGTTGTGTGAAGTATTATGAGAACCCGGTGTTCCATGATAGGTCGAAGCACATCGAGATCAAATATCAATATATCAGGGATATGGTGCAGAGAGGAGTAGTGACGCTCCTGTATGTTGCGACGGATGAGCAGATTGCAGATGTGTTGACAAAACCACTAGCCAGAGTGAAGTTTGAGTACTTCAGAGAGAGGCTTGGTGTTCTTCAGATAGAAGATACTTCGAGGAAGAAGTGATGGGACACATTTGCAGGACCCATTCCAAGCATGGTGGTAGGAGGATCCTCCCATGGCTGTGGATGTAAGCGTTGTGTAATGAGCATCAGGACGATGCTTCAGATGACATAAATAAAGATGATGTTATGATGATGATCAAGATGATTATGTGTGATGAGTATCAGGATGATACTCTGAATGATATGCATCAGTACGATGCTGTGACAATGATCAGGATGATCATGTGTGATGAGTATCAGGATGATATGCATCAAGACGATGCTATGATGATGGTCAGGATGATCATGTGATGATGGTGTGCATCAGGTTGATGCACCGTGACATGATGATCAGTTGGATCATGAGTATAAGGATGATACTTCAAGGTCATGGATGATATGTGGCAGGTTGTGCAGTAACATGTAAAAGATCTTGGGAGATCTGATAGGTTGAGCTGTGTGCTCGTAATCAGTCCTAGGATGCTCTTTCGAGGTTTTGCTAGGGAGGCATGTAATTAGTCCTGGAGATCGGATAGGTTGAGCTGTGTGCTCGTAATAAGTCCTGGGATGCTCTTTAGAGATCTTGCTAGTCGTGCTGCGGCACATAAATGTTCCTGGGATGCTCTTTAAAGGGATTTCCTATTCACATGTAATTAGTCCTGGAGATTCGATAGGTTGAGCTGTGTGCTGGTAATAAGTCATGGGATGCTCTTTAGAGATCTTGCCGGTCGTGCTACGGCAAATAAGCGTTCCTGGGATGCTCTTTAAAGGTATTGTGAAGGGACGCATATAATCAGTCCTGAGATATCTTGCTAGTCGTGCTTAGGCACATAAATGTTCCTGGGATGCTTTTCTTAGGTATTGCATCAGCACATAATTAGTCCTAATATTCCACCTCTATCAGACCGTTCGCACAGATGATGAAGATCTACAGGAGGCTAGGCCTACACCCAACATGAAAAAGGGATGGCTCTGTAGAACTTCCTATGATGAGAAGAATTCAGAGATAGCCCAGTGACCGAGATGTCGGGTACAACAATAATGATGATGATGATGCTCCATGATCCAACAAAGATGATCCAGCTCCATAATTGAAGACTTGTGTCGATATGTATTGATGACCTGTGTCTATAGAATACCTTCTTGGTTAAGAGGGAGTGTTGATGTATTTGTAACTTTGGAAGATATTCTTCTATATATTGTATTTGTACTTTATTGTATCCCCAACGAAGATGTATTATTGCACCGATTGAAAGTGTCGTCAGTTGTACTTGCAAGTGTCGCAAGTTATATTGTAAGTGCCGTAACTTATACTTGATGGGTTATTAGACCACCTTGATGGGGTCGGCCCTGTATGAGTCATGTGGGTTAAAGGGTTATTAGACCACCCTAGTGGGGGTCGGCCCAATCAACATTATGTTAAGTGGTTAAGTTGGGGCTGACCTAGTTAAAGTTAAAAGACAAGTGAAGTAGTGTATAAATAGAGAGTGTGTCTCTCTCATTTTATACATTCTCTCATTCACTCACTTCGCATTAGTGAGAGAGAGGAGGAGTGCGCACAAGTGGAGGAGGATTATGCTGCTGAAGATATCTATCTCTTGGGTTTGATCATTGTGATCTTTGTATTGATGCTTATTCTATCTCTGAGGAAGTTGTGGGGTTTTTCACCTTCTTGGTTTTTCCCAGTGAAATGTTTTGTGTCTCTTGTCTCTTATGCTTGATATGCTGTACATGTTCTTTAAGTTAAGTTCCTAGATCTATTGAATTAAATGATGAAAAAAATAACACATACTCTAATAGTGCCTTGCTTTTTCAAGATTGGGACAATGTTAGAGACTGAGTCAATTAACGACACAAGATAGATGAAACTAGCCTTCAACAGTTTTTCGACTTATGCCTTGATGGAAGCAGTCTTGCGGGGTGTACTGGGAGGATTTTCTTCCCGATTGGTTTTGCGCTCGGGTAGGTCTTGATCTCATGAAATATAATAGATGGATCAATCCCTATCATTTCTTCGTAGCTCCATGTGAATATGCTGCAAAATTCCTGAAACAAGGACTTGCAAATCTTAATATGTTTTGAGGAACAAGTTTGGTTGAGCTAGATATTTTCCACGACACCGAGTTTCATCGATATATAAAATGACATCATGGGTGTAATGTTACCCAAATTTCCTTTAGAGACTACACCCTGAGTAAAAATAGGAGACTATGGATGGTTGATTACATTGGGTGGAACCACAGGTTTGATGTTGTTTTCTACTTTATCCTGGTCGGGGAGGAAAGATGATCGATGATGATTTTGTCCCCATGGTAGTTCATATGGATTCATAACTTCCATTATGGACTTGTCTAATGGAAAATTTTTCAAAATATAATCCATGGAAGCTGTAGATGAGTCCAACTAGGATGGTAGAGAATATCGGTCTGATGCCACAATGTGTTGGTCATTAGGGATTGGGTCATCATATGCGGGTTGAATAACGTTGTATATCGCCTTAGTGGGGCTGAGAGGCATAGAATCACCAATGGAATGCATTTGGGATGGACTGGGAACTACCCAAGGGTCATCTGACTCATGCGATTGTTGTACCACAGACATGGTCATATTAACCGTGGAAACTCATGATGGAGGATTAGGCATGGGTAAAGGGAAGACTCCCATGAGTGAAGAGTCTTTTAAAATATTGAATCCACCATCCTCATATTGAGGTTTCGTATGTCCTAGTAGAGGAACATTGTGCAAGGAGTTGTTGTGGATATTGGGTGTACACAAATTGAGTTGGTCAATGGTAATGGTCTTTTCTTGATGGGTAAATTGTACCAAGTGAAAGATTGAAGATGCGACAACAATCATTGCATAGAACTAGTTACAACCAAGTAACAAATTGTAATTTAAGGGTGCATCTACCACTTCCACAACTAATGAATGGAAATGGATTTTCCCCCTAATTCCACGACTAATGAAGGTATAAGTCCATATGATTGAAAATCATAGCCGTCAAAAGATTTTACCATGGTCTGAGATTGATTGACCTTAGGAGAACTGATGGTTCTCCAATAGGATAAAGACATGATCGACGTAGAGGATCCTTCATCCAAAACCGTGCGATTGACATTCTTCCCACAAAGAGTGCTGTTTATTTGAAACACAAGTTGGTGGGAGAGCCTTGGTTTAAAGTATTCCCGATGAAACATAATGGAATTTGATGTTTTTAGATCTACTGCTCCTAAATATGACAAGGGAGTTCTACGATGGTTGGGACATTTTTGTAGAAAATCGAGGGTTGACATAGCACAAGGTGCTTGAGACTAATCCTTAACAATAATATAATTCTGAGTGGCACGAGCATTCAGATTAATGTTTCCTTTTGAGTGGTGGTCTTGTGTGGGCGCAATATCGAGTTAGTCATAGGATTCTCTATCTGAAGAGGGCCTGTAGGAGGGATATGAGTAGTGGATGTGGAGGTTGAAGTCTTATCGGAAGTATCTCTACTAGGTGTCTTGTTTGGAGTGAGATCATATGTCTGTGATTGGGTAGTCAATTTGATTGTCTTGTTGCACATCATAAATATATCAATGACCAAGGACGTATCCCCTTGATGGGGCTGGTTGGTATTATCGAAATGGGATGCAGTGTTGTGAGCAACCATTTGTTGTTGCTGTGGTGGTAGAGGGTCAGTTAACAATGTTGGATGTGAGGGAAATTAAAATTTTTATTAATCTCCTCGCGATGAGGAAATTCCTTGGTGAAGCGGTCACATTCACATATGAGGCAAGGGAAATTCGCCTTTCTCTTAGGGTTCTATTCAACATCAATATTTTATGTCTTGGTATTTTCTTGTTGGTTTGAAGGTTTTTTGGATTTACCCTTATTTTTCTTCTTATCTCCAAGTGTTTGAGACCATTGAATTGCATTCACCTTGGAGGATACAACAGTGGATGGAGCATGTTTGGTGTTGGTAGTAGTTTGATTGGAAACACAGGTTGATTGGCCTTGTTGTTTCGTTGACTTAGATGCATAATGCATTTGCATGGAACCCAATATGCCATCAGCATGAGGTTCCATGGTAGGTATTGAAGGATATGAAGTGGGACGTGGGGCTTGTAGGATTAGGTCATACAAAGTTCCATACTGGGAATAAACCAAATATAGGTACTAAGCGCGACTAATCGCCTGCTCCTATGTGACAACACCTCCCATAGAAAAATACCTAGAAAGGGTGGAAGAAGTGATTTTGCGAACCAATCAGCTAGTAATTGATCCAGAATAGTAGCCTTAATCAAGCTACGTCATCTTCTCGACTCATGTATATGATCGGAAATATGAGTGGAGAGGGATTGTCGAAGTGAGGTTAATAGGTCTGTACCAGTCTCATATCTAATTGGTAATTGAAAATGTGTAAGGAATTCCATAGTGAGGGAATTAAAGTCCCTAAAGGAGTGTTGTGGAAACTCAATATACCATTTTGATGCTGTCCCTGTAAGAGTTCATTGGAAGAGCCTCAAACGTATAGAATAATCCATCAATGAGTTCAAAGAACACTAGAGATGGAAAGTCATAACATGGGTTTTTGGGTCTTCACCAGGTTTACTGTCAAATTTGGGAATGTCCAATGGTAGTTTGGAAGGTATGGGGGGCCAATAAGGATCATGCAATATGGGATCGTTAATGAGTCTCAACAAGTCAGAAAAATCCAAATTTTCCAGAAAAGGAAGTTATCTATTAGGTTGAGGCTATGAATAATATTGATGGGGCATAGGAATGCCCGTAGAGCTTGGCACTGGTTGTGGTTGCATGTCGAAACCATATGGGCCACCCGCAAGGTACTATTGGAAATATTGAGGATTCTGAATCGTGGGGTTGAAAGGTTGCAGATTCCAAATTGTGGGTTTGAAAGGTTGAGAAGGAACAACTCCTTGATAGGGGGGAGGCGTTGTAGCAGGTTGTGTCAATTGGATGTTCATAACACTTGGGTAGGGTAAATCAAAATATAAATTAGGGTTTTGGGGGTAAGTGGGATGTAATTGGGTCATTTTACCCCTAGTGGGATTCTGACTACCGACCATAGGTGCCCCCCAAGCAGGTGGTGTTTTTTGTTTCCCCTATGATACAGATTGTCCGACAGCTGGAGGTTGACTACTAGCCATGCTTGGTCCTACAGCCAAAGGCTCTCCTCCAGCTATAATATGAATTGCAGCTGAATATTGACCTCCAACTACATTTGGAATTCCAACATAAGGTATATGTGAACTTCCTACTAGAGCATTGAAAGAAAATGTTCGGGTATTTTGAGTAGTTGTCGTGGTATTACCGAATTGAGAAGAGGAGTGCACACAAATCCTGGTAATCACAAGGGATGAAGTGACATTAGTATTACTTAATCGACTAAGAAAAATACCTATAGAGTGACCAATGATTTCACTTGGGAAGACAACTGGGAAATTTCTAGAGGGATACTCTTGACTTGGGGTCAAATAGATGGATGATGGGAAGGCACCACTCATGTTCTGAAACTCAGAAATAGCTTGAACTAAGGTGGTATTACATAACAAGGAAGACAGGTAAAAAATGGTTGTCACTGGGTCATCTGGTGGGGGCTGGGTGAACACCCAATCTATGGGTGCATAATGTTCTACAAATGACATATGAAAGGATGCATCATGGGAGTAAGTTTGGGGTGTCCTCATACCAGAAGGGTCTACCACTTCAGAAGTGGAAGGTAATGAAATTTATGGATTTAGGGGAACTATACCATGGTATCATGTCATGTCCTCGATCCAATCAGTTCCCTTTAGAGTGATGGGGGACCAACCTGATAATTTTTTTTCTCAAAATTATCAACAATTATTCCCTTTTACACAGCCACAATGACTGTGGTCCGCAATCCAAAATCTGCAAGCCACATTCTGCAAGTCGAAATTCGGCACCCCAATGCGCCATTTCAAGAATTACACCTCCGAATTCTGGACTCCGTAATGCGGGAGTCGAAAATTCAGAACACCCAAATCTTTGCTTCGTCGAATCATGCCTCTGACTTCCACAATCCGCGATGCATGATGCGGGAGTCAAAATTCAGAACTCCAAACTCCCAACTCTTGGAAAATTACTTCTCCAACTTCTGCACTCCGCAATTCGTCTTGTAGAAGTCGGAACACCAAATTCCAAACCCCGAGAAACATACCACTCTGACTTCCACACTCCTCAATCCAGTTTGCAGGATTCAGAAGTCCGGATGCCAAATTCCCAACTCCAGGAAAGTTACCTCTCCGACTTCCGCACTCCGCAATATGTCTTGCGGGAGTCGGAAGTCAGGACGCCAAATTCCCAACTCCAGGAAACTTACCTATTTGACTTCTGCACCCCACAATCCGACTTATGGGAGTACGAAGTTGCGACACCAAAGCACCATGCCGAGAAAAAACGCCCCTGACTTCCGCGATCTGCGATCCGCACTGCGGGTTTGGAAAGTCGGAAGTTGGCCATATACCCCTGTTACTACCAACTTCTCGGGCTGATAAATTCCTAATCCTAGGTCCATTTTTGGAAAACTTGGTACCATTGGAAATCTCTCGGAGATCCCCATGCACCTGTAGGTTCCTATGCCACACCTGAGAACTCTGGTCCTATCCTTCTTCCAATCAAAGTGTTTCCCCGAACTCCATCAAATCCTCTTTACCCCACTGTCAAGATCCCTAGTAACACCCTGTCATGGACCCTCCCTTCATATGACCCATAGAGGGGGGATGAATACAAAAGGGGGTGGCTAATTCATTCCCCAATTCCTTATGATGAAATAAAAACCCTCTAGGTAGGTGTGCAATGCATAGTAAACATACAAAGTGGAATTAAATCTGGTTAATGCATCTACAACATATAATACTAATAACATATTAACACAAGAAAAATGATGAAGAAAACAACAAATGAACCAACCTCATGTTCAGGCTTATGCACATAATTTCTATTGATTAATTCCATATGATCATTTCATTTAGATTGAATTGAAATAGCAAATAAACACAACATAGGAAGTATCATCATTTAGGACCACAGAGAGCACTTATCTTATAAGATGAAACTATCCAAGCAACTGGCTATGTGAGAGCAACGTTCCACCCAACCATAGGTCTCTGTCCAACCTATATTATTTCAGCTGAGAGACCACCCCCGAGCTGGGCCGTGTATCCACTAAGGAGGAACTAAATAGGCTCACGCAAAACCATGGATTCACACAACATACATGCTAATCCAACACACAGTTGGGTTTATCATGCATTTAAGGAACAATGGAGGAGGATTCTAAGTCAGTGAGCTCAACACCGGAGCTACATGCCTCTCTATTCTCACTCAGAAAGCCTTGGCACCCACAATACCTACCATACCCAACACAAGGAAGGTCCCCTTCTCTGCTACATAGTCCCTTAGGCACCCCTTCCCTCCAGTGCTCTTTAGGGTGGGCATGGAAAGGTCCAAGCTGTTGGTTTCTGGAGATCCTATCCTTCACTGGGTTTTTCAATCAATCCCACCTTTTGTTCTATTTCTTCTCTTTCATTCCCACTTGGGTTTCTCAATTTATATGGCCAAAGTGACTATATCCACTCAAGGTTTCTCACGGGTTTCTGGGCATCTCACACTCTGTAATTTTTCCCTAGGGTTCATGCCGATAGATCCCTTGTTGGATTTAACTTCCCACACAAATTTTTGGGTGAATTCGACACTCTAAATAAGGGTTTTTCTTAGAATCACAATTTTCTTCTTCCCTTCACTGCTGACTCTCTGTTCTTCCTGAAAAATTCCTTTGTTCATCCCTAATGGAATTGGGATGAGGGAAAACGAATTCCTAGGAGTAAGAGTGACTTGTGGATCAAGGAAAACAAAGCCCCATACCCTGCCATCCGAAATTTTAGGGTTTCCCACACTCCATCGATCTCATGAACAATTTTCTTCAACCACTTCCTTACAGAAGAATAAAATTTCAGCAAGGAAGGTCAAATGGGTTTTAAAGATGACATTTGGTATGGTCCAATCCACCAACCCCCTCACCCCTCCCTAGTGGATACACATGCCCCCCTCTTATTAGTTTCCTCGATAGCCATTTTTTTGGTATTTTATTGCAATGTTAATATTTACATAATTTATATTGTCCCATGGCTTAAGAGCACATGGATTCCATAGTATCAAATACTTGCCTTTTACATAAAACCAAGCATCCACTAGTAGGGCCTTGGCCTTGAGCTCCACGCTAGAAAACATACATTGAATGTATACAATATTTACATTGAAATCTAAATATGTCTTAAGGGTCAAAATGGGGGTATTAGATCTCATGTAGCATGGTATGTACATAATTTCCTCACCGTATCCATAATATATTCATCCTTACAGGGTCCAGGGGATTCCATTCCTAGATTTATTCTATGAGAATATTTAGGTTGAAAGGAGGGTGTGGTGGGTACAAAATTTGTTAATGGTAATTGAATAAGTGGTTGATGAAAGCCTCTTGCTAATTGAAAAGTTGTATATGGAAAGGAATATGACTATTCAATGACCTCAATGAACACCTCTGGCTGGTCATTCTGCAATAATACACTAGCCTCGTTCGAGACAACCTCTTCACCCATATGTCCTTCGTTAGAAGGGTCTTGGGTACCTTGTGGTGGTGGCCAATTATCTCTGGGACCGTATTGCTCGAGATCCAACCCTTGCATCCTTTGTGATCTCCTTGGACCGCTGTCCACTAGGGTGTAAGAATATATTTTATAAGTTAAGTCTCTCTCTAAAGCATTCTAATTAAAATACACAAAGAAAATGCTACTCAATCTAAAGGAAACAAGAAAACGTGTGAATAGGTGGGATAAAAATCCAGATCCTCACAGGCTTGTCAAGTTGTCACAACTTACGATATACCGTAGGTTCCAATAGTAATACTCGGCCCAATATTTTAGAGCACTAATCAAGGAGGATTGGGACTATACCCTTAACCATATTACTTGACTACCTGACAGTACGTGTGTAATAATTTCTGTGAGTGTTGTTCTCATTGTATTGCAACATTAAAATGAACAAAAGTTTAACTCAGTTGGTTTCAAGATTCTATGAGTGTCTCCCGATATACTCAAGGTACGTGGGAGTTCAAATTCGTAGAAGTGTTGTCTGATGCGAAATCGTTTGAAAGGGGCCTTCTGATATACTCTTCATACGTGGAAGAACCTCACAGTCCCTGGATTGTAATGCTGATAAGTAACGCCAACTCCTACTCTTAATAATGTAAGAACACGTCTCTAACCTATCACACACTATTGCTAAAGATTTTAAATTATAGTGCACTTTATTTTATATTGAAGTGGTTAAGTGGACAAGGTGGAATTTCTACTGGCTCAAAAATAATGCAAAGAAATGAAGATGCAATGTTTGACTTAAATGAATGCTATACTACGAGAGGGAAGAAAATATTTTTCTCTCAAAGATGAAAAAGTGTCCTACTTGAGAGAGAGAGAGAGAGATTCCAAAATGAAAAAAATCCCAATTCACATGTACTTTTCAATGACATGAACAAACCCAAACTAAAATGTACCCCAAATTTGAAACAACAAACAATAATCCTTCAAACTCACACCAAAATACAAAAAAAATGAAATCTCTAGATGTTTCCTATCTTTTCAATGCTATCAAACAAATAGATCTATGTGCTATGAAGAGAAAGGATTTCAATAATGATTCCAATTACAAGGGAAAAGAAAAGAAAAAGCATTCCCAAACTCTTGTAAAACTATGAAACTTGAAGAATTTTTCTTCTTCTTCTTTTATATAAATGCAAAACTTAAAAACTCAATTCAAACCAATACAAAAGCAATTTTTGTTGTTGTTTTCAAGTACTTTCAATCGAATAAAAAAAACCAAAGAAATATATTCCTATGAATTGCTATGGAAATAAGAAGATTAGTCTGCTTCTTGCAAAATATGATGAGATTGTAAAGCTCATTACACCAAATTTTTAAAGTTCCTATCCAAATCAATCCAACTCAATATTTGAAATGATAACAAAAGAAGTACAAATCTAACTTTGGAGGAGAATAACACTTTGATAGACAATGAAAAACCAAAAAGAACAACCCAATCCAAAATCCAATGAGGAAACCCAAGCATAATTTAAAATTTTCACAGGGTGTCATAGTTCACAGAGACACATTGGTGCGGTGATTTAAAGTGTCGCAGGCTCAACAAATCCCAGGTGTGACAATTTCGCACTGTATCTGAAGACAAAGTGCGATAATGAAAGATGAAAATTAAAATTAACAAAGGTCTCAGGAAAACTTAGGGATCTTAATGGATTAATGGTTTAAGAGCCATTCTGGATGTCCCAGTGACTCAAAGGACTGAACTTAGCCAAAAAACAAAGAACAAATGACAAGATCAAAGGGGATGGATCCTCAAAACCAAACAAACCCTAATCTAAGGAAAATAAAATCTAGAGAACATTTATTTCCCTAGTGGAGTCACCAATTTTGTTTATGGATTATTCATTCAATGCAGACAAAGATCGAATTCCCTAGTCCAAATGGTTTGGATCTAGAAAAAAAACAGCACAAGAACACACGCCTTTCTCTAGATCAATCAAATTAATCAAGGATGAAGAAAGTAAGTACATTTTTACTGATGGTTGTCCTCGCTAGCTTGAATCTCTTGCATTCCTGCTCCTTGGATCAAATAGATAACTCGTAGAAGATCCAAAATCAAACAAAACCAAGTGAAAGATACAAGATGTAATTTGATTAATCTAAGCAAATGACCAAGGATAAATGATATAAATGAAATACAAGATCACTTATGAGAAAAAAAAATTATTGATGTATTAAGATTGAGGAAAGAAGTACAATTAAAATTCCTTGGTGTTGTAGGTTCCAACAAATGATTTTCCTTAACTAGTCACCTTGCTCCAAGAATATAGATACCAAAGGTTCAAATCTCTAGCAAAATTACTCTAGAATTTAGCTATCATAAACTCCCCCCCTCACCCATGGGGATAAGCTTTATTTTATAGGGAAAAAAGGATATGGGGGAGATGAGAGTTAAGATAAGAAGAATAGGGTAATATCCCAATAGGTTAGGGGTTCGACTGAGATCCATCCTAATAGGAAGGGGTATCCATCCATGAGGGATTCTCTCTAGAAGCTCCTTGAAGCTTCTATTTTTCCATTCCAACAAACAGCGTCGCACGCTACATGATAGCAACTTGTGACATATTGAGGTGTTGCATTCTACATAACAAGAAAGTTGTGAAATTGTCTCATGTTGTGGTATAAGATCCTACGACAATGGGGAGTGTCGCAAGTTTCCCCATAGCAACCTGTGACATTGATGCCAAAAAGGTTTTTTGGAGGGAAAAACTCTCATCTTATTAACAAGTTTAGTCAAAGGCACTTTAGGGATTGTGGAAAATTACAAGGTACATGGTTCATGATGAAATTTCCGTGTAACACAAGTCAATGGTGAATCAGGATGGTGATTGTTAGTCATATGAGAAGGTGTGTTGATGTTTTTAGTCGACGTAGAACGACTACTAATCGACTAAAAAAAAAGATAGACTGTCGGGTTGAAAATTCAAAGAAAGGTACAGTCAATCCAGATTCTTTAGAATTATCAAAAGGATCAATGTGCAATATCCTAGAGGATAAGTTCAATAAATTAGTACATGAAATAATCTCATCAAAGATCACATTTTTTTCTCAAAAGATCTTTTGTTTGTCCAAGTCAAATAGTCGATAGGATTTTGATTCAATAAAATAGGCCATCATGATGAAAGCATGACTCTTTACATCCAATTTCTTCCTATAGTTATCAGTGATATGTTCCCCAGCAACACATCTGAAGGTTTTAAGGTGTCATACAAAGGGTTTTCTTCCTCACCGCTTCTCAACTAGAGTCACGTCGTTGTCATATCTAGTTGAAATAAGGTTCAAGAGATAGTTTGAGCAGTAAATATTTTTTCCCCAAAATTTAGTCGAAAGGTCTTTGGTTTACAGTAGGCATCGAACCATTTCTACCAAATTTATATTCTTCCTCTTTATGACTCCATTCTGTTGAGGGGTGTGAGGGATATAAATCTACCGAGAAATACCTATTTTCAAGAGATATTCTTCAAATTGTTGACTCACATATTTTCCACCATTTTTCTGATCTAAATCACTTTATAGGTCATCCACATTGCTTCTCAGCCAATGCCCTAATTTCCTTTAATCTTTCAATGGCATAATTTTTTTTTTCAAGAAATAGACTCATGCAAATCTAGAGAAATAACCAATGAAGGTTAAAATATACTTCACATATACTAATGAGTGTTTGTTCATGCAATATAGATAACTGTGAACAAGTTTGTGTCATTCATGTGCTCTCTATGCTTTCCCAAAATCAAAGGGTGCTTGATGATGATTTCCAAGCCTCTAGAAACTCCATCGAATGGTATAGTGTTTGGGAGACTAGCAACCATTCTATTTGTTACCATCATATTCAAACTTCTAATTTTCATATATCCAAGTTGTTCATGCCAAATTTGACTTCTGTTGTTGGTTTGAGCAATGAGTGTAGTTGGACCAGTGGCTCAGAAATAATTATTAGGAGAGTAATAGAAAGTGTACAGTCCATTCTTTCAAGGATATAAATAGCATGGAGTAATAGATTCCCCCCCCATGCATTATATAATTTACAATAAAGTGGTATGAACAAAACTCAATAATCTTACTAGTCTACATAAGTTTGCGCTCAAGCTAGGCACATGATAGACATTGGAGATTCAAGAATGTTGAAATTCAACATCTTAACCTCCAATGACTATGAGAGAATAATCATTAGCTACATAGATAATATATTATGGGGTTCCACTTAAGGAAGAGAACAAATAAGAATCCTGATCTATATGATGAGTGCACCCATAATCGATTATACACTTAGTTTGAGTAGTATTGAGAAGTGTTGATAAAAAAAGTGAAGTTATCCACAGGTCGGTTGATCAAAGGACCAGTCGATGCTCCTTCTTCAAGATGCTTGACCTTTTCTTTCAAGTACTTAGTATTATTCTAGATGTAGGTTTTCTACACATGTCGCATCATTCCACACTAGTGACAGGTTTTCTTCATTTGATTCTTCTTGGTTGATGTTGACTTGCCAGTCTCTCCTTTAGTAGGTTGGTTGATACACTCCAATAGTTTATCCGATCAACCCCGTTCTTTGTAATTTTGCTTGATATTTTCATTGAGCAAGTGAGCATGGTGTATGCTACCAAGATTCCCTTCATCAAGCAGTTTTAGTTGATCCCTGATCAATAAATCACGTAATGTATCAAAGGTGAAGTACTTTCCATCTTCTTTGTGTGACATTCAATTGGCATAAAATAAGGATTATAATACATTATAAGGTGCCCTCAGATTCATTAGGACTAGTTCAATGAGTTTTCCATCCTTCTTCAGAAAACTCTAGCCACATTCGCACAATTTCAATTGTATCTCTTTGATGCGAGACAAATAGTCGTAAATCCTTTCAAAGCAATGGGGTTCCAAAGAGATCAACTCTTTCTCTATCCGCATCACTTGAATTTCCTTAACCTTATCAAACGAAAACTTTAGCTTACTCCAAATAGTATGAGGGAAGTTGATCCCAACTGTATGATAGTGAATATTTTTTGAAATTTAGGTTGTAATGATCCCAATCACCTCATCCTTCTTTCCATCGATGAAAATTTTATCTTGGTCATCAGTCATATATGGAATAGTGACATGTTATGCTTGCAATCCCTTTCCCATTATTTATTATGGGATAATGGGGACCCCTCCTAAATTTATTAAGGTATCTGTCTTGAAGTTTTGTTTGTCCCTATAATTTGGTGAGTATTGGCTAGAGTCTTGTAAGAGTGATGTTCCTTGGGCTAAAGACTAAGTTTGGAAATTTTGGAAATAGATACTAAGTAAAGGAAGATATATTTCTATGTGCAATAAATATAAATAAATATGGTGTTGAGCATAAAAAATGGATATCTTCTTGACTTTTAAGAGAAAATGTTAGTTTTTCATTGATACATTAAGCAAAAAGTGTTAGTTTTGCACCGATACATTATGCATAAAATGCTATTTTTCTGACTAATATATTGCATGAAAAGTCACTTTTTCTCTGATACAGCACAAGGAAGGAGAGATTTAGTTAACATTGCACCAAACAAGTGAATTTTTAACTAATGTTGTGGTGATAAAGTGACTTATTTCCAAAGGTGAGAAAGTGACTTGTTCACTTATACATTGTGGGAAAAGGAGAGCATCCACCGATGTATTTCCAAGAGAATATGTTGTTAGCTAGTGTATTACCACTTTAGAAGAGAAAAGGCCTTATCATCTGCACTTTCCGATCAAAGGTAAAGGGGATAATCATGCACTGAGACATTGTGGCATAAAGGGAAGATACCCACTAATACTTCATGACATAGAAGGAAGAAAATTGTTGATATATTGCATCATAAAAAGAAGAAACTTTCCTATACATTACGGTGTGAAAAGGGGCAACTCATCGATGCACTGCACACAAAATAGAAGAGAATCACACTGATAATGCACCATGGAAGCGACACAATACAAGGAAAAGGGGGCACTGGTGTGTGTTAGGGGGAAAGTCAATATAGTCTCCAACTGATTGCATGATATGAAAATGTTTTTCCTCCTCGTAAAAGTTACTTGTTTTGTACATGGTAAAGGAGAGAATTCAGCAAGGAGCGAGTGGACCGAGTTAGTGAAGAAACATGAGAACTTAGATTAACCTAGATTTGATTCTACGTAAGAGGGATGAAATTATTCCAAATTTCGTACATCACTTCCACCATAAACGAATTGTTAGGCTTGCCAAAATTTCACCCTTTCTCTGTCGAAGGCCTCGTGTTCCTAGCCAACAGCTTCGACCAGATTTCTAATGACGTGAATGTAAAAAATGGGTATGTATTGAGAATCCATTTGCTCAAGGGACCATGAATCATATAATTGATGTTGATGAAACCCTAAAATCAGTAGGGTACGACCACACTATTTTGTTGAGGTGTTTTCTTTTAAATAAACCCCTAGCATCTTATCCCCGCCTCTGTG
The DNA here is from genome assembly GCA_027924585.1 of Larix kaempferi. Lineage (NCBI taxonomy): Eukaryota > Viridiplantae > Streptophyta > Pinopsida > Pinales > Pinaceae > Larix > Larix kaempferi. The sequence goes on along the minus strand of BSBM01000696.1, from coordinate 10,933,115 downwards.
CCCTAGGTAACTGACTTGACCTCGCTCAAATTAGAGAAAAGGTGAGGTGGTCCCTCATTATTATATTAAAAACCCTGATAGGATTCACTCTGAGTAGTATATGACCAAATCCCAACCCATGAAATAATGTGTTCACGATTGAATTAGTGTTTTGGTGTTCCTTCCTTTGATAAAATCCCTCATCTTTCAAACTTTTCACTTATCCTAAGCCCTACATGATTTTTCAATTCATATCAATGACATATAAGTTATGAGCATGAGCTAATGAGAATTAAATTGCCATAGTTTCTTTTCAATTTGTAACAGTCCCTGAATCTTCCTGCCACCTCTTGTCTTGACAAGAAACTATTTTAGTCAATTGATTATTTAAAGCAGCTATGGCTAGGAATGCTAATGAGATTCTAAGTTTGGAGATTTGTTTGCTTTCATTTGTAAGTGCTATCATTTTGATTCCATGGACTATGATGTTGTCTTTGATGATTTACAAGATAATCTTATATCTCATTGGAAAACCCAACTCTAAACCAAATGTTTCCAATACATTTCATATGAAGAAGAGATGGCTGAGGATAAGGGAGCTCCAATCCCTATGCTACAATATGATGATACTAAGAGTATCACAAAAGAAGAACCAAAGTATTGTTGGGGTGAAATGTACCTACTCTTTAAGATGGAAAAATATCATAGCCTTGTTGTAGAAATCTAAGAAGACTTGTCCATATATCAAAATATCAAGAGGTTGAGCTTACATAAGGTAGAATCTAGGTCCAATGTCTTTCCTAGTGTTGAAGTGATAGGATGGTTACTACCCTATCTGGACGTCAAAAGCATTATTACCAAGAATTCCACTTGTGAAATCGTTGCTTCCTTCAGCCATCCTCCCTGCATTAGTGCTAGAAGTTTTTGACACCTGAGATAAATTTGACATTTGAGTAGATTGAAACTCTACAAATTTATTATGTGGTGTTTCTCAGGAAAGCATGGGGTCCAAGAAAGAAGTTATATGCTAGGGGAGATGGTGTTTATCAAACTTAGTGGTTGAGGAAGCCCTATCGAATAACCATGATCCTTTTGTGATGATTGTATGGTGAAGAGGACTCCTCACATATCAAGATAGGATGGGTACCATTGTTTTATCATATTACATTACTAGGCACAAAGTTCAATTGGGTTGCTATCCTCTCATAAAACTTGGAGAATGTGGTCATGGAATTAGATGATGATTTTGCCGAACAATAGTTTGATTTCCATATGTCCTATTATTTTCTAGATGTAGTGTGTGCTTTGAATAATTTCCCTAGCATGGGATGGAAGTGGAACCCTACAAATCAACCTATGCATTCTTATTTCCAAGCCTTATGGGAAATCAATACACCATCCATCACAAGTAGATTTGTGAGAAGTTCATCATGTTGTTGTATACAATCATATTTAAACAAACAACTAAATGCGATACTAAGGAATCAATCAAAGAAGTAATGCAGTTGGGAGATTGGATTTTGATAGAGGGAGGAACATATTTGTGCATCCATGGAGGATCACAAGCCCCCTATATACTACCAAAATATGTCATAGATCATATAGTTCTAAAATAAATCATTAGACAAACCTTCATTAATGGAATTGGTTTCACTTTATCCAAGGCCAATAAATATTCATTGCTCCCTCTTCCCATAGTCATAGGAGCCTACAGAATAACTCGATTCAAAAAAGTTGAAGAATTGATCAAAGACTTAAAATTCTTTCATTTCGGTGAAGAAAAGTATAGGAGGAATGACAGTAAGAAGAAAGTGTTGAGTCATTGCGCATTAATAAAGTTTACATGGAATTATATCGATGCGTTTTTTGTCGAGGAATAAGTCTTTAGACAGGTCAAGATCCTTGAAGAAGTGGCCAAAAGAATGAAGAATGTAAAAGGTTCAGTTGCAGAAAAGATCAACATAAGAAAATAAAAAAAAAGGAAAAGTAAGCAGAGGGAGCAGCCCAAAACGAATCACAACAAAAACTTGAATAATATCATAGACAATTAGTTGAATCTAAAATAAGTGTCGAAGAAGAGAAAAAAGGAAATCTAAAGCATAAACACAATATATGGAATTGGAAAATAAAGTCGAGGAAGAAAATCACAAAAGTAGTGAACATGAAGAAAATGAACAATAAGAAAAAAAAGATGGAAACAATACATAACAAATATGACGAGTAGAAGCAACAAGAATAGACTCATAAAAAGAAATAAAGTGAAGAGCATGAGAAACAAGATAAAGAGAGACAGATAGAAGCATAGAGGAAGGTAGTAGAGGAGAAAATTATACAAAAAGAAACCTAGGACAAAGGTGTGAAAGACATGGATATAGAAATGGCTGTTGTAAGTTCGACTGTTATGCTCACTAGTGGAAACTTCCCATTGAAAGAGTTGGGGATAGATTTGTACACACCCTCTAAGGAATATTATATAGATAATATTAGCTCATTCATCTTTGATAAGCAAAATAGACAGATCATTCAAACAATGCATAAGAAGATGAATTTATCTGCACAACCTGAAATGGAAATAACTCTCGAAACTTTGATAATCAAAGGAACATATCAATGCTCCCATGATCATGGCCTCAACAATTGTAGCCACTGCCATGACTACTAAATTCAAAATACAACAGTTGAGTGATCATCTAGGAAATTCATGAGACAAAATAAGTATTTTGGAAGACCAGATTCCATAGGCCATGAGGGAGAGCATGACATTAAAACATGAATAAGATGCATTGTTGGCATAAAAGAAAACCTTGGTAATCCTAGCAGAATATATATATCATGACAAAGAGGCATTGATTTCCTAGGTAGAGAACTTAGGAGATGAGAAAGAAACACTAACAACTCATGTGGAGAGTTTGCAAGATGAGAGGGACACATTAGCAATAGAAACATAAATATCCAAAGAAAAAATACGAAATTTAGCCGAATTTAAAAAACGTACTATTTCATTGTAGCAAGAATACTTACCTATGAAAGAACACGTTATTGAGCAAGTTCAAGAAGTATAGAACATTGCAGTAAGATTGAAAGCTATAATAGAAGGCACCCAAAATCATAACAATGACATTGACATGATTAAAGAAAATATAGACTACATAGTCACTTGGAAACATCAAGCGACTGAGACCCCCTCAAATCTCCCAAGGAGAGCACTCCATGAAACACAACTTGACTATGCTACTATTTTCAATTGTAGGAAGGTTGGGATAGCTGTAAATCATTGGGAAAATGCGAAAAAGGTACATGTAGGGATCACTAAGGTGATTGAGATATGTCAACTCCCATCCCCAAGCACCTTCAACAATCCTACGCCGAATTGAGAAATACCAAGGAATACAAGGATGCGGTCATGAGAGGAACCTCATAGGTTACATCCCATATTTTAGATAGCCATATTGGGATTCCCATGTGTGAATTACATCTAATGAAAGTATCCACTACTAAAGGGATGCTTATATTAAACGAATAAACAATGGCACATGAGGTTTTGTTGTGGCTCCTCAGACCACAAAAAATTAACTTTATTACATATGAATTTGAGCCATGCAATTCATTCATGAAGTCAACAAGGAGTGCTTGTCTTTAAAATAACGTAATATAAAATTGGTTTTATTTATTTTAGGAGAAAAGAAAAGCTCAAAATTGACAAATTTCTAGGAACCTCAAAAGTCATAAGCGACCAAGAGGGATTTGAAGAGTTACTTGGGAGTGATTTTTTAAAGGCTATAAAATAGGGCGATAGGGGAAGAATAAGGGACTTTTTTGTCTTATGGATTTTTGTTTCCCATTTTTGTAAGAACTATTTCTTGTTGATGAAAAGGAGAAGCATGTGGGATGGAATTTTGCACAAGAGTATTTCTATCATGCAGATGAATGTTGTTGGACTATTTCATTCTTTATCACATGCGTATATGTAGTAAGATTGTTCTTGATTTCTAGTGGATTATTCCTATAGTTTCATTCTTTTGCTACTTATGTATATTTCTATGTTATATTCTATTTCTATGAGTTGTGAGTGTAGAATGTTATGATATTAAGACTATTATAATGTTCACGTGCCATTATATTATTTTTATTGATATTTGAAATACAACTAACTAATTTTAGAATATGTATGCCAATGTCACTTAACTACTTGCGCTTTTAAATATCGCTCCTAGATAGGATAGGTTGGTATAGTTGTAGGATTGCATATTAGATTAAATCATATTACATTTCATCATTTAAATAAAAAAAACCATAAACGGTGGACTGGGCCACTAGTGAATCATAGCCAATCTAGAATTCAGATGAGTTCCCTATTCCAAACAATTCAAAGTCTAATTACAACTTCTTACTAGGCAGAACTTGTTAGAAAACTGTTGAATCCTCGGGTGTGTAGGTTGTTGGAATGGGTTCCAAGGCTAACAACAGAGGGTGAAAACCCAGACTGAAAGGCTTCAAAAGGCTCTATGCAAGAGCAGTTTTATCCCCAGCCTATTTGGCGTAGTTAACTCCCACAGATACAAAGGCCTCCGATAGAACATATGGGGTTTGATCCTGAAAGGATCAGTCTTATTGTAAGGGAATATTGAAGTGTCCTAACTCTAAAATGGATCTAAACCTAGAGCAACTTTACCCTAAAGGAGATCTAAACTAAGTCAGGTCTAATCTAAAGAGAGTGTTTCGATTGTGTGCAAGACAACTTGGTTTGATTTTTAATAAGTCATTTCACTAGTTTAACAGAAATGTAAAATTGGATCTTTTCCTTATTACTTCAAAATACAATCGGGCAATGAAAATTAACTGATAATAGTTTAAAGATTATGCGCATGCAAGATTCTCCTATAGTTCTTATGCTAATTGAAAAATTAACATGAATTAATAATTTCTGTGAATCATTTGCAGAAATAGATAAATATTTTAATTAAATAAATTCAATTAAAACATAAAGATACGAAGACCATGAATTAAGACAAATCCAAATCATAGATCAATGCATCAATGATTGATTGCAAAATATAAACAGTATTCATTCCATAATTAAGGTGAAGAAATCAGATATCATTAAAGAAATTTGATAACATAAACAAAGAGGATGCCAAAAGAAACTAACTTTGATTCATCAAGTCTGCAAAAAATTACAAGATATCAAGTGAAGCAGCGTTTCTCCAGTCCTTCTCTAGTGATTATCTCCCCCTCCCCCCCCCCATGAGAATTCTATCCCTTTAAATAATAATTACAAAATAGTTACAAAGGATAGACTTCCCATAAAACAAGGATTACAAAATCAAACTATTCTAATCATGACCAAGGCCATCCTGCCACTTGGCTCTAACTTCTAACAGCTCATCAATATGTGGATAGTTTGATGATTTGAGCCCCATCTGAGCATCACATGTGAAGATTTCCATATTGTTTTTGTCCAGCTTATGCTAGGTGCGTAGGAATATGTGGATCTTTCCTTCTAGGCTGATAGGTTGCTTGATGAACTAGTCCATATCAACAATCTGGATGTGCTCGAAATGCTGGATCTTTTCCTTGACCTCCCCACATCTACGTTCAACCTCCTCAATCATTAGCTTAGGTGGGAATGCCTTCTCAATAAGGTCCACAATAGGAGACTTCAACATCTCCATGATATTATCCACAAAATACCACCTCCTCCCACAGACAGCCTATTCCTTTTTTATTATTTCCCTCACCATGTCAAGGATATTTTGCCTGGCATTCAAAGAAGTCCCGACTCTTCTGAATTGGAAGTTGTCCAACATAGGAATGTCGTCTAGTTTATCCTTGATGTACCTCTGCCAATCGACAATATCATCGATGGATTTAGAATCCAATTGCCTCTTGTCCATCTGTTGGTCAAGAATTACAGACATCTTCCCAAAAGCATTGTTAGTTTCCCGAATTTCATTCAAGGAACTAAACAATGCAGCTAAGACCTCATGATGTTCTTCATTTACCAGATTAGCCAAATCTTTGAATTCTTGTTGAGAAAAATTAGAGAAAGAGGAGGAGGCTGCACTTGCAGTTGCATCCTCAAGCTATTTTTCCAACACAGCTATATTTTCAGCATTGGTAGTATATAGAATCTCTGAATGCTGCAATTTATCCTAGAGGGAATCATTCTGTTCTTGTAGGTCCCTGAGTTGACTTTCATAATCATTCTTTAATCTCTGAAGCTCAGATTCATGTTGTTCATTGATTTTTACTATCTACTCCTGAAGCTTTTTCAGCTCTTCTTTCTTCGAATCAATTTCCTTATTCAGAGAGGTTACTGTATCAAAGTTAGCTCTAGCAAATGCCCCCATAGCTGTTCTAGTTTCTAATGCTCCCTTTTGGATGTCATCAAACTGTATAGCCCAAATTACCCGATTAATAACAGGTGCTTGCAATAAAACTGATCCCTCTTCTCTTGCTTCCTCTTTTAACCATTGCCTTTGCTATCTTGCTATAAAAATAATCCCCAAGGGGAATTAGAATATCCTCCTCACAAGCAGCTTCCAACTCAGTAGAAGATGTAACCACATCTCCTGTTCCAATTAGTAGAGTTGTCTGTGTAATAGTAGCATTGGGTATTGGAATGGTGATCTGGGAGGTAGTCAAAGCAGAAGGGATGATTTCAGAAACTGATGGGACAGAGGTTGGAGAAATAGCTGAAGTGAAATAGGGGTTGCAGCAATTGATGGTGAAGAAGGAGTGATTGGTTCTTGGACATCAATGGTTGGTGGAAATGAAGTAGATGGTGGTAGTTGCAGAGAGACAATTGGAGACTGGATCTCTGTAACTATTGGTGGTGGAGTGGCAAGTGGAACTAACAAGGTTGAAAGTGGAGGAGTGATGTAGGTTAGTGCATCAAATAATTGAGAGATGGTGGATGGGCGTGCAACCTCAAAGGATAAAGTGGGATGAACTTCAACAAAGGAAAATGGGAGTGAAGAAGTTATTGTATGAATAGCAGTAGTGACCTCAGGAAAATGTTCATTTGTGATAGGGTTATCCATCGTTATGCTGTCAAGTAAATCTGTAACATCTTGAGAGGTTTCTGTGAATTCCTGTAAAACAGGCACAACAGTAGAGAAAGAGCTTGTTGGAAGCCTTTCATATTCCACATCACTGTCCTCTATATTCAATGTAGGTATGGCAGATGCATGAGTCTAAATCTTCTGCCTCTTTGCTTGGTTACTTACAACCACCACTTTGGCATCATTGGATGGGTTACTTGCAAAAACCACTTGAACATCACTGGATAGACCACTTGGAGCAACGACTTGGGTGTCAAGCATTGAAGTTATATGTGCCAACTATTTCTTCAACTCACCGGCTGACTAAATCAGGAGCTTGCTGGTCTATTGAACATCCTCTACAAGCACCTTGCCTTTACCTCCATCTGGATATGTCAACATCAGAGGAGTAGCTACCTTTTGTGCTTCTTTTTCTTCCCTTTTCTTTCTAACCTGCTCTTCCAGTTGCATTCCCATTCTTCTATAACTGAAAACCTTAGTTTTGAGCTCTTGTTATATTGAAGAATGTGGCTTTGTTCCTCTTTGCTTTTATCCCTCACTAGGACTTCAGAGAAAATATTCACTCCCTGATAAATGGAGTCATCAAGGACATCTTGATGAACATAGTCTGTCTTCATGTGTTCTTGTTTGAAGTGAGCATCAAGGAATGCTTTGGGGTCATGCATCCTTTTGGGAGCAAGTCCAAATTTCAAAGAAGCAATTCTCCTTCCCAGTATTGCAGCTCAAGTTGAAGATGGAATGACCAAAGGCCCAAGATTTAGAGGAAATTTAGGCCATCCTCTTCTCTTAGGTCCAATAAGCTTAGGAAATACCCCACCTATTACAGTCTAGAAGGATATCTCTTCAAGCAGCAGCTTGTCTGGGACTACCCTCGGTAGTAAATGCACTATATTGCTTCCCAAAATTCTGATATAAGAAAAAGATTCTCCCACATACCAATCACCAAGTGTAGGGATTAAAGTTTTGGCATCTAGATAAAAAGCAGGTGCATCTTCCGTGAATATCTGTTGGTAGATAGCACCAAAGAAATGGACAGAGATATCATACAGCAATGAAATAAAGTTGCTTTCCCACAAATATGAATAGTAAATATGGACTTGGGGTGATGATAAGTTCCAATTCCATCCCATGGAGGGATACTGGAATTCTGAGCAGAAGACATCAATCACATAGGAAGAATAAAGGAATTGGGGCTTCTTTGGTGTTTTCTAATATCGTTCAATGGCTGTCTTTAATTTTGCTGATATGATGAAAGCCCAAGGGAATGAATCCCCGGTTGTAAGGACATGATGGGACACATGCACCCATTCAGCTTTAAACACCGAGCAATTAGGAAGACCATAAATCCTGCAGAGCATGGATTCCAAAAGGGAACAAGGTTCTTTGAACCACGAAACCGGGTAAGAGTTATCAGCTCTGGGCATGAAAGTGGCCGGTTTGTTCATTCAAGACTTCACCATTTCATCAAAGTTATACTTAGTCTTAGCAGAGTCTAGGAATGATGCATTAAGAGGTTGGACGACCGGTTTAAGGGCATATGCTCTGGTGAAAACCTCAGGACGGAAGGTGGCCAATTGACCCCCTACACTATCCTTAAAAGAGCGGTCCTTAGGGTTGGCATGGTTAAGAATCCATTTAACTGCATTTGTGTAGGGAAGAATAGCAGGTCTAGCAGCAATGGCATGCAGTTGTGAATTCCTAATCTTCTCATAAGCGGGCCTGTCATTATGGATGTATGATAGGTCATCGTTATCAAATATGGGGTATATTTTAGACTAGTCAATTTGATAAGTCTCAGAAACTTTGTCACTGGTGTCGGTAAGGAAGCCGAAGTTAGGTTCTTTGTTCATTAAGTCTTTCTAAGCCATTCTGGAGTGGGTGTTCCGTGACATTTTGAAAAACTAGAAATTTTTGATAAAGAAATAAACACAAATAAAAAAAATCAAAAAATAGAAAAAACCCGTAACTAACGAAAAAGACAAGGACATGAAACCGACCTGTGAGTGAAGAAAACGATAGAAAACAAACCTGGTAAAATCTTGTGGTAAAAGCGTCCGTAATAGGTAATTCTTCGGAAATGAAAATGATAAAAGAAAATAGAAAAAATCAACATATTTATCAATTTCATCGTATACAATCCGGTAAATTTTGGGCCATAGGATTAAAACAGATCAACGTCTGAGATCCAATTAAGTGGGATGCGGAAAGAGAATTGCGGCCACTTATTTTGTAAATATATTCAATCTTTCCGCAATCTGCAATCCGCAATTGTGGGTTGTGGAATCACAACTCTAAGTATTAACAAAACAAAAGTTTCCGCAATCTGCAATTGCGGGTTGCGGGTTGCGGAAACGCAAGGCGCGAACTTATTTATTCAAACAATTCCCACAATCCGCAATCTGCAATTGCGGGTTGCGGAAATGCAAAACGCAAAACTATTTACAAAGTGTTCCCGCAATCCGCATTGCGGGTTGTGGGTGCAAACAACCACGATTATTTGAAAAACAACTCCCCATCCACAATCCGCATTGCGGATTGCGGGTTGCGGAATGAAAAATGTACCAAAACAAAAACCAAGCTTCCACAATACGCATTGCGGATTGCGGGTTGCGGAATGAGTTGACTTTTGGGAAATTTAAAGCTTTCCGCAACTCACAAAAACACACAAAATCAAAGGAGTTTTAAAAGGGAAAAATTCTAATTGAATTAAATGATGACAAATCAATAAAAGCATGATGAAAAACCCCAAAATAACCATGGAATTTAATCATTACCTTTGCATATAAAAAATTTGGGGTTCCCATATTTTATTGAAAACATGGGATCTGTTGTACCTACAACAAATGGAGACTGGATGGGATGAACCAGTTATCTTTGTAAATAAAATCTGTAGTTATAAGGAAGAGATGTCAGCAAACTAATATTTCAACCTATAATTCACAAAATGTTCTCATAATGCACAATCAAAACAACAGAGTTAGTCATATGATTGATATATATCCATCCAAAACCATTTAATGATGATGTTCATATGAGAAGGAAGCCTTAGCAGTAAACAAGAATCCTTTACCAATACGTAGTCATAGGAAGGAAGTTTGTGATGAGACTTAGAGCAAGCTTAGATCCATTATGGGTTACCAAATCTTGAATCACCTTGAGTTTATTAATCGTTTATTTATATACAAATGCAGTACTCACAATATATACATTTTCTTTTCCTCTTTATTTTTTTTTTTACAACAGAATGAAAGCATGCAAACAAGACTTCTGTTGATACAAGGCCATTTCCTTGACTTGGTGATCAGATGGTGGCAATGCCATTCACAGACCGGATCTAGAAACCGAACAGGCCAGCTCAGTAAGGAGACTTCCTGTCTTTTAGCTTTTGACACTAAAAGCAATTACCATGGCTTGGTGACCATAAGTGGTAATTTTAGTCCAAAATCAGACCCATGATCATGGTAGGGATGGCTTGTAATAAGACCCCCCTCATCCTCATATACAACAAACTACCTTACAAAGGAAAACAAAATTTTATTCACGCATATATTACAAGACACTACCATGGCTTGGTAACCATATGATAGTAGTGTTACTCACCGATGTTTTGCAGATCATGAATGGACCGACCTGTGATAGGATCTTCCACCTTCCAGCAGAAGTTGAAAGTCATCTCCCAAGTTTGGTGGCTTGATGTGGAGATGTCATTCCACTTAAACATCTATGAACACAATGGGATGGCTTGTAATAAGACCCCCCATCTTGCAATCTACAATTATTAAGGTGAATTATTTTCAAGGTGATCAAAGTGGGATCCAGAACAGTTAAGGCTAACAAGGCTATGAATATATGCTTCCATTCACTAATGAAACATAAGGCAGGAAAAAGCAATTGCTTCCTCAAATTCAATTAAACAAACAAAACATCCATAAAGATATTGGTTAAGGTGGGAAGGTATCAATCAAGGCCTCACCAATAATGACTATTGATTTCATGAAAAACATTTTCTGATGTAGGCCTAGTGAAATTAAACTGTCATTGCAACCTGGAAACTTCAGACTAAATTAACTTTGAAACACAACGTTGAACAACCTTTGCCAAATGTGTGGACATTATTCAAAGCAAAAATGTACAAAAGAAAAAAAATCAAATAAAAACAAAGCAGGAAAGCAAACAAACCACACTTGATGTACAGTAAGTGAATCTGCTCAATCAAACAAAATGCTTTTTGAGCAATTGCACATTCACTGGTTAGGTGTTTGAGATACCTTCCAGTGTCTGCAACCGGACAGTACTAGGACCAATATTCTCTGTAACAATGAATGGTCCTATCCATAAGCGTTGGAACTTGGTGTAATCATTCTTGTCTTTGTGTTGTTTATCCCAGTTTAGCACCAAGTCCCCCACATTAAACTCCCTGTCAGATGAGGACTTCTCATCAAAACACCTCTTTACCAGTTGCTGATGTTAATACAACTTGTTTTTGGACTTCTCCCTATCTTCTTCCAGCTTGAGTAACATATCAATTCTTTGCTGGAGTGGGGAAGAATCATTCTCTTGTATAGATTGTGTCAATTATAGTGAAGGGATCATGAGGTTGGATGGCAAGATGGCCTCCTTACCATAAACTAAACAATAAGGGGAATTTCCTATGGCTACCTTTGGGGTGACCCGGTCTGCCCAAAGAGCATTGTATAGCTGGTGTGCCAATATTTATGGTGAGTGGAAATTGTCTTCTTTAAAATGTCAATTAAGTTTTTGTTGGAAGACTCTTCTAGCCCATTCCCCTGTGGATAATAACTGGCAGAAAACTTAAGCTTTATCCCTTTTTCAAGGGCATACTGTGTAAGATCAATGGAAGAAAAATAAGACGCATTGTCAAACACTAGGAATTCAGGGGCACCAAACCCAGTGACTATTTGGATTTCAAGGAAGGATATCACTTGGTTTGTATTGCATTGTCTGAGGGGGACTGCCTCTACCCATCTGGTAAAGTAGTCCATGGCTGTTAAAATGTACTTGTGCTACAAGGAGGAAGCAGGGTTGATGGGTCCAACAAAATCTAGTCCCCATTGTAGAAATGGAAACTGAACTGTTACTGGCTGCAAAGGAAACACAGGTTTTTTCATTTTCCCAGCACACTTCTGGCATGCTTCACATCTTATGGTGTATGAGTATGCGTATTTGAACAAATTAGGTTAGTAGTATCCTATCCTTAGGATCTTATGTGCAGTGGTTTCTCCTGAGAAATGCCCTCCTGCAGGTCCTGAATGAAATTGCAAAAGAATATTATCAGTTTCTTCTTTCTCTAAACATCTAAGAAAAATACCATCATAATTCTTCCTAAACAAAACCTCATCTATGAATTGATATGGTGTAGCTTTCAACCTTAAAGCTCTATGTTTTTTAAAGTCAAGGTTTTTAGGAGCAAACCCATGGGTAAGGAAGAATTTAATGTCATCATACCATTCGGATGTTTGAGTCGTGATAACATTAACAGAACCTGTTGTTGTACTCTCTTCTTGTTCCCACTCAATATGCTATTGTACAGGGTCATTCGATTGAGTGATTAGTAGACACAAGCCATGGCCTTTCACAATCTTTGCTGGTCTAATTTCCAAATCATATTCTTGCAAAGCTGTCATCCAATGAGCTATTTTTTCACCAAGTTCTTTCTGAACCAGTACATTTCTGATAGCTGCATAAGGAACAATGACTTTAGTCCGAGATTTCAATAAATATGGTCTAAAATGTTTTACAGATTTATAGATTGTGTAAGCTTGTTTATCAATCTGGGAGTAGTTGAGTTCTATGCCTTTGAATGTGGAGCTCATGAATGAAATAGGGATTTCAGCATCATTATCATGTTTATGTGTAAGGACAATTGTGTAGGAGAAGTCAGTAGCAAACGTGTATAGAGTAAAATCTTTGCTGAAGTCTGGAGACATCAGAGCGAGAGCTTCCGCAATGGCTCTCCGGATTTCAACAAAGGCATTTATTTGTTCCTCAGACCACTTAAATTGAGGATATTTTTTAACCAATTGTTGCAACGGTTTAACACTTTGAGAAAAATTCAGAACAAATCTACGAATGAAATTAATCTTACCAAGAAAATATTGCAGGGCTTTACGTGAACCTGGTAGGCCGATCTTCACAATGGATTCTATGCATTCTGGATCAATGATCATGCCTTCTTTTGAAACAATAAAACCTAACATCCTACCTTCAATGACTGCAAATATAGATTTTTTTGGGTTCAATGAGATTCCATATCTTCTGCAGTGTTCGAACACATGTTTCAGAGCAGACAATGTTGATGTCGTTTTTTAGAAAAAATGGTAATATCATCTAAATATACAACGACAGAATTTTACATCAAACCCCTAAAAGCTATGTCCATAGCCCTCTGGAATGTAGCACCTACATTTATCATCCCAAAAGGCATTCACCTATACGAAAAGGTTCCCCAAGGGGTTCTAAAGCTGTTTTTAGTTGATCATCAGGGGCAACTAGGAGTTGGTTATATCTCGAGAATCCATCAAGGAGAGAAAAAATATCAGACCCTGCTACTTTTTGTAGAATCTTCTCCATTGGAGGAACAGGGTAGTTGTCCTTTTCAGAAGCTTTGTTTAAGTTTCTGAAATCAACATAGAGTTTGATTTCCCCATTCTTCTTGCGAACAGGTACCATATTAGCAATCGACTGTGTGTGTCTGAGAGTGAATACAATTCGTGCTATCAATAATTTCTCAATCTCCTTCTTGACAGAGGGTTCCAGACTGGGATGCATCTTCCTTAACTTCTGCTGATAAGGTTTTACTTCAGGTTTCATTGGTATATTATGGTGCATGATACTGGTGTCAAAAGTTTTGATTTCATCGTATGTCCATGCAAAGACATATTTGAACTTCTTGCACAATCTAATAAAAGCTCTCTTTTCCTCGGCAGAGCAATCAACCTTTATATTGATGAAACGAGGATTCTGTTCAGTTCCTAGGTTGACTGGCTCATAGTTGAGGGATGAAATATGGGCTTTACAGTTGGTATTTTGCTTGAATTTATCTTGCAGATCGTAGTATTTCTCCAAGTTTATGACTGCTTTAGGCATAAGATTGGAAATATGAGTGGAATCATCCAAAGACTTCTCATGCTCAACTTCATATATTGCCACATCTTGAAACATGTCCTGGGATGTAAGAAAGTATAATATTTGTTGGTCATCATCGAACACTTTCCAACTAGTCACATTATCGGGAATGGAAGGCCTGTACATAAGTTCAATTGAAAAAGTGTCAAGTGACAAACCTTATGGTGGAATCAACCTGGATGCAGTATTATCCAGTAAATCTGCATCAAAATTCTGTGATCCGAGGACCGACTTGATGTTAAATGCAGAAAAAGAATTAGTTAGGTCCCTTACCAATTTCTGATAGTTAATCAAATATGGAGACAAACAATGGATTTTGTTTCTCACCTGCTTGACTATAATCTCAAGATCTCCATAACATTCAATTACCTGGGCACCCATGTCAATTGCCTTCCTGAGTCCTTGGACCAAGGCCTCATACTCAACTATGTTGTTGGTGCATTCAAACTCAATCCTGTAGGCAATCATAGTTTTGGTTCCTTTTGGATCAATCGAGACACAAATTGCACCAACTCCATATTTAGATCTAGAGCCATAAAAAAATAGAGTCCATGCATTTAAGTCTATCCTAAAGTTAGTATTTACATTGTATACATTATGTACAACAATAACTGAGAATGGAACAGAAGTAAGATTGACAATTTGAGACTGATTCTGTAAGTTCTCAGCTGGTGACAAATCCGCAGGCAGATCCCTAAACAAAGTGCCGAAAGTGTAATGTTCCACATGTGAGCTAAAGTATGCAACAGGCTCACTAGGATTATTTAAGTCTATAAGAATTTGTTTCATAGAAGGTTCACTGAAGATTTTAATTTTGTTTGGTCTTCCATTGTAGGGAAGCCATAAGTGAGACCAGTCAATAGCAAAGTAGCCTTTGAGATTCTCTGACCAATATCTGCTCAACCACATTCCATACATTTCTGGGATGTCAACCACAATGATATCCACAGTCTGGTGGATTCTCGGGTCGGCAAACAATGTTAACAATACATTTTTTAGTTCTCCCACTACCCTAACTTTGGATATGTCAAGTTGAACTATTTGAGTAGGGTAGGGCTCCCAAGAGGCATTTAACTTTTTGCAGACAGATATCACATTTGATGAAGCCCTTGAATCTATCAAACAATTATGGACATTTCTATTGAAAACTTCAAAAGTAAGCAAGAAAGGAAGTCTTATCTTGCTACCTGATTTCTGATTTCCAGGTTTAGAGTATGTCTCTAGATTGTTGTTCTGATCCTCCCTAGGTTTGTTGACAATCATACTTTTGGGTAGACTGTCTCTCATTGCAGGGATTTTGAGGAGTTCAAAAAGAGAAATATTGGATTTTACTCTTTTCAAGTCCTCAATTAGGCTGTATTCTATTTCAGGAATTAAACTATCCTTTTGTGCTGGTGCTTTACCTCTATTTGGTGTGGGTGCTGAAGTGGAAGCTTCTTGTGTGGGTTTTCCTTTTCTCCTTGTATTATAGGGGTGTTGGACATTGAATACAACCTCAGGCTCATCTTCCTCCTCAGCCATGGGAAGTTTTGAAAATAAGCTATTTGTGTTTATCTACTGATCTTCTACTTCATCCGGTGTTTCAGGATCTTGATTCTCTTATGGATTTTCATCTTGCTGATTAGGAGAATTATGTGATTCTGAAACCAAAGCCTTAAATATAGAAAGAATTTCTTCAGAGTTTAGTCCTTCATCAGGCTTAGGTGGGACTTGGTTTTGTGGGGGTTGGTAAGGTCTTCTGAAAGGTTATCTATTGAATCCCCTGTTATTGTTCTGGTTTTCTGTGTTAGTTTTCTTTAGGTCTACCATCTCATTTGAGATATTTTGGAGTAAATTATTCATGTCATTCATCTCAAATGGGTCCTTGTTTTGGACTGTGGGTTTTGGAGTATTTTCTTACTTTCTTTTGGAGGTTGAAGGCTGATCTGATGTAGCATCAGGGTTATCTTTCAAACAATATATATCCTTTTCAACCTGGATAGCCTCAGCAAAGGCCTCCTACAAGTTATCTTTTCATGCTCTTTTTAACCACATAGCAATGGGAACATGTAAGCCTTTAACATATAAGCAACCAACAGTTCTTCTGCAGGAAGAACAGTGGTAGGAATTCTATTTTTCAAGTATGAAAACCTTTGATTGTAATCTTTAACTCTTTCCTTGCCTCCGATTTTCATTGAGGACAAGTCTTTAACCAAGTCTTCTGGAGTCTTATCATCTCCAAACTTGTGGATGAACATTTTTTCAAAATCATCCCATGAAGAGATGGATCTCGCTTCCAGGGCAAAGTACCAAGTGGAAGCTTTTCCCTAGAAAGTGTAAGGAAACAACTTGCAGGCTACATATTCATGAATGAAATTCCTAAGTTTGATGGCCTACATAAAAGTTTGATTGGTGGTGAGGTGAATTATGTCGTTCAGGGTTTGGGTGATCTAAATTTTGATTATTTGAATTATTAACTTAGGGATCAATGTTCTGTTGATGTTGAATTGCTGCTAATCCAAGATTACGCTCTTCTACGATTCTTTGTTGTAACCTAGCAACACTATCATAAGAACCTTTGAGTAATTGTTCGAGTGTGAGGGGTCCCGTAGTGGGTGATACAAAAGCGATATTGACCCTCCTATTTTCCTACTCTATCACAGGGGTAGCAGGAATGACGGTTGAACCTTGCACCAGTTGTTCAGCAGAGGTTGATGCCCGCATGTGACTATGGGTGACAATTGGTATTCTTGCTAGAGGAGGTCTATTAGTATTATGTTTAGGCATAATTTGTTTCTGGATATCCTTCTAACACCATTTTTTGAAGCCCCGAGTGTGTATGTTGCTTGAATGGGTTCCAAGGCTAACAACAGAGGGTTAAAACCTAGACTAAAAGGATTCAAAAGGCTCTATGCAAGAGCAGTTCTATCCCCATCTTGTTTGGTGTAGTTAACTCCCACATATACAAAGGCATCCGCTGGCACTTATGGGGTTTGATCCTGAAAGGATCAGTCTTCTTGTAAGGGAATATTGAAGTGTCCTAACTATAAAATGGATCTAAACCTAGAGCAACTCTACCCTAAAGGAGATCTAAACTAAGTCAAGTCTAATCTAAAGAGAGTGTTTCAATTATGTGCAGGACAACTTGGTTTGAGTTTTAATAAGTCATTTCACCAGTTTAACATAAATGTAAAATTGGATCTTTTCCTTATTACTTCAAAATACAATCAGGCAATGAAAATTAACTGATAATAGTTTAAAGATTATGTGCAAGCAATATTATCCTATAGTTCTTATGCTAATTGAAAAATTAACATGAATTAATAATTTATGTAAATCATTTGCAGAAATAGATAAATATTTTAATTAAATAAATTCAATTAAAACATAAATATACGAAGACCATGAATTAAGACAAATCCAAATCATTCCATAATTAAGGTGAAGAAATCAGATATCATCAAAGAAATTTGATAACATAAACAAAGAGGATGCCAAAAGAAACTAATTTTGATTCATCAAGTCTGCAAAAAATTACAAGATCTCAAGTGAAGCAACGTTTCTCCAGTCCTTCTTTGGTGATTATCTCCCCCTCCCCTCCCCACGAGACTTCTATCCCTTTAAATAATAATTACAAAATAGTTACAAAGGATAGACTTCCCATAAAACAAGGATTACAAATTCAAACTATTCTAATCATGACCAAGGGCATCTTGCCACTTGGCTCTAACTTCTAACAACTTATCAATATGTGGATAGTTTGATGATTCGAGCCCCAGCTGAGCATCACATGTGAAGATTTCCATCTCGTTTTTTTCCAGCTTATGCTAGGTGTGTAGGAATATGTGGATCTTTCCTTCTAGGTTGATAGGTTGCTTGATGAACTGGTCCACATCAGCAATATGGATGTGCTCGAGCTGCTCGATCTTTTCCTTGACCTCCCCACATCTGTGTTCAAACTGCTCAATCATTAAATTAGGTGGGCATTCCTTCTCAATAAGGTCCACAGTAGGAAACTTCAACATCTCCATGATATTATCCACAACATACCACCTCCTCCCACAGACATCCTGTGCCTTTTTTATTGTTTCCTCCACCATGTCAAGGATATTCTGCCAAGCATTCAAAGAAGTCCTGACTCTTCTGAATTAGAAGTTTTCCAACATAGGAATTCCATATGGTTTATCCTTGATGTACCTCTGCCAATTGACAATCTCATCGATGGCTTTAGAATCTAGTTGCCTCTTGTCCATATGTTGGTCAAGAATGACAGACATCTTCCCAAAAGAATTGTTAGTTTCCCGAATTTCATTCAGGGAACTAAACAATGCAGCTAAGATCTCATGATGTTCTTCATTTACCAGATTATCCAAACCTTTGAATTCTTCCCGAGAAAACTTAGAGAAAGAGGAGGAGGCTGCACTTGCAGTTGCATCCTCAAGCTGTTTTTCCAACACATCTATCTTTTCAGCATTGGCGGTATTCAGAATCTTTGAATGCTGCAATTTATCCTGGAGGGAACCATTCTGTTCTTGTAGGTCCTTGAGCTGACTTTCATAATCATTCTTTAATCTATGAAGCTCAAATTCATGTTGTTCATTGATTTTTACTATCTACTCCTGAAGCTTTTTCAACTCTTCTTTCTTCAAATCAATTTTCTTATTCAAAGAGGTTATTGTATCAAAGTTAGCTCCAACAAACGCCCCCATAACTACTACAGTTTCTAATGCTTCCTTTTGGATGTCATCAGACTGTCTAGCCCAAATTACCTGATTGGGAACATGTGCTTGCAATACAACTGATCCCCTGCTTCTCTTGCTTCCTCTTTTAACCACTGCCTTTTCTTTCTTGCTATAAAAATAATCCCCAAGGGGAACTACAATATCCTCCTCACAAGCAGCTTCCAACTCAGTATAAGATGTAACCACATCTCCTATTACAATTAGTGGAGCTGTCTGTGTAACAGTAGCATTGGCTACTGGAATGGTGATCTGGGAGGTAGTCAGAGAAAAAGGGATGATTTTAGAAACTGATGGTATGGAGGTTGGAGAAATAGTTGAAGTGAGAAGTCCAGGAAGTGAAATAGGGGTTTTAGCAACTGATGGTGAAGAAGGAGTGATTGGTTCTTGAACATGAATGGCTGATGGCAATGAAGTAGATGGTGGTAGTTGCAGAGAGATAGTTGGAGATTGGATATTTGTAAGTATTGGTGGTGGAGTGGCAAGTGGAACTGACAAGGTTGAAAGTGGGGGGGTGATGCAGGTTAGTGCATCAAATAATTGAGAGATGGTGGATGGGGGTGAAACCTCAGAGGATGAAGTGGGAAGAAATTCAACAAAGGAAAATGGGAGTGAAGAAGTTATTGTATGAATAGCAGTAGTGACCTCAGGAAAATGTTCATTTGTGATAGGGTCATCCATCATTATGCTATCAAGTAAATCTGTAACAACCTGAGAGGTTTCTAAGACTTCCTGTAAAACAAGCACAATAGTAGAGAAAGAGATTGTTGGAAGCCTTTCATCTTCCACATCATTGTCCTCAATATTCAATGTAGGTATGGCAGATGCAGGAGTCTGAATATTCTTCCTCTTTGCTTGGTTACTTACAACCACCACTTCCGCATCATTGGATGGGTTACTTGCAACAACCACTTGAACACCACTGGATAGACCACTTGGAGAAATGACTTGGGTGTCAAGTATTGAAGTTATATATGCCAACTCTTTCTTCAACTCACCGGCTGAGTGAATCCGAAGCTTGTTGGTCTGTTGAACATCCTCTACAAGCCCCTTGACTTTACCTCCATCTGGATATGTCAACATCAGAGGAGTAGCTACCTTTTGTGCTTCTTTTTCTCCCCTTTCCTTTCTGACCTGCTCTGCCAGTTGCATTTCCATTCTTCTGTAACTGAAAACCTTAGTTTTGAGCTCTTGTTGATGTTGAAGAATGTCGCTCTGTTCCTCTTTGCTTTTAGCCCTCATTAGAACTTCAGAGAAAATATTCACTCCCTAATAAATGGAGTCATCAGGGACATCTTGATGAACATAGTCTGTCTTCATGTGTTCTTGTTTGAAGTGAGCATCAAGGAATGCTTTGGGATCATGCATCCTTTTGGGAGCAAGTCCCAATTTCAAAGAAGAAATTCTCCTTTCCAGTACTGCATCCCAAGATGAAGCTGGAATGACCAAAGGCCCAAGATTTAGAGAGAATGTAGGACATCCTCTCCTCTTAGGCCGAGTAAGCTTAGGAAATACCCCATATATTACAGTCTGGAAGGATATCTCTTCAAGCAACAGCCTGTCTGGGACTACCCTCGACAGTAAATGCACTATATTGCTTCCCCAAATTCTGATATAAGAAAAAGATTCTCCCACATATCAATCACCAAGTGTAGGGATTAAAGTTTTGGCATCAGGAGAAAACGAAGGTGCCTCTTCCGTGAATATTTGTTGGTAGATAGCACCAAAGAAATGGTCACAGATATCATGCATCAAAGGAATAAAGTTGCTTTCCCACAAATCTGAACAGTAAATATGGACTGGGGGTGATGACAAGTTCCAATTCCATCCCATGGAGGGATACTGGAATTCTGAGCAGAAGACATCAATCACATAGGCAGAATAAAAGAATTGGGGCTTCTTTGGTGTTTTATGATATCGTTCAATGGATGTCTTTAATTCTGCTGACATGATGAAAGCCTAAGGGAATGAATCCCCGGTTGTAAGGACATGATGGGCCACAGGCGCCCATTTAGCTTTAAACACCGAACAATTAGGAAGATCGTAAAGCTTGCAGAGCATGGCTTCCAAAAGGGAATACATTTCTTTGAACCACAAAACCGGGTAAGAGTTATCGGCTCTAGGCATGAAAATGGCTGGTTTGTTCATCCAAGACTTCACCATTTCATCAAAGTTATACCTAATCTTAGTAGAGTCTAGGATGCTGCATTAAAAGGTTGGAAGACTAGTTTAAGGGCATATGCTTGGTGAAAACCTCAGGATGGAAGGTGGCCAATTGAGCCCCTGCGATGTCGTTAAAAGAGCGGTCCTTAGGGTTGGCATGGTTAAGAATCCATTTAACTGCGTTTGTGTAGCGAAGAATAGCAGGTCTAGCTGCAATGGCATGCAGTTGTGAATTCCTAATCTTCTCATAAGCGGTCTGGTCATTCTAGATGTCTGACATGTCATGTTTATCAAATATGGCATATATTTTAGACCAGTCAATTTGATAAGTCTCAGAAACTGTCATTGGTGTCCGTAAGGAAGCCAAAGTTAGGATCTTTCTTCAGTAAATCTTTCTGAGCCGTTCTAGAGTGGGTGTTCCGTGAAATTTTGAAAAACTAGAAATTTCTGATAAAGAAATAAACACAAATAAAAAAAAATCCAAAAATATAAAAAACCTGAAACTAACGAAAAAGACAAGGACATGAAACCGACCCGTGATCGAAGAAAATGACAGAAAATAACCCTGGTAAAATCTCATGGTAAAACCCATGTAATAGGTAATTCTTCGAAAATGAAAATGATAAAAGAATATAGAAAAATCAACATATTTATCAATTTCATCATATACAATCCGGTAAAATCCGGGCCGTAGGATTAAAACAGATCAACAATGAAGATCCAATTAAGTGGGATGCAGAAAGAGAATTGCGGGCACTTATTTTGCAAATATATACAATCTTTCCGCAATCCGCAATCCGCAATTGCGGGTTTCGGAATCGCAACACTAAGTATTAACAAAACAAAAGTTTCTGCAATCCGCAATTGTAGGTTGCGGAAACGCAAGGCGCGAACTTATTTATTCAAACACTTCCCGCAATCTGCAATCTGCAATTGCGGGTTGCGGATTGCGGAAATGAAAAACAAAAAACTATTTACAAATTGTTCCTGCAATCCACATTGTGGGTTGCAGGTTGCGAGTGCAAACAACCACGATTATTTGAAAAAACAACTCCGCATCCGCAATCCACATTGCGGATTGCGGGTTGCGGAACAAAAAATGTACCAAAACAAAAACCAAGCTTCCGCAATCCGCATTGCGGATTGCGGGTTGCGGAAAGAGTTGATTTTTGGGAAAGTTAAAGATTTCCACAACTCACAAAAACACACAAAATCAAAGGAATTTTCAAAGGAAAAAATGCTAACTGAATCAAATGATGACAAAGCAATAAAATCATGATGAAAAACCCCAAAATAACCTTGAATTTAATCATTACCTTTGCATATAAAAAATTTGGGGTTCCCATGTTTTCTTGAAAACATGGGATCTATTGTACCTACAACAACAACCAAGATCGTAGAGGAATAAAAATAAAAAGATGCAAATATAAATCACATAAAACACATTACAAGAGAGACACCAATATAACGTGGTTCACCCAGGATGGGATATGTCCACACAGAAATTTGCAGTCCTTATTATTATACCATCCAACAAATGAAGGGATACAACTTGCAGCACATCTGCTGCAACTTCCTCTTCACTCTCTCATAGTCTCTCTTACAAAACCATGGATATATTTACAATGCTACAATACCCAAACATATTACAATGCCTTCCTTTTAAAGAGGGATTACCATGGGAAAATACTATGGGACACGTAATACCATGGGCCCGTAAATCACCCATTATTGACCAAGTTATGAATATGAAATTACAACATTTTACAAGGCATTTGTTTTCGAAGTTTTTCGCTATGGGGGCACTTCCCTCGAATCCCTAACAGGGGGGGCTCCTAAAATGTAGTCGTTGCCACCCCTTGGACCCCCAATGATGACTATATTGGGGGGGGGGGGACCCCCCCCCAAACCCCCCTGTTATGGGCTGGGATCCAAACATGACTGCAACACAATCTCTGAATAAGGAAGATCAGGATCCACAATGAACATAACCCTTGCTGTTAACGCAAATACATTTTTAAGTGGTCAATAGTTTTTGCTGCTAGAGGGAGGACCGCTAGTGTATGGATGGTACAAGAATTCCTCTTTGATATGGATTTTTTCTGGGTTCCCACCTAAAAATTTACAAATCCTGAAAGTTTAGCTACCAATGGTACTGATTTGGGACATGATACTCACTTTGAAGATAATAATAAAGAATTAGAAAAACTAGATACTTCTCTTGAATGTCCTTTTTCACTTCTACATCACAAGGTTAATATTCTTCATCAATTTACTAGGTATTATGTAAGCAATTGCTTATGGCTCCTTACCTAGATGATGTGCTTCACACAAGAATGTTATAGAAACTGAAGATTCAATACTTGTTGATTTGCTTGAAAAGTTAGTAGATTTAACATTTCAAGAGATTCCTGAGCTTATAAATCATGTTAACAATCAAATTAACACCCCTAGTCATGTGACAGAAGAAGCACATTTTTACTATGCGCCCGCAACATCAATACAGAACACAAGTACATTCAGAGACAAATCCTCTCTGATCTAATCATTTCTCCCATAAATGGAAGGATTAGGTGAAGAAAATAAGAACCTAAGGAGACCAAGTTCAGTAACTGAATTGCTAAAAAAAGGTCCAAAATTAAGCTACACCAACCAAAAAGTGAAGAGGAATGCATTAAGGTGCATTAGTTGTGCTTAAAGTATGCTAAGTTGTGCAAAAAAGCTTAAAAACTATGGAAAAGTGGGTTTTTGAATGAAAATGATCTAAAATAATGAAAAAGAGCAATCCCACATTTAGAGGAAAAGCTTGAAGGCCCATTTCCCAATGCTATATAAGAAAGGCATTTGGGGCATTGTAAGGTACACAAAGGAAGAGCAAAGGCATGTTGGAAAGATTTTGAAGGAGGAGGAAAAGCTCAATTTCTTCAAAAGCAAGGGCGGAGAAAGGAAATCTCATGGCAATGAAGGAGGGATTCACACCAAGATCCATGGTAAGGATGTACCTATTCATTGTTTTAATATGAAATGATTCAAGTTTGTTCCATTTGAATGTTGCTTATCTTGTATGATTTAGATTTTCAAATGACATTAGATCTTAGCTTTGCTTATCATGTTTGATGAATGAATGTAGATCTTAATAGTAACTTGTGATAATCATTTTCATTTGTTGACATAGAAGCTCACCACTTCTTAGTAAAATAGCTAAAATAGAGTAGACACATCCCTACACTATTTGCTGTTATCAGATTGGCGACCATATTGCTTGTTGAACTTTCTTAATTTTTCTTCATTGTTTTTGGTGTTCATCCTTCATATCTACTCCTTTGTGCTTTAAAGATCTTTGCAAGACCCTAATATCCAGCTTGAGAAGCTCAAAACCAGCGTAGATACACCTTTAATCCATCAAACTACCTTAAATTCCATTCAGATCTAAGTTTCTTGGTTTTTGAGAGCTGGTCGCACTGTCCCTCATAGCACTTTGCATGTTTTCTTAAACTCTCCCAAGCTCTTAAAACTCTGCCACGATTTGAAATTATGAAGCATTGAAGATTTCTTTAAACTCTGCCAAGATCCTAAAGCTATTAAAGCTTTGCGTGAAGCATGGAAGGATATCATTTCTAGCGGTTAACCTCAACCCGATTCTCTGCAATTTCAGCGTATTAAACTTTGTAGACCAGCGTTTAACCTCAGCTCGATTCTCTGCATTTTTAGCGTATTCAACTTTGAAGACCAGCGTTAAACCTCAGCCTGATTCTCTAAAATCTCAACATTAATTTGAGTTGAATCTCAACGTAAAATGCTCCTCTTGCTAATGCTGTAACAAAATGCTAAATCTCAGCATTAATTTGAGTTAAATCTCAGTGTCAAAATGAGAAATATCAGCATTAATCCAACTGTATGTTGCGTTATTGGTTGGCAATTGATTTTCATTAACTGAGGTTTTTGGTGAAATAATAGTTAAGAGACAACACGCTGGCATAGACTACATTAAGATCAATTGTGACATGTGGCATTTGGTAGTATGTCTCATTCTTCAATTCTGATATAACTCTTAGATTACATGTTGGTTTAACGTTTACGTGCTGGTTCGTGGAGTGTTGGTTTAAAGGCTACATGAAATGATGTTTACAAATAGGATTTCCATTTAAAACCGCGCAGAGTAGTTTTCTACTTAGGATCAGTTTGTTTGTCCTTTAAAAAAAAAATGCAAAAGTTTTGCATGGTTTGAGTCAAAATCTTTTTCATTGGATTAAAAAAGAATTGTTCAAAAAGATCCCAAGAACCTTTAAAAGTGCTTTAAGTTACTATCTCTTTTCATTTTTTTCATTAAATGTGTAAAAGATCTTTTTGCATTGAAGACCACACTTTGAAATTCTCATCTTAAATTAATTTGAGAGTATTTTCTTTCTAAAAACAAAAACAAGCTTCAATTAGTTACATTTTTTTATTTATTTAGAATATTTTCATGATTTTCATACACATTTAGAGAGAATTGCACTTTTAGGAACCATTCAAACATTTGCATTGACAAACAATCACATTTTGAGATAAGTTGAAGATAATTTATTTCCAAAAAAAAAACCAGAAATAAACTTTAAATTAGTTACATTTTGTTTTGGAGTTGGAATTTTTTCATAACTTTCATGCACAATTAGAGAGAGTTGCACCTTTAGAGTTCGGTTTTCTTGAGATATATTGTGTATGAGGCACCGTATCGTCTTCACTCGCACCTTATGGCGATCTTGTGAATAAGAAAGTGTATCTCACTTGTAATAGTTTAGGAGTTAATTTTTTCAAAGCATCTAATATTGAGCCACTGTATCCTCTTCACTCGCACCTTATGGAGATCTTGTGAATGAGAAAGTGGATCTCACTTGTAATAGACTAGATTTCAATTTTTGCATATAGTTTTTCGAGCCACCATATCCTCTTCACTTGGGCCTTATGGCGATCTTGTGAATGAGAAAGTGGATTTCACTTGTAACAGTTTAGAAGTTAATTCATAAGCTTTCCAAAGGGCTTTGCGTATCCTCTTCACTTGGGCCTTCGTGCGATCTTGTGAATGAGAAACAAAGATCCCCCGTGTAATAGAATTAGATTCATGTTCACTTGAGATATCTGTTTGGGTTACATTGGTCATTAACATCAATTATTATCCATATTTCAGAAGAACCGTGCATGAACATACGAAATCTACCAGAAACTTTGCATGTCTGAAAGAAACTCATGAACCTCTAACTCTTCCTTAATTTAGAATATTCATCGAATTGAAAGGTAGAGTAGTGAGCATTTTGCATTGTTTGGTTCATTTTCCTATTTTCGAGTCAAAACACCACCAGTTTCACTTCCACTCCTGAAACTAAGCAAACTACCCTTAAAATTGGCGCTTAATCTAAAATTGACAAACTTTTGATTTTCATATCACCAACAAGTTTAGGTTAGTGCCCTGGATTAAGTTTGGAGAGTTAACACTCCAGGGCTGCAAAACTTTGAAACTAGCATTGATTAAAGAGAGTAAATCCATTAGTAGCAAAAAACGCTTGTCGGGAAAGTGCTTCTGAAACATGCATCAAGCATGAGGTCAATATGGATAAGTAAGAGTGGTTCTCCCCTCTTTCTTATTTAGTGGGACATGAGATTATCGAGGGGATTCTATGTTCAGTGACAAGTCCTCGGGGTGACATCACTGTTTCTAGAGTTTTTGGTTATGAGAGTTTTCCTCAACTTACAACTGTTCCACTCGAACGTCGATTGTGAAGTGGTAGCTTTAGTGCTATTCCTAGGATATCACATAAGCTATTGTGAGTGGGAAACACTTGCAATACCTGAGACATAATTTGGAACTTTTACTCCTTGGGAGGGTCATTGGTCAGGAACCAACGCTTGCACCCCTGGCAATTAAAGTTTATTGTATCTGTTTCTCACACCTTCGCTGCTAGCAATTGTTTGAGGCTTGAGATCCCTCAACAACTACTAGTTTCAGAAGGACCTACAATCCATCTTTTCATTGAGCTTCGGTTCTTTGGAAGAGTACGTTTGATTGCTTGAAATATTTAGGAATTTTTATTGTGGACACTTTTTATTTTGTTGAGTCTAGAAAGCCATAGGATTGTTTGATTCTATTTTTTTTCAAAATCTTTTTAAACACATCTTTTTATCAAATTTCTTCAAAGTGGCTACTCTCCCGACCTGCCAGTCACGACGGCAGGGAGCTGAGTCACCAGAAATTGAAGGCCCCTCTATATTGCGGAGATGGATACAAAATACAAAATACATTGACTTTAAAACTAAAACACTTCTAACTTCAATTAACAACAATAGAGCAGAAACACATCAAACAAATACTGCAACACCACCTATCACGGAAAATATAGACATTGTTGATAATCTTGGTCCATTTGACATTGAAACATTAGAAGACAACACTACAAATCCCGTAAATCCACCTTTGACAAATCTTTCAGACCCAGTGGTACTTTACATCAGTGAACCATTGCACACTATCAATTCTACTTTTGAATATTTGGCGCACATGCAAAATTCAACACCTAACCAATGGCTTCATCAGGAGCACAAGGGACCACATTAGCACCACCTCAAACGAATGCTGGAGGTAGCAATACTTCCAACATCCCTATGGATTCATCAGGAGCACAAGGGACCACATCATCACAACCTCAAACGATTGCTGGAGGTAGCAATACTCCCAACTTGACCTCTTCCACAATCCCAACAATTAGTTTATCTGTTGCTACCATAAGTTCAACTAGCACTTCCATTCCAGTTGGTACAGTTTTGGGTCCCAATCTCGGAAGTACATCCACTTTTCCTACAGGAATCCCTATTGGAGGGTGTGCCTTACCAAACTTGGGTTTCCCATATTGTTTGGCTACTCAAGGTCAAAACAATCTAGGAGTAAACCAAAATACTATTGACATACCAAACAATCTTCCAAGTTCTAACTTTGGTGGGGAATCCTTCACTTTGGAATCTCAATATCCCTAGTGGAATTAGTGGACCATGGAACAATAATTCCAATTGAGGTAATGCTCCACAAGTTAGTGGAAGTGCCTTGGGAAGCCATTATCCAAAATTTCCTAACATAAATCCTGGGGGCAATCCCATACCCCCAACAGGTAGCACACTAGGAGGTCACCCATCCACCAACCCCATTCCACCATGGAGTGGGTAGGTTCCAGGAAGTACCCAATCTTCTTGGGAACCGCCACCACAAGGGGGAAATTAAACTTGGAACACTTGTCCAAACCAAGGAAACAATCAATGGAGTGGTCCAATTCCAACTAGTCACTAATCTAATTGGGGCCCACCCCTGTTAGGGGGAAATCCACCCATGAATCCCAACCAACAATGGAGTGGTAATGTTCCACCAAGTAACCACTCTCAATGGAACATACCCCCGCAAGGGGGCAATCCACCCATTAATCCTATCCCACAATGGAGTGGTAATGTTCCACCAAGTAACCAATCTCAATGGAACATACCTCCGGAAGGGGGCAATCCATACATGCATCCTATTCCACAATGGAATGGACAAACTTCAAAAGGTAACCAATATTTTTGGATGAAATATCCGCAAGGAGGTAACCATCCTTGGAAAGATTCTCAAGCCCAAGGAAACCAACAGTGGAGCCATCAAGCTTCACCTGGATATCAAACATTTGCCCCGGCACCATCCAAGTCACCATTTCTAGCCACATTGAATCTACCGGATTTATCCTAGCTAACTAATGACCTTGTTCTACATTTGAATGGGTGGCCAACCATACCAACTAAAATACCCTCAGACATACCCAAGTTTGACGGAAAACCAAGGGAAGACCCATCCAATCATGTGATGACATTCCATCTGTGGTGTTCATCCAATTCCCTAGTTGATGATAGTGTTAGGTTAAGGTTGTTTCAACGGACCCTAACATGAACTGCGACGAAATGGTACATTGAATTTCCACACAATACATTCACAGAGTTTTCATCTTTAGCTATGGTCTTCTTGACACATTTTCAATTACCTATCCGCTATGAGACAAGAACATAACTTTTAACTTCACTTAGGAAATCCACCGCTACTCACATCTCGGATCACATCCATGAGTGGAGGAGGTGCCGAAGGCTTATAAAAATGGAAATCCATGACCAATTCTTAGCAGATTGGTTCATAAAATCCCTATTGCCTACTCTAGCCAAAGATGTAGCCATGTTAGGAGCCATGACTGAAGAACAACTCATTCAGAGTGCTCACCAAATGGATTTGGTATATTCTAAATCGGGCACACTTTATGACTTAATAACTCATGCCGTAAGACCTGAGTCTGATCCAGGTAGGCCGCCAAAAGGACCTCATACCGATGGTGTGATTGGATCCATTAACCAATTTGAACAGATTACCCAACAATTGGGACAAATGTCAGTTCAAAATCCGCAACCCACAGCTGGCCAGGAAACTCAACAATCTGCAACTCCTACCCAAACTTCTGAAGTACTTACGGTTCAAACTGCGGACCCAAAAGGAAAAAAGAAGAAACCCAATGCTAACCCTAGGATAGGAGATGCGCCTAAGGTGAATAATCCTACTGGAGGAAATCATGAAAACCGAAAGATCAAGTACCCTTACAAAATCTTCCAAGGGGATCATCCTACTCGTCTTTGTCCTCATATGGATGATATTCATCGCATGTTGGCACAATGAGGAGGGAAACAACCACAACCTACTGTCCTAACTCAACCCTTCCCCCATCAACAACAGATGGCTGTTGCAGTGCCAATACCGCCACCAACAGGAAACAAGGCAAACCCCCCACAAGGAGACAATCCACCCAACGCTAATATCTTCACAATTGGTGAACATGACATCCATATCCAAAAAAGGGCTCGTTCTTATGACATACCTTCATAAGATTCTGAAACAGTTGGATCTCAACCTAGTGGTTCTCTAACTATTGAGAAACCAACCATAGATATAGTTCCCCGACCTCCAAAAGGGATCTTACATAGAACAACACACAACCCCAATGTGCGAGATGCCCAAAACTACAATGTGGTTGAAGATTTAGCTCAAGATCTTTGTGCAATGTCCACCTTGGAAGTGTTGCAAAGTTGTCCTACTCAACGGAAGGCACTATTGTCTGCCATCGGTGCTATTGATCCATTAGACACTAATTTGATCACATTTGACTTAGGACAGTCCACATGTAGGCTTCTGTCACAAATTTCATTCCAAATTAAAGTAACTTCAGATAGTGCCTACACTTGTGTCATGTCACTAGCTTGTTGGAAAGCTTTGGGATCACCCACCTTAGTACTATCCCACACAATTCTCAAGGAATTTTATGGTCATTCGTTCCCACCTCATGGACTTATCATGGCTTTCCCAGTTGAACTGGGGGGAAAAATAGTTCAAGTAGATGTTGAGGTAGTGGATGCACCTATAGACTACAACTTTCTATTGGGCTTCAACTGGATACATAATATTACGGCTTTAGTATCTTCTGTATTCCGAGTCACTCGGTTCCCTCACCAAGTGAATATTGTCACAATCGATCAACTAGATTACTGCACACCTGAAACTGGTCTCCACTCGAATGTACCTTTTGTAGGGTTTCAATGACGATGATTCAAGATGTTGGGGTAGGAATGTTCAAATACTCATCCCTTATGGGAACTTTCTCAATTCCACCACCAATATTGATCCCTAACACTGCACCGATTTTCACCATTACATCGGAAGTGTACTTTCCATTAAGAGTTTTTTCTAACTCCACATTGGAGGTTGGTTCTTCTGCATCAGTTGGAACCTCCAACGAAAACATCTTAGATGAAAAGAATGATGGAAATACACATACTTCTACACCACATGATGAAATAGAGAGTTGTGTTCCCTTTTATGCCATATAGCTCGCTTATCAAGCTATTCAAATGGCTTCGGTAGAACCAGATCAAAATCCTCCCAAGATGGAGGAATGTGATCCCTATACTTCACCTGTTTGGGTCTTGAACTCTCATAGTACCCATGATCTCCTGGATCAGACTTTCTCTTCGGATGAAGCCATCCTAGAGGTCATGAACATCTCGGAACGACCCTGGGAGGAAATGCACCACATATCCTCTTTTCTTCCCAAAATCGATTCATTAGAAGTTAAGCCTGAAAATATTTACTTTGATGATGATATGACCAAGTACCAATGCCCTATCCAAACCCACAATGTGAGCTCAGAAGGAAACTTGGAGAACATTTCAAAAAACATCCCAATTGACATATCCGTAAAACCTGGCATCGTTGAGAACATCAACATAGGTGCGGATTGTTCTCCTAAGGAAATATCACTTTATACTGCTTTATTTACAGAGTTTCATGATGTGTTCACATGGTCTTATGAAGAAATTATAGGCATCGATCCCAGTATCGTAGAACATGAGATCAAAACCTATCCCAATGTTAAACCTGTGCGGCAAAAGCTACGTCTAGTGAACCCTAAGAAGTCCACTGCCATTAAAGTCGAGGTCGAAAAGCTATTGAAAGTTGGATTCATCTATCCTATTCCTCTAACTGAATGGGTATCCAACCCCGTTCCTGTTAACAAAAAATAAGGAACTATCTGGGTCTGTACTGACTTTAGGGATTTAAATTTGGATTGTCACAAAGATAACTATCCCACACATTTTATTGATCAGATTATAGACGAATGTGCTAGAAATGAAATCTTTTCATTTATGGATGGATTCTCCGGTTACAACCAAATCCAGATAAAAGAGGAAGACCAACATAAGACAGCTTTCATATGCCCTTGGTGGACCTTCTCTTATCGGAAGATGCCATTCGGCCTTAAAATGCCGGAGCTCCTTTTCAAAGAGCTATGTCATATGCATTTCACGACATTAAGAAAATTGTTGAGGTTTATCTTGATGACTGGGAAGCTAAATCTAAAAGGAGAGCTGAGCATAGTGCCCATTTACGAGCCATCTTCAAGCGCTACCACAAGTACAACATTAGGTTAAATCCACATAAATGCATGTTTTGTGTGGACTCTAGGAGGTTACTTGGGTTCATAGTGTACCAAAAGGGGATCATGGTTGATCCCATCAAGGTTGAGGTAATACTTCAATTTCCTTCCCCGAGAACAATCACTCAACTTCAAAGCCTTCAAGGGAAAGCTAATTACTTGAGGAGATTTGTCGAGAATTTTGTTGAAAAAGAAAAAGGTTTCATGCATCTCTTAAAAAAAGATGCAATATTCATATGGGATGACCAAGCTAAACGTTCATTTGATGAAATAAAGAAAGCTTTGGTCTTTGACCTGGTGCTTAGTCTACCGAACTACAATAGATACTTTCTTCTATATTTGGAAACATCTCCTTCTACTATTGGAATGGTCTTAGCACAAGAGGACGAATCATCTCAGGAACATGTTATTTACTATCTTAGTAAGGGCCTTGCAGGTCCCGAATTGAGATATTCCCAGGTCAAGAAGTTGGCCTTGGAAACAGTCCATGCTGTCCAATGACTTAGACATTACATACTTCTAAGGAAAACAACCATAGTGGCTGAAATGAACCCCATGAGACACATTTTGTCCCGCCATATCATTGGTGGCAAATACTCAAAATGGATAGTAATTTTGCAAGAATTCGACCTCAAATTCAAAAATGTTAAAGCCAAGAATTTGTTGGCATTTGCCAAGTTAATGTCTGAGTTACCCATTGAGAAGGAGGGTACTGTATCTGTTGAATCTTGGGCAGATGAACATGTATTCCTCATTGCAACTTCTGATCCTTGGTATGGAACATTCATCATATATCTCCAAACCCAAAGGATCGATCCTCAGTTTTCTAGCATTGAACGACATCGCATTCGACATCGAGCTCGAAGATACCTCATCATCGGGGATAATTTGTACTGCTGAGGAATATACATGATATTAAGATGTTGTTTAGTACACGAGGAAGCTGAACAGGTGTTGAATGATTGCCATGTTGGGGCATGTGGCGGTCATCTTTCTGGGTTGGCAACTGCCCAGAAAATATTGCATGCACGATACTTTTGGCCTACAATTTTCAAAGATTGTATGAATGCTGTCAAAAAGTGTCACCCTTGCCAAATTTACACAAGACAAATGCGTGCACACCCTGCTTCTTTACACCCTGTAGTAACCACGGGTCCATTTTCAAAATGGGCCATTTATTTTATGATGGTCAACCCACCTTCAGCCGATGGCCACCACTACATCATCGTAGCAGTGGACTACTTCACCAAGTGGGCTGAGGCGATGCCTACATTCAATTGCATGGGTAAAACTGCATCATATTTTCTATTCAATCATGTGATAGAAAGGTTTGGTGTACCCAAAGAGATCACTACTGACAACGAAAGTCATTTTAGGAATTCCCGTATGGATGAACTTACAGACCGGTTAGGATTGCGACAGGACTTTTCCTCGCCACATTACCCTCAAGCTAGTGGACAAGTCGAAGCCATCAACAAGGTTTTGAAAACTATGTTACAGAGGACGATTAATAAAAACAAGAATAACTGGCACTTGATGTTGTTTACTACTCTTTGGGCTTACCGAACGACCGCTAAAACCGCAACCGGATTCACTCCCTTCCAACTGGTTTATGGAGAGGAAGTTGTGTTTCCAATTGAATGTGAAATCCCATGATTAAAGATAGCAGCCGAACTCCTATCTAACACTTCTGCAGAAGAGGAAAGGCTTCTCCATATCCATTATCTTGATGAAACTAGAAGGGAAGCCTCTCTAAATGTAGAAGCACACAAGAAGAGGGTTAAAATGCAATATGACAAGTCTACCCGTCCCCAAGTGTTTTCTGAAGGCGATCTAGTTTTAGTTTATGACCAAAACCAAGATAAAATAGGAGAAGGGAAATTTGTAGATAAATGGTTTGGCCCACTTGTAGTCAAAATGGTGTTAAAAAGGGGAGCTTATGAATTGGTCAATTTTGATGGGGAACCCATGTCGGAGATCAGAAATGGTCTCTATCTAAAGAAATACTTCGCGTAGGCACTGATGCCTTGCACCATTTGTTGTATTATGTTATATTCTTTATATAAACTTTTGTACATTAGTTGTTTTGGGCACACACTTATCTTGCTTGGAATTATCAATTTGGCAGATGGCACAAGAATCTTTCACATATTTGGGATATGTGGATGGCGCCAACCGTAGTTCTGGGAACATTGCTTCCGTCGCATGGGTCGTTTTCACACCTAATAACGAAGTTCTTAGTTCAGGAGGCATTTTTCTTGGATCTGCAATCAACAATGTTGCCGAATATAACGCAGTCATTGAACTTCTTGTCGAGCCTATCACCCTTGGAATCCAATGAATAATCGTCAAATTGGACTCAAAATTAGTTGTATCCCAGTTAAATGGTCAGTATCAGGTTCAACATCCTACACTGTTTAGAAAGTTTCTACGAGTACGTCTTTTAGAGCGTCAGTTCGAGTTTATTGAATATATACACGTTCCTAGAAGTCTGAATAGTTTGGCTGATTCTTTGGCCAACTATGTACTTGATTGGCATCTAATTCATTAACATCATACCAAAAAGAAAGCATGTACATTATTTCATAGCCAATTTAATTAAACACATCATTTAAGGACATAAGTAAAACCGAAATAACCTAGCTTACATCATAACCCAAAAAGTGTGTAAATTTTGCACACACCAAAAAGAATAGTATAAATACTTTTCTCTTTTTGATTCTTTTTCTTACAGATAACACCCAAAAAATTTTCATACAAAAACAAATGAAAAAATTTGGAAAAATTCGAAAACATGGGAAACTGTTTCAAAATTTTCTTGTTCGACATCGAAACTAACCCACAACTGGCAGATCAAAGACTAAAGGTTCTCAACTTCTAAAAATTCAAGCTGAAAGGGGATGCTTCCTCTCATACATCGGCTGCAATACGAATGCATATGGTAAAACATGAGTATTTCTTACTTATCTTTTATTCATACATATACAAACCGTATCCTTTTGAATGATAGAAAGATGGATAATTCCTCAATTCTAGCTATCTTTTTAGATATTAATTGCACATTTGAACCAATTTCTAGCTAAATTTTTGGATAGTGAAATGGTTTTGATTTTAGGACTTGAAGACTTTGACAGTTTGAACTATTTGATTCAGGTAGTTGAGACAGACCATGTTTCATGATGATCTATGATTTTGGCATTTTTCACAAGATTCAAGTTGAAGTAAACCTCATTGAACTGTTCCTACTTGGCCATTTCACCAAATTGGATAACCTCAGTCACATGGTATTACTTCAGCATCCATCGACACATAATCCTTCTTCAGATAGCCTACCCCGGGAGG
Organism: Larix kaempferi; assembly: GCA_027924585.1. NCBI lineage: Eukaryota > Viridiplantae > Streptophyta > Pinopsida > Pinales > Pinaceae > Larix > Larix kaempferi. The sequence continues at coordinate 10,897,685 of BSBM01000696.1, read as the reverse complement.
GAACAACTATAAGAGTGTGCACAACTAGCTTAGCCCTTGTTTGCAATATGGATATTTGCCTTGGCCTAACCCGTGCCCTTGAAAAATAGGCGTATGCCCATGCAACACTTGTTCCCTCCTATGTATCATAGAATTATTTATTCTTTTTTAAAAATTAAAAAACATACAAATTAAAAAACACAAAAATCCAAAAAGGGAGAGACTTGAATCACTTCATATCATAAAATTTGAAGAAAATGGAAATAGTCAGTTCTTGTCCCCATTGAACACGACACATAATATTTTATTCGCTATTAGTACACCATCTACATTTTCCTTAGGAAACTGTACCAGTATTTTGAACAGATCTCCACCGATGGGTTATCCTTCCCGTCACCAATGGAGCTTTCATTAATGCATCTGGCATTATCATATTTCATCAAGGTCGGTTACTCAAAGTCCTATGTTTCCAAGTGTCTATTCTGCATCGTGTTATGTGTTTAAGGGAAGTTCAAACCGAGTTGGCCATTCCTCAAGTATTCCTGACCAATCATGTCGGCCTTACTTGTGTAAGTATACAGTGTTGGATCTTGCAGTTCTACCAAATTATATCAGACTATTGATATTTTTTTCGTATCGATTGATGTGAGATGCATTAATTCCCTCCTTCTGATGGATCTATTCCTATCGACATCAAATCATCATCTAGGACATGGATCTAGAAACCCAAGACTAGTACCTTGGATCTTGCAGTCATTAGTGGCAGGTTTCCTTGCAAATGACAGTGGGTATACATCAATGACCCCTGATTGTTTGATTCTACAAGTGTTTGACTTCATAACATCTATTCACACTTGCTAGTTTGTACTCAGTACCTTAGAGTCCATCATCATTATTGGTGGGTCTCTCCGCATCTATTAACGCTATACATCAATGACCGGTAATCAAATGGTGTTTTATTACGCTCGACATTAGATCATTTATTTGCATGATATAAACTCGTACTATCATCGGTTAGTATTAAAGACCTTGGGAAAAACAATTATATCACTCATCGATGCACTGCCCGAGCTGCGCAAGATTAGACTGCCATGTCATAAGTTCGATAAAGACTTTGTTCTCACACTTATCAAAGTGCATGTTTACACTTCTGAAAATTTTACTTTTGACATGGATCCAATGTGTATTGTTTGTGGCCATGCTTGTTTACTGCTGAGCATGGGTATGCCCACCTTAGGAAGATATTATATATTTGAGAAATTGCTATGTTTGACATGCAGGTGTGATCCTCAATCCTGCACCCACGAGTTTTCCTTTTCTCATCCTTGCTTTGAACGATAAAGAGTATCGGTATACAGAGTATAAATTTCAATAATGTATTTCGGCCCTTAGCTCTGCTTTGGACCTCACACATTAGGGGGAATCTGTTAACAATCAAATTAACACCCCTAGTCATGTGACAGAAGAAGCACATTTTTACTATGCGCCCACAAAATGAAGATAAAACACAAGTACATTCAGAGACAAATCCTCTCTGATCTAATCACTTCTCCCATAAATGGAAGGATTAGGTGAAGAAAATAAGAACCTAAGGAGACCAAGTTCAGTAATTGAGCTGCGAAAAAAAGGTCAAAAACTAAGCTACAGCAATCAAAAAGTGAAGAGGAATGCATTAAAGTGCATTAGTTGTGCTTAAAGTATGCTAAGTTGTGCAAAAAAGCCTAAAAACTATGGAAAAGTGGGTTTTTGAGTGAAAACGATGTAAAAAAATGAAAAAGAGCAATCCCACATTTAGAGGAAAAGCTTGAAGTCCCATTTCCCAATGCTATATAAGAAAGGAATTTGGGGCATTGTAAGATACACAAAGGAAGAGCAAAGGCATGATGGAAAGATTCTGAAGGAGGAGGACAAGCTCAATTTCTTCAAAATCAAGGGTGGAGAAAGGAAATCTCATGGCAATGGAGGAGGGATTCACACAAGATTGTTGGCAATATGGTAGTGCAGAGTGTGCAGATTGTCATTGATGACAACATGATGATGACAGAGTTGCAAGCAAAGTGATGGCAGAGCAATAAGCAGGTATGATGACAACCAATTGATGAGGTTATAACTGTACAGGAGATGGCATTCAGACCACGACCTTAGTGTAACTTATGCTAGCAGAAGAGAGCTTGTGAAGAAGTGGGCATTAAGTCTATGAAGAGGAATTTTTTAGGGTTGTTATGATGTTTAATAATGACATTTCTGTTCATAATGTCAACGAACTCCATCCTCAGAACATTGGGCAGCTCTGCATTTAAGGAAGTACACAGGGTGTATAGCTGCTATGTGGTTACAAGTGCTCGAGGAGCAGAAATGGTGTTACTTCTAAAATTGGAAGCGTTGGTCGAAGCAAGTCATTGATGACCAAGTAGGTCTTTCTGATTGAGATCAAGAAATGTTCTCTGCAGGCTCAGGCAGATGCATGGATTGCCTGTCAGATGCTATCTCACTTTTAACAAATGTATTAGCTGAAGATTATAATGCCAATGGTTCTTTCTTGGATTGTGTGCGTCACCAACTAGCTATTACATATCGTGTCGATGCGATCTGTACACAGGAATTTAATGCAAATTCAGAGGTAATTTGTGACAATATTAGCTTAGCTATGAAACTACGGAAGCAGATAGATACCTTTCAATGCCTCGAATAAAATGATGGAGAGAAGGATTGGTTAACTGATACATCAATTCCTTTATATAACAGAGTTACTAGCATTAAAGGGATTTACATATCTACAGTCAAAATTTCACGAATTAGTTCTCAACATTTTTCATTCTTGGAAGAAGACGGGGTTTTGCTCCATCGGGCTCACCACAACCTACATAGGGTGAACTACGCCAGCGCAAGGAAGAAGAAATGGAAGACTATTATTCACAGGTGCCAGTGTGACACCTAGTATTCATGGTTCATGGTATTGGTCAAAGGATAGAGAAAGCAAACCTGGTGGATGATGTTGCTACTTTTCGACAGATAGTAGCAAGCCTTGCTGAGCAGCATGTGACAACATACCAGCGCAATATACAGCGAGTTCTCTTCATTCCATATCAGGTATGGCAGCGTTGTACATTTCAGCCATCAGGCCAGTTTGCTGCTCGAGTTGATTTACAAGGTGAAACTCAAGGTTTGCATGCCATTTTTATGGGAGAAGATGGTAATTGGGAGGCATGGCTTGGGGTAGATGCCTCTAGTATATCTTTCGTGATTGGTGCTAGAGGAAATGGAATTAAGTTGAGAGAAGGGTTTGGAAAAAAGTTCTCTATCAAATTCTTGTCGAGGCGCATAATACCAGTGATCAGATGGTGCTTGTGTGAATTATCAAAAGGAATAGATGGTAGTTGTGCATCAGTGAAATGAAAGGACGGTTGAGATTGCGTTTTACAATTGGGATATATCCCACATTGTCCACAGATGTTTTTATCTATGCATTTATAAAGCCAGGGCTATGGAGTTCCATATGACGCGGAGTGTAAAGATAAGTGGGAGCTCCAGGTGTTTGGTTCTCATGAGAAGAACACCAGACCCGAGCTCGGGATGCCTATGTGGCCCACTATCTTTTGCTACGCGTGGCTTCTTAGATGTGGACCATGACCAAAGATGATAATGCCATGGCAAATGATGCATGACAGACATGGAAACAGTGTGGTGCAGATGTAGCAGTTCGGATGTCTAAGTGGACAATGACATGGCAGAGAGTATGTGTTGCTCATATGGTTAATTCCAAGGAAGAGATGGTCTTTGAAACTGTTGGAGGAAGATCAACGATGAAGCATGCTCACAATAATCGAATGGTGGTGGTGTAAAAGAGGAGCCAAACATCTCTAAGCGCTAAACGGATAAACTCTAAGGTGATGGTTCTGTGTGTAAAAGAACCAGGTGTTAGAAGAATTAATACACAAAGAGTCGAAGCTCCTAGGAGCCTGTGTAAAACTTAGTTAGAAAGGGGGGTGCTAATACACAAAAATATATTAATACTAAGTTTATACAATATCGAAAAGTTTTTTTTATATAAGTTGAAATGGGATAAAAGTTTAACAAATAGAAGAAAAGGGCTGAATGTAGTTATTACTAAAATTTAGTTTAACTTTATTTTTGTCCATTATATGAAATGACATGTTATTTCATGAAGAGGTGTGTTTATGAACAAACATATTGTTTCATGAAGAGGTGTGAGGGAAATGTATAAGTATGAAGACATCATATGAAGAAAAAGTGTGACTGAAAAAGAGAGCATTGAAGATAAAAAGCAAGAACAGAATGAGTGCAGCAGTCCAAGAAGATTATTAAAGAACTTAATCTAAGGGTGGAAGGGTGGTGCAAGGGCAAGTTGGTTCCTGCAAGAGGGAGTCATTGCTTACTTGTTAGTCATATCTGACTAAACAAGGGGTCGTAGCCTCTTACAAGTTGGTGCTGGTGAAGAAGGGTGTGGGTGCATCCCGATCAGTTGGTGCTGATCTAAAACATCTTCTTCTATCATATAATTGTAAAAACAAAGTTTTGCAGATAATAGAAAAGCATTGGTGGTTTACCTTATTGGGTTCCACGATAAATTATTGTGTTCAATTATATTCTTATGTTTGCTAAAAAGTAAAAATTGTGTATAAAGCTGTGTCATTAATTCACCCCCCCTCTCAGTGACAGTACTTGATCCTACAAAGATCCATGGTAAGGATGTACCTCTTCATTCTTATCATGTTTGATGAATGAATGTAGATCTTAATAGTAACTTGTGATAATCATTTTCATTTGCTGACATAGAAGCTCACCACTTCTTAGTAAAATATCTAAAATAGAGTAGACACTTCCCTACACTATTTGATGTTATCAGATCAGGTTGAACCTTCATCTCCCGAGACTCCTCATGCCCAAACGCCTCCAGGGTATCCTTCCCATATAAATGTTATGACTCATAACCAAGTGCCAACTTGGAAGTCACAAGGTGATCTAAATTTAGATGGTTATCTCCATGATTTACCTAAGCACCATGAGCATATACTTCCTAAATTTGATCCAAATAAAGGAATTACTACTGAAGACCAGATTAATAGTTTCTATTTGGATCTTAGACTCATGAATGTTGAGCACAAGGACATGGTCTGCAGATTATTCCCTTACACATTTGAGAAGAAAGCATCTACATGGTATTTCATCCTCACACTGCAGTCAGTCACCAATTGGAATGATTTTTAGAAGAGACTTCTGAGTAAATTCGTAGAAGAATGGACTCCTACTTCTCTAACGAGAGAATTGTTGGCTTTAAAAATGGATAAAAAAAGAGAAAATCAAATATTTTAACCAATGCTTTACAACAGTTTTGAATAATTTTCATGCTACTACTCAACCTACTTAGGAAGCCACTGCTAAGTATTACACTATAGCTCTACATCCATCCACAATGATGTTTGTTAAGAGGGTGAGTAAAGCTACATTGACATAAAATTTTGAAGAGGCTAATAAAGTTGAACTAGAAATGTCCAATATCATTAAACATTCAACATAAACTAAGCCTAAAGTCACATCATAAAAAAATCCTATGTTTCTAACCAAGCCAACTGAAGAGAAACCAACTAATTTTGGAAGTGTTGTCAAATTGGTCAAAAGTTATCCATGAGATAATGGACCTCAAGAAAAACAATGGGGAAATTTATTTTGGCAAGAATCCTTTCAAACCATTTTAAGAAAAAGTATAGTACACCAAATCCCCCAAAGAATTAGGCATCCAATTTTAATTTGAATGATGTACGCATGCATCACTTTTGTTCTTACCATTAGAAGAATCACTCAGAAATACCTTCCCCAAGTGGATAAAATCAATCACATTAGTGTTTAATCAATTATTGGATAAGCAATATCTTGATGACGAAGAGAAAGTGCCTAGATAACAAAAGGCTAGTGAATATGAGGAAGAATCTAAAGAAACCACTTTGTTGTTGTGGGACTGGGCATCTAATTTAGAAGCTGATTATGAAGAAAATTCTAGAGAGGCTGAAATTAATAATGTTTAGACAACCGCATCTAATTAATTCCTTGATGAGTAAAGGGCATGTCGATATACCTCGTAAATATAATGTTAATATTAAGAAAAATAGTCTCACTGAGATATTCCAAACAAAAGAAACCCATGCTAAGAGTAGCACGAATGATAAAAAACTCCAAAAGGAAGTTGAGACTATCCAAACTCAGAAAACTAATACTTCCTCTCCACTAAAACAAAATGTCCCTCCTATGAACACTAAGACTTCAACTAGTCTACATGGAGCTGCTACAACTTTAGGGAGTAAAGATGCTATCTACAATCTATAGTACAATGTCATTGAATATTTTAATAAAATTAAAGCTAATATCTCATTGTTTGAAATGTACAATATGAACTGATTCAGTACCCTAATTCTCCCGTTGGCAAAAACCCTAGCGCTTTGAGGTGCCCTACATGCTTTCCTGCGAGCTCTTTCCAATCCTTGCCATGGATCCACCGCTGGTTCCTTCCTCGGAGGATCGCAAACGCCTCCTAGATGAAGCATTCCATTCCTTGGTAGACTCCACCCCCCCTCCCCTGCTCCCTCTGAGCAATTTGAGGCTAGTTTCATTAAACGTGCGGCTGCCCCTCATATCCATATCCCGTCAACAACTTCGAAGTTAAAATCCCTTTCCCTGAGTGACCGAGGTTTGATCGGGCAATTTACTAGAATCTGGACGTCACCTAAGTCGATGGACGCCTAAGTGAACAAAAACTGGATTCCTTTGATTTCAGGAGGTTTGTAGCATTTCTTTTGTGGTAAGGGTTATTTTATTTTCCTGTTTGAAAACAAAGCTGATAAGGATCTTATTTTTCGAAGCGATCCATACTTCATGGGCCCTCGTGGTCTCTATCTAAATAGATGGAGCCTCTCTTTAGACCCTGAAAAAGATGTTCCCTCCGTTGTCCCGGTTTGGGTCTGACTTCCTCACTTACTTGTGCACTGCTAGGATGATGATACTCTGCAAGCCATTGGAAACTCTCTAGGAAAATACATTGATAAAGAAGAGCCAAAGGGACCCCTGTTCGCTTGTGCAAGAATATGTGTCGAGGTTGATTTGGAGAAAGGCCTTCCAGAGGAAGTAAATCTGCAAATGGACGGCTGGGAGCATATGCAAAAGGTGGACTATGAACAAATTCCCTTTAAGTGCAAGAAATGTCACGAATATGGCCACTTCATCAAAAACTGCCCCAAGAATATCCCAGAAAGCATTGAGCAAACTCAGGAGGAAGGATGGCAACAAGTAAAAAAAGGGAAAAAAACCATGGTTGCACTCCAATCCAACAAAAGTAGCCAACCTCCCCTGTCAAAAGAATAGCTTCGACAGCTAAGGAGGCCACAGACACTGATGGTTTTCAAGACCTGCAAAGTGAAGAAGGAGAAATAGCTATTCTGGAGGAAAGCACATTAGAACCAACCAGGGAAGAAGCCGTTCTCCCCCCTATTCCCGAGGAAGAGCCATTCGAGGAAAACTATGGAGGATCCACCACTCTAGGTGGTTCGTGGGATGACAAGGTAAAAATAAAGTTCGTGCCATCCTCTTCGTCCCTCGACATATCCTCTGACTCTCATGAGGATGGATATTTGGTGCAACCCCCAAATACCAGAGGTAGGAAATCTCAAAGGTACCACAGAGAAATCGAAGCTGAAAGAGAAATTGAAATGGGGAGAGAAAAAAGTATGGAAGACATGAAGGTACTTCAACACATAAAAACAAAAAGTGGAGCGAAGGACGGTAAGCCCCGAGCAGGACCTAACCCAACTAAGAAGTAATGTTTGTAGTCTCTTGGAACTGCAGGGGTCTTGGTGGACTAAACAAAGTGGAAGCGATTAAAAATATTTAAAGTCTGAAAAGACAGATCTTGTGTTACTCCAAGAGACTAAAATGAAGAGCGCTGAGACCTTAGCTATCTCAGGCTCATTGTGGAAAGACAGTCAAGGAAATGCAACTAGTTCCTGTGGAGCCTCGGGGGGCATAGATACCCTGGTCTCTTCAAAATAATCCATTCTCTCCTTCATATAAAATAGTCATTGGATCCTCACTGAAATAAGAGTGAAAGACAGTAACAACTCCATATATGTCTGCAATGTATATGGGCCCATTCACCACAGGGATAAAATCAAATTTTGGGAAGATCTTAGTAACCTCAAAGACAGTATGCATGGAGAAAAACTCATTATTGATGGAGACTTCAATGTCACAAAGTCTCATCAGGAAAAGCGGGGTGGGAACGTCGTTCGTGACCCCTTTGGAGAAAAACTGGAGGATCTCCTTATTGAGTTGGGTCTTCTGGACATCCCTTTAAAAAATGCCAAGTTCACCTGGAGCAACAGGAGATGCGGCGTGGGACACATTGTGGCTAGATTGGACCGTTATCTGGTAACTTCCTCTTTCTTTCAGTCCAATCTCTTAATTATCTCTTTCACTCTCCCTTGTGCCTCCTCTGATCATAATCCAATTGGCCTGTCCATTTCCCCTCCGAAAAACCTGGGACCAATCCCCTTCCGTTTTAACCCCCTTTGGATTCATTCTCCCGACTTCTTCGACATTGTCTCTCAAGCCTAGAATTCAAGCTTCTTGGGTTCACCCAGCTTCATTTGGGAGTCTAAACTTAGAGCTGTAAAAATTGCGTTAAAGAAATGGGCCAAGATGTCTTACAAAAAACCCTCCAGTTCTAAACTCCTTCTCCAGTCGAAGCTCTCCAATTTGCATCTAAGGATGGAGAAGGAGGAAGTCACTCCATCTTTACTAAACAAAGAAAAAGCTCTTGATAAGGAGTTACTCAGGGCTGCCAAACTAGAAGAAGAAACTTGGAGAATCAAATCCAGGAAGCTTTGGCTAAAAGGTGGTGACAGCAACACTAAGTATTTTCATAATCAGGCCAAAGCCCGTCGCAACCAGAATGCAATAAGGGAACTTAAAAATATAAACGGAGAAAGGATCAGTGGGAAAGAGAACCTTAAAACTCCTCGCCTATAACCATTTCAAGGAAATTTTCTCCGATAGTGGAGAAACTGATCCAGCAGCTCAAGCGGATCTCTCAGAGGGAATTCCCAATCTGGTCTCGGACAGTGCCAATAGAGATCTTGCCAAACCTATCCTGGAGTATGAAATTGAACAAGCCATCTGGTCTCTGCAAATTGACAAGGCCCCTAGGCCCGATGGATTCACCATCAATTTCTATCGGGCGGCCTGGGCGATAATCAAAGATGATCTGAAATGAATGCTGAAATGGACCAGGAAAAAATATAAAATTGGAGGAGCTACCAACTCCTCCTTTCTTTCCTTAATCCCTAAAGAGAAAGCTCCCAGCTCCATGAACTGCTTTAGGCCAATCTCCCTCTGTAACATTTCCTACAAAATTCTATCCAAAATCCTCACCACCAGAATGAAAAAAATCATGGGAAAACTCATCTCTGACTCCCAAGGGGGATTTATTGCGGGTCGCCAAATCTTGGACAACATAATCATTGTGCAGGAAGCGATACATTCTAGTTTGGAAAAAAATACCAAGGTATGGCTATCAAGCTAGACATGGAAAATGCCTTTGATAGAGTAAATCATAGCTTCCTTTTTGCCATCATGGAAAAATTTGGCTTCTCCATCCGGTTTGTGAGATGGATAAAGGCTTGTATCAACACCCCCTGGATCGCGCCTTTGGTCAATGGCAGACCTTCAGACTTCTTCCTGGCCACTAGAGGTTTGCTACAAGGTTTCCCTTTGTCCCCTCTCCTCTATCTTTTGGTCGTCGAATCTTTAAGCAGGAAGCTCCACTCCCTCCAAGACTCTGGAGAACTTAAAGGAATCAAAATTGTAAGAGGATTCAGACCTGTAAATCACTCTCAATTTGCGGACGACACTATTTTTTTGGGAGGCACCTCTGCTATTATTGCTGCTAAGTTCAACCTTGTTCTCACATCCTTCCTAAAGGCCTCATATGGCAAAGTGAATGAATAAAAGTCTAAAATTTACAACTGGAACTGCCCCCATGGGACACTCACAAGAATTGCAAGAATTTTTTGGTTCGAAGGAATAAGAGACTGGAACTCCTTCACATACCTTGGTGTTCCCATTTTCAAATGCAGGAAAAAAGTGGCTGATTGGCAAGGGCTAATTACCAAAATAAAAAATAAAATCAACCTTTGGGGCTCCCGTTGGTTAAACCTTGCTGGAAACTGGTGCTCATCAACTCCATTCTCTTGGCCTATCCTCTGTACGCTTGATCCATCTCTCTCACCCCCCAAAACTGTCATTCTAGAACTCTCAAAAGCCCTCAGAACCTTCTTTTGGAAGGGTGGGAAAACCAATGGCACAAAAAAATTCCATCTGATCAGTTGGGAGACGGTGTGCAGACCAAAAGTGTATGGAGGGGTTGGGATCAAAGACCCTTCCTTAATGAATCTTTCTCTTGGTGCCAAAATCCTTTGGAGGATTATCTCAGGGAAGAAATCCTGGTGGAAGGAAATTTTCTATAAAAAATACATGCAGGATAGCAGAAGCAGATGTGTGGAAAATATTGATCAAGGGAAGAAAGGAACCTCGATATGGAATCTTTGCAAGAGAGCAGCTTTCATTATCCAAAATAAGCGCTCTTGGATTCCAGGTAACGGTAATAAAATCAATATTTGGAAAGATAGTTATGGCTCCTACACTCTTGCCAGTTCTATCCCTGCTTTCCGGGATTTGAGACACTGGATGGATCAGGCCAACGTGTTCACTCTCTTTGACTTATCCATTTGGTATTCACAAGGCAATTGGTTGGGATGGCTTCAGCTCGACCTCCCAGAACATCTCCAACATGACTATAAATACTCCTCTCCAAGTTCCACGGTGCGATCCCCATCTATATCTCTATGAGGGATAAGCGCAACTGGGGGAAAGGTGGATACTACATGGTAAAAGATGGATATAATTATCTGGACATTCTCAACAACAGTAGCAGAAAAGAAAAGAAATGGAATAGAGTGTGGGACAGGGATGGGATCCCTAAAGTGAATGTCTTCAATTGGGCACTTGCTCACAAAAAAATCCTCACTGCTGAAAATCTCAAGAAAAGGGGAATTGAAGGTCCGGCTAGATGCATCTTATGTAAAAATGAGGAGGAAACAATTGATCATCTTTTCCTGGAATGCATGTTCTCTCAAGAAGTGTGGCACAGATCCCTTCATGACACCAAACCTGATTTGATCCTCCCCACCAATTGGGACGATCTCTTTGCAAATTGGCACTTATACTACCACAATTCCTTCTCCAAGAACTCGAAATTCAAAAGAGCCTCAATAGACTTTCCAAAATTCCTTTGTTGGAAAATTTGGACTGCGAGAAACCTTGAAATCTTCGAAGACATCAGAGCAATCCCGGTAAAAATAGTCTCCTCTGCAAAATCCTTGTGGATTGCCTCTCTCAGAACCAGAAGCACGTAAAACCTTTGCAAGGAGCCTCTAAGTGTTGAAGAAAAAATATGGGTGGTTGACCTTCTAATTCCCTCCCTTTCCCCTCTTTCCCCCCTCCCCAAGGTTAGCAAATCCCAAAATTGGCATATCAGAATGGAACCTAAAGATCTCCAAGTTTGGATCCGAACAATGGGTAGTCACACCCTCTTCTTTGACGGTGCCTCTAAAGGTAATATTGGGTTGGCAGGTACGGGGGGAATCCGGAGTCCTTATGGACTCCAACGGAAACAACGTGAAAGATTACGCTTGGGGAATTGGCAGGAAAACCAATAATGAAGCAGAATGGCTTGCAGTGATAAAAGGTATGGACGTCACAAGGAGCAATGATGTCAAGGACTTAGTGGTATTTGGAGACTCTATGTTGGTGATAACGGAAGCCAGGGCATTTTTCAAGAAATGTCGAAAGCCAGTCTCCTCGCTGCATCAACACTTCCTTTTCTTGGATAAGGATTTCCACTCCATTTCCTTCTTACATATCCTAAGGAAAAACAATCAAAATGATGATACCATGGAAAAACTTGGGGCAGGTTTGAATTGTGGACAATTTATTAGCAATAATTTTCTTTGTGTGGATGCGTGGGTGCCCTAGGTTCCATCCCCCTTTCTCCTATGTCACTCCACCCTTATTTCTCCATCCCCATACCCACGGGGGCCTCATTAACTCACCAAATCCTCCCAAGATCTTACATCCCCTCCAATATGTCAACTCATCTGAACTGGTGGTCACCCCTGGCAGGAACCACATGTCTCGCATGTGGGAGATCAATGCGGACGTCCCCCAAGGTAGCGGTAGGTTAGTTCATGCAGGGTGGTGGCTCATTCTGTATCTTGCGAACGGTTCTGAGATTTTACTCCTCGCCCCTTGCTTCTTGTTAGTTTTTGAGAATTTAATTCATTCTGATCTAGGATCTTAACTGAAAGAACAACATGTACAGCATATCAAGCATAAGAGACAAGAGACAATAGACACAAAACATTTCACCGGGGAAAACCAAGAAGGTGAAAAACCCTGAAACTTCCTCAGAGATAGAATAAGCACCAATACAAAGATCACCATGATCAAACCCAAGAGATAGATATCTTCAGCGACATGCTCCTCCTCCACTTGTGCGCATTCCTCCTCTCTCTCACCGATGCGAAGTGAGTGAACAATAGAATGTGTAAAATGAGAGAGATACACTCTCTATTTATACACTAACTTGACTTGACCTTTACTCAACTAGGTCGGCCTCAACTTAACCACTTAACATAATGCTGACTGGGCCGACCCCCACTAGGGTGGTCTAATAACCCTTTGACCCACATGACTCATACAGGGCCGACCCCATCAAGGTGGTCTAATAACGCATCAAGTATAAGTTACGACACTTACAATATAACTGACGACACTTCCAATCGAAGGAATAATACATCTCAGTTGGGGATACAATAAAGTACAAATACATCAACACTCCCTCTTAACTAGGAAGGTATTCTCTTGACACAAGTCATCAATACATATAGGCACAAGTCTTTAATTCTGGAGCTGGATCATCATCATCATTATTGTTGCTGTACTCGTCATCTCGATCACTCGGCTATCTTTGAATTCTTCTCGTCATAGGAAGTTCTACAGAGCCAGCCCTTTTTTCATGCTAGATGTAGGCCCACCACCTGGAGGTCTTTATCATCACTGGCCATACTGTGGAATCCTCATGACTTATTACGTACATCACAAAACCTTGAAAGAGTATCCCAGGATCCTTTATGTCCCTAAGCATGACTGGCAAGATCTCCCAGGGTGCTATTACATGTGACCCCACCACAAAAACTCGAAAGAGAATCCCAGGACTGATTACAGGCACACGGCCCAACCTATAGGATCTCCCAGGGCACTATTATATGTGGTCACCACAAAACCTCTCAAGAGCATCCTAGGACTGATTACTGGCACACAACCCAACCTATCGGATCTCCCAAGGAGATATTATATGTGGTCATGGAAAAAACTCGAAAGGGCATCCCAGGACTGATTACGAGCACACAGCTCAACCTATCGGATCTCCCAGCATCTTTTACATGCAACTGCACAACCTGTCCATGGCCATAGAGTATCATCCTAATACTCATGATCATACTGATCATGTCATCTCATCCTCCATGAAGCACAACCTAGATGCACATCACACAACACTTACATTCACCGGCATGGGAAGACACACTTCAACCATCCGTGAAAGGCTTCACACTTATATCTATGCCATGGGAAGACACACTTCAACCATGCGAGAATGGCATCGTACTTATATCCATAGCCGTGGGAAGACACACTTCAACCATGCTCGAATGGCACAACACTTATGTCGTAGCCATGGGAAGACACACTTCAACCATGATCGAATAGCACAACACTTATATCGCAACCATGGGAAGACACAATTCAACCATGCTCGAATGGCACAACACTTATATCGCATCCATGGGAAGACACACTTCAACCATGCTCGAATGGCACAACACTTATATCGCAGCCATGGGAAGACACACTTCAATCATGCTCGAATGGCACAACTCTTACATCAACGACCATGGGAAGACACACTTCAACCATGTCGGAATGGCCCCATCCCTTCTATCTGCACCATGGGAGGACACACCTACCACCATGTGAGAATGGCTCATGTGCATCTGTGTCTTCGGAATTCATCACACATGATCCAACTGATCATGCAATGCATCCACCTGATACATGTCATCACATATGATAGTCTTGATCATCATCATAGCATCGTCCTGATGCATATCATCCAGAGCATCATCCTGATACTCATCACACATGATTATCCTAATCATCGTCACTGCATCATCCTGATGCATATCATCCAGAGCATCGTCCTGATACTCATCACACATGATCATCCTGATCATCGTCACTGCATTGTCCTGATGCATATCATCCAGAGCATCGTCCTGATACTCATCACACATGATCATCGTCACTGCATCGTCCTGATGCATGTCATCACACAATGCTTACATCCATAGCCATGGTAAGGATCCTCATACCACCATGCTTGGAATGGCTCCTGCAAATGTGTCCCATCACTTCTTCCTCGAAGTATCTTCAATCTGAAGAACACCAAGCCTCTCTCTGAAGTACTCAAACTTCACTCTGGCAAGTGGTTTGGTCAACACATCTGCAATCTGCTCATCTATCGCAACATACAAGAGATTCACTGCTCCTCTCTGCACCATATCCCTGATATAGTGATATTTGATCTCAATGTGCTTCGACCTGTCATGGAACAACGGGTTCTCAGACAACTTCACCCAACTCTGGTTGTCACAGAAGATACCAGTAGCCTCCAACGGGATATCAAATAACTCAGACAGTAGCTTCCGGAGCCATACTACCTCACAACTAGCCGAACAAGCTGCAACATACTCTGCTTCGGCTATACTCAATGCTACGCAGGACTGCTTCCTGCCAAACCAAGAGATCACACCTGATCCCATACTAAAGTAGCACCCATAAGTGCTCTTCCTATCTGCAGCATTGCCTGCCCAATCTGAATCAACATAACCCTGCAGGTTAAACTTTTGATTCGCATCATACTTGAGCCCATAATAAATTGTACCCTTCAGGTACCTCAGAATGTGCTTTACAGCAACCAGGTGAACACCTCTGGGATCCGTCAGGAACTGGCTCAATGTGTTCACCGCAAAGCAAATATCTAGTCTCGTGTTCATCAGGTACATCAAGGACCCAATCATATGACGATACACAGTGACATCAACCAGATCAGATGAAGCATCACACATAAGCTTTAGGTTCGATGCCATAGGTGTGGTCATGGCCTTGTAGTCCATCATCCCGAATCTCTTCAAGATCTCTAATGCATACTTTCCTTGTCCAAGGAAGATTCCATCTGCACTCTGCCACACCTCCATGCCTAGAAAGTAGTGCATCATCCCAAGTCCTTCATCTCGAAATCAGCAGCAAGCTTGATCTTGTAGATCCACTTGGAAGTCACAACAGACTTCTCTTCTTGTCTCGGGACCACATCCTAGACATCATTCTTCATGATCGATCGGTACTCCTTGATCATGGCATTCTTCCATTACTGCATCCCGGATCTTGGGAACTTCAGATTCTTCAATATCTTCAATAGATAGTTTTTATTTGATCTTCGTTGCTGGAACAAATGTTGTATTCCTTTTTGTAGGTGATGGTACACGGCCTTTCCTACAAGACAAGTCCAATTGCATGATTAGAAACTTCTCATAGTTTTTCAAAAACACATTCTTATGCATAAATACATATGTCATATAGTCATGCAATTATCTTGGCCAATGTTTCAATACAACATTTATCCATATTCTGTAACTTTCTAGATGCCTTCCATCTCTACCAGAACATTGTTAAGAGTGTGCACAACTCCCAACATGTCAGCAAAGAGGTTTCATTCTAGATAAGTAGCAATGGAATGTTGTACAGTACCATATGCCACTTACCCATTATTTGCATATTTAGTAGTATCTTGTTCATTAATGCAACTTTTCTAATATGCATGATACATATCCTAAATCTAGGAACATAAGTATGTATATGACTGGACAACATCATTTAAGTAATCATATATACAGTAACTGACAATTCAAATACTTATCTTTGTTTGGTTGTAGGGTGGACTCCCTCTTGATCTTTGCTTCTTTGCAAGAACTTTTGGAGTGTGCTCCCTCTTGATATTTTCTACCTGGATTACCTGTCCTTGAACTTATATCCATCCTGGACCACTATGCATGCTTAAGTGTGCACTAGTGTCATCCTCAAGATCTCGTACACAATCATACATTCATTAGTATAATCTCAATACTATAAATCTTAAACATGTATAGTCATGATCATTTCGTATATATATAATAAGCATTAGTATTCAAGGTTTCATGGAAGACTTCTTTTACTCATGCATATTCTTATTTGACCATAGGACTCTTCTGGTTAGTCATATCATCAATCAAAAGTAAAAAAATATAATATGCACAAACCCTTGATTACTAAAACTTCTAACTTTCAAGAATAATCATTATCATTCATACAAAAGTATAAGATCCTAACACAAGGTAGCATTCTAACTTGATATAGGAAAAACATACCTGGTTATCATGTTTGCTAGTTATGACTAACATACCCAAACGATGTCTTCTTGTTCTCTTTAATGACTTGTGCTTAGTAACCTGCATAACTCATAAGTTAACCATTGTAGAACCATATTACACATACCTCGTAAGTAGAGCTTCTATGTGATCCATGAGTCTTTGTATTCATGTCACCATGGTCATATGTTCTTGATCTAGAACTTGATTTGTACCTTTCATGTTAGCGGACAACATCATCCTCATACAATACCACAGTGCATTAGTACAATCATAAGTGTCATAACCCTAATCAATGAATGTCTTCTATCATTCACATGCATTCATACTTTTACTAGGGTGATAAGACAAGTCTAAAATTAATCAATATTGTACTAACCTCAATAATATGAAGACAAACATATCATAACCTTAATCATGAACATATTTCAAAAACATACCTGTATCTCCTCAAGTCATACCTATCGAGATTGCTTGTAGTCTTCTTTATGTAAGGCCTTAGCCTCATCTCCATCTGGAACTGGAATCTCTTCACTTACGCAGGTGACCAAATCATCTTCTTCTAGGATTAACCCAATACACTTTGATTTGCTGAGACTCAATCTGGAGCTGGATTAGGGTTTGTCAGAGAAACCCTAAAAATTCAAACTTTGAGTTCAATTTTGAAAACTACAAAATTTGACCCCTCAAAATTTCCTTTGAAACTTCTGGATTCACTAACAGGATCCTGAACTAGGGTTTGATAAAGTCCAGTATTCTGCTCATCCAAAAGGTTCGATCTTGTGTTCTAAACTTTGATTTTTCTGAGGAGCTTCCAGCCGTGGTAATAGATTTCAAAAATTCCAACTTTTGCAAAAGCCCTAATTTTCCATCTTTCCGATCAAAATCCCGAACTAGGGTTTGATCAAGCCCGACCTTCTTCCCAACCAAAAAATTCGATCTTGGTCTCTAAATTTCAATTTTGATGAGGATAATCTAGCCATGGTCTCTGATATCAAGAATTTCAACTTTCTCTGAAACCCTAATTTCCCACAACAATGGCGATCCAAGAATGAAGGTGCTCAAAATCCAAATATGTTTTGACAAAAATATGCACCTAATTGTTTCTATTGTAACTCATAAATTACAAATCCACAGGTTCTAAAGCTTCATCCTGTGGTAGCATGACCTGCCATATTTCCAACCCCATAGGTATGACCTCAATTGGATTCTCTGAGAGAGATTTATGCCAAGTGTCGTAACGTGACCTGTTTATGGGATAAAACAGGAGAGCGAACTTGTACGACATGCCACGTGTCATTGGATGAGTTTCGGCCTCTGAAAAACTTACCTGAGAAAGTAAAGTCTGTGCCCTACCTGTCACATTTTACGAAATCTCATTTGGAGCTTCCTAGCCCAATTTGTGACCTTTTTTTCCTAGGTCACCTGTTTGTGACTCAGATCTGGAAGAGGCAGAAACCCTAGATTGTACTGATCATAAATCACAAATTACAATGAATTAGAAGTTGTGCTTCGGAAACAAGGTATATGGGGATGTCATCTATGAACTGTAAATGTTTCAAATCCTAAACCTTCTCCAAAATGTATTTATAGCAAAAGTTCTACGATGACTGGTTTTTTCTATATCAAGCCCTAGCTTCCGATTTGTCACAAGTGCAACAAGTCTCATAAATGCCATATCATGCCTTCCTTCAGGCTAGATTTGATACCATGTTAGTTTTTGAGAATTTAATTCATTCTGATCTAGGATCTTAACTGAACAAACAACATGTACATCATATCAAGCATAAGAGACAAGAGACAAGAGACACAAAACATTTCATCGGGGAAAACCAAGAAGGTGAAAAACCCCGCAACTTCCTCAAAGATTGAATAAGCACCAATACAAAGATCACCATGATCAAACCCAAGAGATAGATATCTTTAGCAGCATCCTCCTCCTCCACTTGGGCGCATTCCTCCTCCCTCTCACTAATGCGAAGTGAGTGAACAATAGAATGTGTAAATTGAGAGAGACACACTCTCTATTTATACACTAACTTGACTTGACCTTTACTCAACTAGGTCGGCCTCAACTTAACCACTTAACATAATGTTGAATGGGCCGAACCCCACTAGGGTGGTCTAATAACCCTTTGACCCACATGACTCATACAGGGCTGACCCCATCAAGGTGGTCTAATAACCCAACAAGTATAAGTTACGACACTTACAATATCGACGACACTTCCAATCGAAGGAATAATACATCTCCGTTGTGGATACAATAAAGTACAAATACAATATACAAGTGAATATCTTCCGAAGTTACAAATACATCAACACTTCTCCCTAGGTTTTTCCCTGCAGTGATATCCCTGTCAGTCTGGTGTTTGGGACCACCATGGAAGAAAGCCAGTGTCATCCTGCTCTGTAGTGTAAAGGTTGTAGGAAGAATGTGTAGGGGAAACATGGGGCTATCAAAGGTGGAAAGAAACGCTATCTTTCTGATCTCTTTCAGGGCAATGGTGGCAATGAAAGGGGAGGTTTTCATATTTTGGCTTGCAGCAATCACCCCAAAGTGGATGAACAAGGTGGTGGAAGGAGATGGGTGCCCCTGGATGTTGAGCATGGCCTGGGAAACAGGGGACCTGGGCAATTTACTGGCAGTGTCTTTGACCCGTGAAATGGGAACTGGAAACTCCTTTAGAAGCCGGACTCTGGATTCCTTTCGACCCCTGTGGAAATTGGTCATGGTACTCATCAGCAGATGGTTCGTGGTATCCCAAAAGAGTTTGGAAATAAGAATTAGAAGCACGCTGCGGGCTTTAATGGAGGCTTGGTCAATCTGGAATCACCCCGTGGGTAGGGAAGCCCATCCCTGGGAATCCACTCGCAGCTGCAAGACCTGGAAGCTCAAGTTAGATGGCTCAGGGGAGATCTTCTGGACATGAAGAAAGCAATTTCCCACCTGGCCACCTTTGTGCAAATCTCTAACTCTGAAGTTCGGACTAGTACTGGTAAGATGAAGGACTATTTTGAAAAATTGATGGGAAAGTATGACATTTTTTACAGTTGCCTCAGAATTGTGGAGGCCAAAGTTGACTGTGTAAGAACCAACAGTGGAAGCAACCTGTCTATCATATTGAATGTTGATGACGATAACGCAGGCTTGGCTCCAGGAAGCAAAGAGAAAATCTGAGTTCATCATGTAAACTGAGTTGCATTCTGGTTCCTCCCTGATGTGTCTGATCAGTTCTTTTTTTGGTCTGATTATTACTCTTCTGGTTGTATGTGCTACTTCTGTTGTTTTCTCTTGGGACAGTTCGTAAGCATTTTCAGTTGTAATAGGAATGATAGGCATAAAGGCTTTCTTGAATATCAGAGGCTAGTTTGAAGTGATTCTGTCTCGGCAACTCTGGTTTCTTAGGAACAACCTCCCCTGCTATATGTACTCTATTCTTACTTTTTAATATAAAGCTCGTTATCCGTTTGTGTAAAAAAAAAAATGTACAATATGCCTCATCAAAAAATATTATTAATGGAAGCTTTCAGGATGATTTCTAAATCAGAACTTGTCACAACCAAGGGTAGGGGAGATGAAGAATCTGTTGCAGAGCAAGGTAAATATATTAAGTAAACAAGTGTTGGAGGTAAGTCCAAATTCCATATGCCACCTTTCTTATTAACATTTGATATCTATAATTATAATGTGCATAACTGTTTGGTTGATTATGGAGCTTCCTCTAATGTGATTGCTTATTCAGTTTGTAAGAATATTAATGGAAAATCAATTCCTTTCCCTTCTTGGATTATACAACTGGATATATCTAATGCTAAAGCGATAGGTGAGTTAAAAAATGTATTAACCATATTAGCATCAGACTCTAGACTTTGTCAATTCATTGACATTGTCATAGTGGATATTCTTGAACCATACAGATTATTGCTCAGCATGGATTGGTCTAGCAATATGCAAGGCTATTTTGTTATGGATTAGTCTCATTTGTGGCTCCCTTAAAAAATAAGCAAAATCAAAATCATGTAGATAGGGAGGATCACATGAAAAATATGGTCACGATATTGTAAGGACATGTTGAACCTATGAACTTTACATAGTCTATCCTTGGGAATTATTTTTTGGAAATAGAACCAGGTTGTTATCAAGCTGAAGATGCAAGTCTTTATTCTGATACCCACTTTGACCTCCTTCAATTTTCATGGAATGATGATAATGAATGTAAAATAGAAGAGTTGGATAATAACTTAGGTTCTAACAGTAGCTTAGATTATGTTATTTGGAATTTATATTTTGATTGCTCTAAAACTCGGGAATGTGTAGGGGCAGTTTATGTCATTGTTGATCCCAAACAACGTAAAGCATACCTTTCCTGTAGATTATACTTTGAGTGTACCAATAACACGACCAAATATGAATCCCTAGTTCAAGGCCTCAAAAAATCCATTGATCTCAACGTTAAAAAATTAAAGGTTTTTGATGACTCTACGATCGTTGTCATACAAATTAGGAATACTATACATTGCTTCTCTCCTCATTTGAAAGGTGTTACATACATAAAATAATATAAATAATTAATAAATAAATATACTTAATAATAATAAATAGATTAATTATAAAACATTAAATGAAAGGTTGCATCCTTTCACATATAATCACGATAGGACTATTTAAAGTTCTGCTATGTATTTTCATGTAAGCATCATCTATCTATTCAATTTATTTTTAATCATATAATTTATTGTAATAATGGAAGTCCTATTCGCTTCTTTGGTCTAAACAACCAAATTGGTTGTAACATTGGTATCAGAGCTACGATCGTGATCCAGGCATTTGGCCATGTTGTGGTTTTTAACCATTATCCTAGGGCTTCCCTAAAATTGTGGTCTTTGACCAAGTAAAAGAAAAAAAAAAACAAAGGAAAGAGAGAGAAAACAAAGAGAAAAGAATAAAAGGAAAGTAAAAAAAAGAGACACCAAAAAGAAAGAAAAAAAGAAGAAAAAGAAAAATAAAAATAAAAATAAAAAGAGAGTAAAATTAAAAAAAGACAAGAGAAGAAAACAAGAAGTATAAAAACAATGGCTAGTTTTAAAGAAAACAACATGTGGTTTTAAAGAAAACAACACGTGGTTTTAGAGAAAACCAACACTTGGTTTTATTTGGGTGAAATCAAATCGTAAATTCAAGCACCTTTTTGTGTAGAGTCATAACGCTTGAGAGAACACTAAATTAAGTGGATGTAATATAATAAGAGAAATTTAAAATCATATTATGTGGAAGTAATATAAATAAGAAAAGAATTTACAAAAGGATCCAAAAGTAAATTTTTTTAATAAAAAAAAGTGATATAAGGAGAAGTTCAAGATTTATAAAATAATAATAATTATTATAATTGTTTTGAAAAGTTAATGCCTCAAATTTTTACATGCATCATAATGTCATTTAGTGAAGAATTGAGTAATATCTTTGATCGACATAAGAGAAAGATGGAAGAAATACATGACCGTTTTGAACAATCGATGGAAAAAGCTGTTGACGAAGCCTTCGATGAAATAATCCAACAAAGCAGACCATAGGCCTCCCAAGACGAAGACTTAGAAGCTAAATCCAAATTTGATTTTCAAGGCTTGGAAGAAAAACCAGATAAAGAACATGAAAGTGATGAGATTGATGTTTTTATATTAAATTGAATGAAACAACTAGTTCCAAATCACCACCCAATTTTCTCTTCAATGAAGATGAAAATATGCCCACAAGTGTAGTAGAAAAAGCACTTGCACATTGTTCTCAATCAATTTTTCTGGATAATTCTATTGAATTGATTGATGGAGTTGGAAGCTATGCAAGTAGTCAACGAAGTTTTTTCTCAATGAATACCAAACAAAAAAAAAGATGATAATGAATGTCCACAATTCCTCATAAATGGAATCCAAACGATGCTATGGAAAACAAATAATTACAAGTTGTATTGTTTCAAAAACTCACCATTCAACCAGAAATGGTTACGATAAAAAAGTCCAAGCTCACATGTAGGGATATAAACCAATTCAAATATACATCTCAATTCAGTGCTTCACCACAGATCCATAATAAATTTTTTATTAGTAAAATCAACTTCGAGGACAAATATACCCTTAAAGTGGGTGACAATGTTACATACATAAAATAATATAAATAATTAATAAATAAATATATTTAATAATAATAAATAGATTAATTATAAAACATTAAATAAAAGGTTGCATCCTTTCACATATAGTTACAAGAGGACTATTTAAATTTCCACTATGCATTTTCATATAAGCATCATCTATCTATTCAATTGATTTTTACTCATATATTTATTATAATAATGGAAGTCGGATTCGCTTCTTTGGTCTAAACAACCAGATTGGTTGTAACAAAAGGTTACCAGGTAGAGGTATGGAATTTGATTTCAAAGTTTGAAGCTTTTAATATTAATCTTATACCTTGTTCTATGAATGATGCAATTGACCTTTTAGCCAATGTTGCTTCACACTTGATCCCTTTAAATGAAAAGTTTTCTATTGAAATTCTTTTTAGGCCTTCCATTCTTGACAATGTAACCAACTAGAGTGTATTAAATGATGATCAACAGATTTTCAACTTTCATGAGGTATTCGACAATTATCAATAGATTGTCGACTTCCTCATGTATGAGAATATGTTCAAAGGCTCTATTGTTGATGACGATGAACACCAAGCTAGTATGAAAAGTTCTGAGGGAGATAATAACTTTGTTAAAGGGAACTTTATGCCCAAAGGATTACTTAAATTGGATAAATTATTTGATTTGCAATAAAATTTATTAAAATGATACATGTTAAAAGAAATAGATCTTCTATGTAGTATGAATTGGTGAACTTGAGCACCCATAAAGAACTGAAGAATGTGAATCTAGGTTCCTACTGCACTCTAGGAGAGTCACATCCCCATTCTTGACCCTTATGATATTTGGGCTATAATGTAAATATTCTATGCATATTTTGTATGATTCCTAGCGTGGAGTTCAAGGCCAAGGCCTCGCCAGTGAACACTCGATCTTGAAGAGGAAAGTATGTTGGTATTATTTAACCCATGTGCTAGTGAGCCATGGGAATTGTAAATATGCATTTTAATATAAATACCCAGAACTAGCTATGCAATGCAACCAGAGATGGGGGCATGATATTACAAGGAATTGGGAGGGAAATATTCAAACCCTTGAGCCAATGAATTCAAGCCAAGTGTCAATGAGAGAACCCATCAATCATCAACTACCCATGTTGACTTTGGTGCCCAATCATTCATTTCTCCCAAGAGTTGGGTGAAGTAGTTAATGCCTTGGGGATTGGGGAGGTATGGTTGTCCAAATTCGAGTATGGGCAAGCCACCCTCATGGAAAATCATGTTTTTTTCTTCTTGGGCAAGAAAACAACCATGATTGGATCCCTAAGCCATTACCCATGAGGGATTTTTTCCTCTCTCACATTTTTGGAACTGCCTGGGCATTTTCCAGCCACGCTTTTTTTGTTTTCTTTGAGTCTTCTAGCTAGGAAGATGGCATTTTTGTGTTGCAGACCTGTTGGGAGCTTCCTGGGAATCTTTCTCCATTGTTTTCCAGTGTTTTCCTCCCTTTTGGCATTGCTGGGAACACGTTTTTGTATCACATACCTGTTGGGAAGGAGAGAGCATGATTTGGGGGTTTGTAGAGACCATTGCGGCTCTTTGAATGCCCATGGACGTTTTCTGGAAACGAATTTGCTTTCCCTAGCTTGATTCACCATCTATCACTTCATTTTGGCTGCTCATGTTTTTCCTCATACCCAACACTTGGGATTTTGCTGTTATGAGTATCCATGCTCAGTTTTGAGTTGCTGTGTGTTAAGAAATGTTGGGGTTGAGATGGGTATCCATTGCTTTGGGCTGTGATGAGATTGAGAGTCCCCTTTTCCTTGTAGATATCATGCCCAGCTCGGGGCTGGTCTCTGAGTGCTAAAATAATACAGGCTGGGTAGAGACCTACAGTTGGGAGGAACATTGCAGTGACATAGCTAGTTGTTGGGGACAACATTACAGCGAGATAAGTATACTCTCTGTTTGTATTTAATTCTGCAATGTGTTAAATTGAATGGAAATTGTGAATTGTGTGTGGATGGTATTTATTCTGCTAAGCATGTTAAATTGATTTGCATCTGCACACCTTTGAATTTTATGACTATGAATTAAATGAATGGGCTTAGTTATGTAAAATCCCCACAGATTAGTATCACGTTCCCTTCCAGAAATTGGACAGATGGGAGGGTATGTGACAGATTGGTGTCAGAGCCCATAGTTCAACACTATGGCTGTTGGGCCCTTCATATAGATATAAATCATTGTGTGTACATGTATTTTGTATTTGGAATTAAAATGAATTAAAGAAACCTGAAGGTCCCATGGATTCTAATTGATTAGGATGGGAATTCATTTCCATGACTGTTTTGGGGATTATTTCAAAAACTGCTTGCATTGATTCCATTCTATGAAATTGAGGAAGGAGGGAGAAAATCCCTTTTCAGGTTGAATGCTTGCTTTAAATTGTTTCCAATGCAGTAGCATTCAGTTTTGTCTTTGTCTGTTTGCCTCCATGGAGGAGAGAAAGGAGGCGCAACCTCTGCCATCTTATATTATTTTGTTGTTTTGTTGTTTTATTCTTGACATGAAAGAGGTGCAATTTTCTTGACATACTTTTTCTGTTTTGTTCTATGCTAGTATGATCTCTAAGAGGCTTACCTCTGTAAAGAAACGAAGCAAATATTTCCAGAAAAATTTTAACTATCTTTGAAAATTTGCAAAATTTTTCTAACTATATATGAGTTCTGTTAAAGGTTGCGGCGGTGGAATTAACGATAAGTTTTGCACACGGCGGCGGCAATTTTAACTTTAAAATCTGCGATGCACGTGGTGCGCGCGGTGAAAGTAATGTTAAAAGAAGCGACACTGGAGGTGGATTTTAGGCTTAAAAGTTGCGATGGAGGCTTGTGCGCGGAGACGATTTTAGCCTTAAAACCTGCGACGCGGTCGCTATGACGAAGGCTTGCGGGCGCAGAAGTTAAGGTTAACTTTGTGACACGGTCGGTGATCGCAGGGTTAGCGGTTGAAAATTTTAACCTTATCTCTTGCGACACGGTTGGCGGAGAAGTTGGTAATTCTGCGCCAAAAGGAAGAGAAAATCTAAAAAATTTCTAATTGTTTCAAAATTTTGCCTTAGGGTTGCAGCGACGAAAATTAGGCTAATTTTCTGCGTGCATGGCGGCGAAAATTAGGCTAACTCTTGTGACTCTGTCGGCAAAGATAAGCCCAAAAGTGGTGCAACGGTCGACGAAATAGTTGCTAAATCTGCACTAAAGGGAAGTGGTCGGCGGTTGCAAGGTTAGTTGTCGGAGCCGAAAGGAAGAGAAAATTCCAAAATTTTTCTAAGTGTTTCAAAATTTTGCCGAAGGCTGTGTCAGCAAAGTTAAGGTTTAATTTTGCGCATGGTAGTAGAATTAACGTTAACTTCTACATGTGCGACGACATAATTAGCATTAATATCTGTGACGTTCACTACGAAGTTAAGGATAAATTTTGCGCGCACGGCGGCAAAATTAGCGATAAGAGCTGCGCCACCCGCGACAATTATAATCTTAACATGTGCACCAACCGCGACAATTTTAGACTTAATATTTGCGCCAAATGGGGAAAAGTAATGGGAGCAGTAAGGCAACACTGATGAAAGGGAAATCTCTCACCTTAAACCATATATGTTTATAACATATTAATTGTATGCTTGGAAAATATCATGAATGAATGTTATACACGCGAATACATATATTGAATTTCTACTTTGTGAGAAGATCATAGCTAATAATTGCTTGTGTGCATGGTCGAGAGCCCATGAAATTGGATCAACTATGATGTGGAAGAGGAAATTCAATGCTACAATCAGGAATTGGAAGGGATAATTCCTCCACTACCCTCTTGATATTGTATTTATAATTCTGAAGTGGTCGTGCATATAAATTATGGCATAGGAATGCTGAAATGCAAGAGATTAGATAGATGATATGACTATGCACTAGTAGGCATATTAAGAAACATTGCATAGTGCATGTGAAATGTTTGTGCATGAATAGGACATTGCATATTGGTGAAATAGTGAGGTTTCACATATGCAATGAGCCAATTGAGATAATTATGGTGGTTGCTAATAATTAGTTGTGTCCGCATTGGTTGTAGGACAAATACAATCAAAACATGGCTAAAGAAGTTGATGACGTTGTTGCACGTGACCAACGACCTTATGAAGAGAGGATGGTGCAACAAGTTTGTGATCACGATGTTGGCAAAAGGACTAAGTAGCCTTGGTAAGAGGCCAACTGACCAGGTAACATCAAGTGTTGTTAATAACAACCATGCAGGTAATGGTTATTTGTGCTTAATTGTATGAATGTTGAAAGAGGATTTGGTGAGATCCCTTCAACTCTGATTAAACTATGTTGATTTAGTTTGCATATGGTATTGAGTGCCGAATGGGAATGTTAACCTACTGAGTATGGTGAGGTATGGGTAAGTGAAGGCAATGATCCTTACATCCTATAATTGCTTAGAAATATCAATGCATTCATATGAAATTATGTCATGCCATGACGGTTGTGAACCAAAGCAAGTGAGGACTTATGGCCCTGTCATGGTAGTACATGGTTAGGCCATAATATGTTTGAATGCATAGTACTCATAAATTAATGCAGGGTTGCATTGAGGAGATGTGCATTAAAATATTATGTACAATCTTGTGGTTATACATTGAGTGATTGCACACTAAAAGATTATGTGAGTGATGTAAAAGTGCATGCATATGTATAGGTGCACATGTTGAGATGCATTGTGTGAATGCATGGTTGTGATATATATATATATATATATGATTCAAAGCAGTTAGATAATAGATGAAATGGTGGACTATTGTTAATCCTGATACCATTTCATGAGCTGCTATGAATGCAGGGGAAAGACTGCATGAAGAAGGTGGACATGTGATGGGCTACCAGATCACTCTGTTGGAAGGACAGAATTGCATGGAATGTGAAGTAATGAGTGTTTACAGTTTATTTAAATTGCATGGATAGTGTGACTGTGTCTTGCAATTTTATTGTGATAATTATGCATATATAGAAATGTATATATTTCATTGCATTTCAAATGTTAACAGCTGAAGATGTTTGAATTATTGAGTGTTATAATTCCAAAATCACTTCAGTGACTGTTGTAGCAATGAAAGGATTATATGCATAAAATACTCACAACGTGTTTGGCTGATTGAAGTTTCAGATTCCAGGTAGGAAAGTATTACGTATGGCAATGAGGATAAGTCCATAGTAGAGACCGGGATCTACCATGTGCAGAAGCCAAAGGTTATGAGAAGATTCTCATGGGTGTAACTTATGCATGAAACAAATCTGAAAATTTTATGGTTTATAAATTTGTGAGAATAATCCCATGGTGGTAAATCTAATTTCTGTAGGAAAACAGATTTACAAATTTCAGATTTGAGAATAACTTATAATTGCTAATCACTGTTTGGCGTATATAAAAATTGTGTCAGGAGGACATGTTGTAGATGGATGTTCATGTATGGTAGCAAGGGTGAGCCATAATGGACAGAGTGATACCACTTACGAGAGCCAAACAATATGAGGATAGCCTCATTGCTAAACAAATCAATTTCTGTAGGAGACAGAATTGTAAATTCATGTTGAATTAATTATTAATGCTAATGATTGGTTATGGAACAATCATACTTGAAGCTTATTGCTAAATGTTGCTGACTGTTTGGCTATTTGATAAATGTACCAGGAAGACACATTGCAGGAAGACCAGGAGTGATGGCCTGCAAAAGCCAAACTAGATGGGAAAGACCCCATGCTTTGGAAATGGGTTTCGGGTGAAACGCCATTGATAATATCTCAGCCAAACTGCATGTCGGTAAACCATGAGAGTGAGATGGTAAATCTATGCCCAGAAGGCATGTGAGATACATCTGCAAAATGAATGAGTATTATGTGACCCTAGATAAGAACATGCATGTCTAAATTATTAGGGTTAATATGCAGAGCATGCTCTATCTTATTTATATCATTGCAGACTGCTTGAGTATGATTAGGGCCTACATGGTGCACATCAGAAAGGGGGTGCACACCTTTTCTGGTGCTGGGTCATGATATGGTTTTCAATATTGACTACACCCTAAGGGAATGGATGCATTCCTGGTGTTTCAATACTTGATAGTGAATGATATGGATTATGGTTACAAAATTGAACATCAATACTGATGAGCTTGCTTATCCTTCTTGTGTTGTCAGCCTACACCGATGCAGATTGATACTGCACATTAAGAGGCAAAGTGAAGAAGGGTACGCAAAAGGACTGTATAGGAATTGGTAACCTTTCTATGCTCACACGAAATATTACCAAAAGGATGGACAGGCCTGAAGAGCTGTGTAATAAGAAGAGGTATCATCCTTGTGTGAGTGAGGTCATGCTAACCTGCAGTTAATAAAGTCACCTATAAAGTTCCTAAATGGAACCACCGATTTGCACCAAAGAAGGAGTGACGTCCTTGTATGAATGAAAAGTTGTGTGTTTGAAAGGTTGTGGTGCAAGAAGGTGTGGTGACATTGGTGAAGGCATAAAATATCTATTGGGACAGTAGTAGGAGGGCGGGCGCCAAGACTGATTGAAAACCCTGAGATGCCTATGGATCCATAGTAGAGCCTTGACCTATAATGGTCAGGTGGTGCAGTTTCCTTCCATTGGTCGATGACCCAAACGAATGTGCTGGCTCGGCAATGGAGAGGGCCAACTAGGTATGGGACTGGTTAGGCACCACCAAATGCTTGGTAAATCCAGTTGGCGTGAAGTTGTACTGGTGAAGCATTAACTACATCCAAGTCCATAGGCGATCCCAAGGCTTGCAAAATGAAGCAAGATCCTATGGACCAGAGGGGAAAATGCACAATACAGATAAGTATTCAGTTTCATTTATGTCTTGTTTGGAATAATGAAGATTTTAGGTATAAGTATTCTAACAATTAAGCTGATACACTAATGTTTCTTTGTTGGAAACCTTGGTCAATGCAGGAAAACAAGACCCTGAAAGCGCTATAAAATTACTGTTAAATCCAGAGATTAAATAAGTGTACGATATGAAATTATTAATAAATCCAAAGAGTAACTGGTTGGGCATTCACTACTTAATATTGTGAAACAACGTGTATGCTGGCCCAATACCCCTTAAACAATTGATAAAACCAGTCAGCGTACTGGCCTGGAATTTCCTATTCGAATGATTGTGGAGTAGCCTACGTGCTGGCCCAACATTCATAATTGTGTCCACGAGAAATCCAAGGCTCGTAAAGCAAAGAAGGACCCCGTGGAATAAAGTGAAGACATCCAATATAGATAAGTATTTAGTTATCTTGCAGCTTCTTGCTTATGCATATACGTGTGTATATGATTTGGTTATGATTTCTCAAACTCTTGTTTAGAGAAAAACCTTATGAAATAAACTAAACATCTGAATGGATTCAATGTTTGAGTGTAGGTATTATTGGAAGCAAGGACCAGGAAGGCATCATAGGGATGCATATGGACATATGACTGTCCTAAAGCACTCAATATGAGCAGTAATAAAAGATGGTGCTAGTGAACATGAGTGGGTCCTAGCAACTAGAGGTTCTGCAAGCAGAATGGAAAGGGGTACCCAAGTTGAAAAGCATTAGACAGACCTTAGACACTAAGTGTCATAGCCAATAAAGGGCAATTCAAGCATTCACATTAAAGTGAAAGAGACTAAGGAGCATGAAACCACAGTGATGGCATAGCTTCGTAAATAAAACAAGCCTAAGAGGGAGAAACTCTTACTCTTCTTTTTCCTTTTTATTGATGCATTTATAAAACAAAGAATTGCTGAATGCATGTCATGACTAGAGGAAGAATGTGTTTATTTGCTTGAATTAAATTGTGAATGCTAAAATAGTTATTTCACTGTGAAAGGATGAACATGAAAGAGATCTTGTGTATGTTGGGAAAGCATGAAAAAAAAAATTGGAAGTCGCATGAGTGAAGCATGGACGGTCCATGTCAATTGGGAAATAATTGCCTAATTTTAATGTTCATATTATGCTTGTCCTAACAAAGAGTTTCCATGATAAATTTCACAGGGGGAAATTGAAACAATTGGTTGCAGCCGACACAAGCGAGTGTTGCTAGTAAGTTAAGAGTGGTCAGCTGTGCACATTGACCACGGTAGCAGACCAAGGTCTATTAGAATTAGCTGAAAGTCTTCTTCAAACAATTGCAAAAATCCAAGAAAATCTTGGAGAGACGCCCAAGCTATAGAGGCAATAGAATGAGATGAACCATGAGGTTTTGCAGGACTCTATTCGTCTGCAAAAAGGGGTAAAAGCATTATGGGTAGCAGCCGTAAATTCTCCAGGTTTGTGGACCAGCTGGAAGGTAAAGAAAAGGAAGGAATTGTTTTGGAACAATGTCCTCATACAGAGCTAGAAGGTCCCAACTAGCAGGAACAATTTGTGAAGGCCAAAGGACTTGGTCCTGAAAACCCAAGTAAATGGTGAAACACAGGACAGACCTGCCACATTTTGTGAATTTTGGACATGTATAAAGTGTGTATGTATTCCTAGGTATTGGAACACCGAGGATGGTGTTATTCCAAGGGGAGGGGTATGTCACATCCCCATTCTTGACCCTTATGATATTTGGGCTATAATGTAAATATTGTATGCATATTTTGTATGATTCCTAGCATGGAGTTCAAGGCCAAGGCCCCGCTAGTGAATGCTCAATATTGAAGAGGAAAGTATGTTGGTATTATTTAACCCATGTGCTAGTGAGCCATGGGAATTGTAAATATGCATTTTAATATAAATACCCACAACTAGCTATGCAATGCAACAAGAGATGGGGGCATGATATTACAAGGAATTGGGAGGGAAATATTCAAACCCTTGAGCCAATGAAGTCAAGCCAAGTGTCAATGAGAGAACCCATCAACCATCAACTACCCATGTTGACTTTGGTTCCCAATCATTCATTTCTCCCAAGATTTGGGTGAAGGAGTTAATGCCTTGGGGATTGGGGAGGTATGGCTGTCCAAATTCGAGTATGGGCAAGCCATCCTCATGGAAAATCATTTTTTTCTTCTTGGGAAAGAAAACAACCATGATTGGATCCCTAAGCCATTACCCATGAGGGAGTTTTGCCTCTCTCACGTTTTTGGAACTGCCTAGGTGTTTTCCAGCCACGTTTTTTTGGTTTCTCTGATTCTTCTAGCTGGGAAGAGGGTGTTTTTGTGTTGCAGACCTGTTGGGAGCTTCCTGGGCATCTTTCTCCACTATTTTCCAGTGTTTTCCTCCCTTTTGGCATTGTTGGGAACTCGTTTTTGTATCACATACTTGTTGGGAAGGAGAGAGCACGATTTGGGGGTTTGTAGAGACCATTGTGGCTCTTTGAATGCCCATGGACGTTTTCTGAAAACGAATTTGCTTTCCCTGGCTTGATTCACCATCTATCACTTCGTTTTGGCTGCCCACGTTTTTCCTCATACCCAGCACTTGGGATTTTGCTGTTATGAGTATCCATGCTCAGTTTTGAGTTGCTGTGTGTTAAGAAATGTTGGGGTTGAGATGGGTATCCATTGCTTTGGGCTGTGATGAGCTTGAGAGTCCCCTTTTCCTTGTAGATATCATGCCCAGCTCAGGGGTGGTCTCTGAGTGCTGAAATGATACAGGCTGGGCAGAGACCTACGGTTGGGAGGAACGTTGCAGAGACATAGCTAGTTGTTGGGAACAACATTACAGTGAGATAAGTATACTCTCTATTTGTATTTAATTCTGCAATGTGTTAAATTGAATGGAAATTGTGAATTGTGTGTGGATGGTATTTATTCTGCTGTGCATGTTAAATTGATTTGCATCTGCACACCTTTGAATTTTATGACTATGAATTAAATGAATGGGCTTAGTTATGTAAAATCCCCACAGATTGGTATCACGTTCCCTTCCAGAAATTGGACAGATGGGAGGGTATGTGACAAAGGCAGAGGTTCATTCATATACTCATATAATTCAAATATGTATTTTCATAGACCTACGATGAATGGAATACTTATGACACCCAAATCATTTAGCATGTCATTCCTATGAAGCCACATGTCAATTCTTTTCAACAGAAGCTCAAGAAAATTCACCCAACCCTAGAAAGATTGATCCAGAAGGAATTAAAGAAAATCATGGATTCCAGAATTATTTTTAAAGTTAGACATTTCGAGTGGGTGGAAAACTTGGTTCATGTACAAAATAAGTCGGGGGATATTAGGTTATGTGTAGACTTCAGAAATGTGAACAAAGCATCTGATAACATCAATTACCATGTTCCTCCTATGAGAACATATTCTATAATTCATCTTAGGTTTTGAGATGTTTCTTGGTACGAACAGACCACATTAGTCTTCAATATCTCTTACAACAAAAAACATTGTCAACTGAACAACACAAGTGTATAGAAAAAATTTCTACATTTGATATGGAGATATTGCATAAGAGAGGAAAGGTCAATATAGTCGCTGATGCCCTATCTCGAAAAGATGAAGAAGTCAAAACTTATGTTATTTCAATTGCAGTTCTAGACTGGTTGGATGAAAACTTATAAAAATTACATGGAAAAATTATCATTAGCGACAAAGATGCCAAATTCACAAGCAATTTTTGGAAATAATTCTACAAACAAATTGGGATCACTCTTAACATGAATTCAACTTATCATCCACAGACAGATGGGAAAACAGAAGTTGTTAACAAATGTTTGGAAGCCTATCTTCGTAGTTTCGTCACTGACAAGCAGAACAAATGGTTACAATGATTACATCTCGCAGAATGGTGGTATAACACTACCTATCACATGTTAGCTAAGATGACACCCTCTCAAGCATTGTATAGTTATGAGCCTCCCAAATGGAAGGAAATCATTCAAGGTGATGCAAAAGTACCCGCAGTGAAAATTCAACTTGAATAAAATCAACGAGTAATGCAAGTACTCAAGGATAATTTAATTATGGCACAAAATCGTATGAAGCAGCAAGCATATCAACATAGAACATAAAGAGTGTTTGAAGTAGCAGATTTGGTATTTGTAAGCCTTCAACCATACAAGAAATTATCACTTAAGCAATAAGGAAAAAATAAATTGGCTCCCAAGTTTTATGGACCATATCAAATTATCCGAAAGATTAGCCCAATAGCATACAAATTGAAGATACCATATAAGAGTCGAATTCAACATGTTTTTCATGTTTCAAATCTAAAACAATTGTTGGGTCAACATCAATCTGCTCAGAAAACACTTCCTACCTTGCACGAAGAAGGGAAACTTGTTTTAGAACTAGAAGCCATCATCAATATTAGAGAAAGAAGACTACATTCTAGAATGATCAAAGAATACCTTATTAAATGGAAGAATTGTCCATAAGAAGATGCTTCATGGGAAACATAGAAGTTCCTTTAGCAATATCCGTCATTGCCTTGCTTTGAGGACAAAGAATTTTAAAAGACAAGGGAAATGTTATACATAAATAATTAAAAAAGATAAAAAAAAATGTAAAAATATATAAATAATAGAATAGGATTAAATCTAAATGCAATTTAATAAAATGTTAAGAGTTGCGACTATAGGAATAGTCACCTCTAAAACCCGAAGACATGTATATTCGGGAATTCTCATTGTAATAAGATCATCCTACATTTTTATAGAAATATTATTCTTTTAAATCTTCAAGTTCATCATTCTCATCCTTTCAATATATGGTTGGGATAATGAAATATCTATGTTTCTCCAAGATACCTAGTATGTTCCCGATGCCACTAATTCCTAATATCGATATTTATATCAATATTTGCAGCATGGCTATGCTTTTGAGAATTTGAATGAAAAACAATGAAGAGACGCGTCGATCAAATCCACTTAGTACCAAATTATCAATGGTATTCTCTTCCATAAAAACTATGATGGATTTGATCTATTAAGATGTAATTGAAAAGAATGATGCGGAAAAGGTACTTATTGAATTGCATGATAGGCTAGTTGGAGGTCATAATGTCGATGAAACTACAACACAAAATATCCTTAAGGATGGATACTACTAGCCATCTTTGTTAAGAGATTCTCACGCATATGCAATGTGGTGTGTTACTTGTCAAAAGAATGTTGGGAGGGAAAAGAAGTCAACTGTGCTGTTACAACTAGTTGTTATTACTGAACCTTTTGAACAATGGGGGTTAGATGTCATAGGATAAATCAATCCCAATTATTCAAAGATACATTGATACATCTAGATAGCTATAGAATATTTCACAAGATGGATGGAATCAATACCTTTACGTAATATCAATGATGAAGTAGTCATCTAGTTCATGGAAGAGCATATCATTACTAGGTTTGGGGCTCCAATTTTACTTCTTTTTATAATGAAAATTATTTCTCTTCTTTGAAATTGAATGAATTTTCTTTGGAAAAGGGAATCAAAGTGCATTATTCTTCTAACTATTATCCACAAGGGAATGGGTTAGCTAAATCCGCCAATAAAAACTTGATTTGAATACTAAATAAAACCGTAATTAAAAATCAGAAAAATTGGCACAATGCTCTCCAAAATTCTATATGAGTTGATCGGGTAACCCCAAATAATGTATTAGAAACTTCCCCATTTACCCTTATGTACGGAAAAAAAATCCATCTTGCCTCGCAACGACTTCTTTCCTTCCTTACAATTGTCTCAAGCTTCTAGAGGCTCTTTTTAGCCTATCATTCAAAATTGAAGCAATATGTTATTGAAGCTCAAAGAAGAGAGGGAGACATATAGGATTTTTTTTGTGTGCATCAACGAGTAGTAAAAAGGTGGTTTATTTCAAGTCACGCAAAAAAGAAAGACTTTGAAATTGGAGATTTGGTCCTAAAGTGGGACAAGCCACATGAACATAAGGGAAAGCAGACAAAGTTTAAATAGTTGTGGATTGGTGCTTACTTGGTTTATGAAAATCCTATTAGGGGATTTTTGAGGTTTGAAATGGGCCTCCTAAGGGAAATAATAAAATAAGAGTTCTAAATTTTAGAGGGGAAAAATAAAACTACTTTTCTTATCATATTTTCGACATATCTCCTTATCAATTTACCCAAATTTCAATTTTGGGCACTTATTGGATGCAAAATTTGAATCCGCATCCAACGCATGCCCACACTGCATACGTTTGAGGCACCCACAACACGTAAACTGAAAAATTCAATAAAAAATGTATTTTAATACATAAAATACGTTTTTTAGTAAATGTTTTGTTTTCCATACCGTGAGTGCCTCAAAAGTATGCAATGCGGGTATGTGTTGGACGTGGATTTTAATTTTCCATCCAATGAGTTCCCAAACTTAAAATTTGGGTAAACCAATAAGGAGATATGTCAAAAATACAATAAGAAAAAATAGGTTTTATTTTTCCCTCCATTTTTCTTACAAATTTTACCCCATGGTTGACATCATCATCTTGAATCCTATTGGTTGTTATAAAGTGAATATTTATGGTACATATTTTGTTTTGAGGCCCATTTTGACCTCAAAACTTTCCTAATAGGATTCACCCCAACACCTATAGACTGCAAACTATGGAGAGAGAGATAGACTCTCTCCCTATCAATGGCCAAGCCTTAAAAAAATACTTCACCTAAATTGGAGGGAGAAACTTGTGAAATTCTAAGTCACAACAGATGTAAAGAGCTGATGATACCTCACAAAGAAAGAATGAGCAAAAAATTTGAATAAGAGTGAAAACTACAGTAGTAAAGAGCAGAAGAATAATTATGTAGTAGAACTCAGATAGGAGCAGAATAATGTCACATGTTCCAATAATTAGTATAATAAAAAATGATGTTACAATGGAGAGAATTCGAATCATGCAAGAGAATCCGAACCTCAGTTGGTCTAGCATAAGGATTATCACCACTGGAGTGCTCTGGAAGACTCAAAGTCAACTAAACTGAACCTAAACTCAGATAACTGAAGTCACAATCAGTTAAATGACTAAGGAGGGCGCAATAGTGAGTCTATCATGCATTCCAGTAAGAAAAGAGCACATGAGGCCACAATCAGTGGCATACAGAGCTCTAACCCCCCATAAGAGTCAGATAACTTAGGTGGACTGCACTGGAACACTCGGTAGGCTCCTTTAAAATAGGGAACTAATTGAAGCAGTCCTAAAATGATGCATGCAAGTCTGAGAAGGTGGAATATGGATCCTGGATGACATCTGCACACCACTAGGGGGAAAATGACATCATCAACAACTAGGAAAAATAAATAATGCTAGGTAGGACAAGGATGAAGTATTGAAATATCCTAAAACCCCCCCTTAATCCATACTTTGCATCCTGGGCCCTGGTTACTAAGACCAAAGGTCACCCATACAATCAAATAAATGATAAAAAATAAAGAACTGTCCATGAACCAAGGAAATGGGGAAAAACCTCATGGGAAAAATACCCCCCCCTCAAAAAGAACAGTAATAGGGAACTCAAAGAACCTTCATGCTAAGCAGAGAAAGAAAAAAAATTTCCTCAGTGAAATCCTTTGCAAAACTATTGGCAAGCTTCTCCTCTGTAGGATTGCAATGTAGGTGATATATTTGGATCTGCTCCCATGACATGCCTCCCACTGTGTAGAAGTTGTATTTTCCAAAACAAGTCTTTTAGGAACCCTTCTTGATACTGAGTGAATGGATCATTGTGGTCCAAATCATGAACCTTTGAGTACCTTTTGTCAGAAAACCCGGATTTGTACTTGGTTTTAGATCCCCCATGGAAAGTCTCCTCAAGAGATTCTAGATCAAACCCCACCATCATGTAGCACCTCTCTGAGAGAAGTGGATCTGCATGACATAGTGCAAGTTTTGCATGATACTAAGATCTGGTGGTTCTATGGACAGATGGATCCCCAACTTTGTTCCCAGCAACTACAAGGACTTTGTGATCCCATATTGGCCTTGGCCATGGATTGGGAGAATGTGTTGGATCTGGATCTGGATATGAATCTCCTTGAACTTTATTCTCAACATCAAGATCTTGATCCTCATATTCATTAGAAGAGGTATCACTCCGATCTTCATTAGATTCCGATGATGTAGGAAGAGAGTATGGAAACACATGTGATAATTTGTATGCCTTGGAGGCATGGTTTGCAAACCCTTTCACTATAATCTTCCCAATAGAGATCTCTGCAATCTCAACTGTGTCAGGACTTGAGTCATATGATATACAGACAACAAATTTTTTGACAAAGAAGGCACAAATATAACATTTTTGAACTTCCATGCTCTATATGTACTATCCCCTTCCCTTCAGCAGAGACCTGAGAGTTGTCTCCCATGTGAATAATTGAACCATCTTTGAGATCTAAAGAAGAAAACTATTCTTTGGAGGAAACCATGTGGTTGGAGGATCCTGAATCTATGAGGAGGGCTTGTGATTTTGAAAATCCAGCCTTCAGTGCATGGCATCTTTCATGAACATCAGACTCACTTCTAGAATCAATTTGTCTTGCACCTTTTGGGAGGGAAATGTTGTGTTGTTAAAGAATCTTGGTCAACTGATCTATCTTATTATGCATGTAAGATATCTTTGGGTGGTTTCCTTTCTTGCAATAGGAACACTTGGATTTCTCAAATCCCTTCTGTTTGTCATTCTTAGAGATGGATGCTCCTTCCAATGGACTTGAATTGGCATTCAACTTGGGTTCATATGGCATCTTATCCTTTCCCTTGTGCTTCCCCTTACCATTCACACTTTTTGCTTCTCCAACCATAAGAGCTTGATCTTTGGAGGCCTGCAAGTTACCCATCTGTATCAGCTTGTCTTGTTCTTGGATGAGAGATTCAGTAAAAATATCTAAGGAGG
Source organism: Larix kaempferi (assembly GCA_027924585.1). Taxonomy (NCBI): domain Eukaryota; kingdom Viridiplantae; phylum Streptophyta; class Pinopsida; order Pinales; family Pinaceae; genus Larix; species Larix kaempferi. The sequence continues at coordinate 10,859,030 of BSBM01000696.1, read as the reverse complement.
GCATCTTCCAACCAGGGATTGACATTCGCCCAGAATGGAAGGTAGAGACAAATATAGAGAACTTGAGACCTAACTTGCTCATAATGGATAGCACCAAATTCTCATACTTCTTCTCAATGCCACACTTCTTACATTGCATAACCAAAGATTTGAATTTTGAAAAGAACTGCTGAATGGTCTCGAAAATGCTTGGTTGAAGAGCAATCAACTCATTTTCTAGAATATGGCCTCTTAGATCATCTTGTTTTCTGAAGAGGGTCTCTAAATTCAACCATAAATATCTTGGAGTATTCAATCCTTCGATGTGGAATATTATATCTCTGGAAATATGAATACACATGAAACCATATGCTTCATCCAATCTATTCAGATACTTGGTTTTCTCCATAGTTGATGTTGGTTCCAGATCCTTCCCCATTGTCACCCTATACAGTGATTTGTTTCGCAATACCATCTGCATATCAAACCTCCAATCAAGATAACTGAAGGGTGTTAGGATCCTGGGAGAGAGAGGAGAGTTCAAATTGTCCATTACAACTGCGGGAGTGAATACAAGGTGAAACTGCTGCTACTGCAGAAAAAACTACTGCAACTGCAGAAAACTGTTGTAACTGCTGTGCACTCAAAAAGTTTGAATAACCTGCAAAAAAATATCAATAAGGATGTAGAATACTACGGAGTATTGCTTTAGGGCAATAGGAACTTTTATTTAGATCCTTCACACCTAGCTAGACCTCATTGGATTTCTCTAATGAATTCAATGCAATGGCACCAGGATTTGCTGTGGAAATCCATAGGCTTCTGGTGAAATATCAAAATCAAATGCTCAACCTATTATCTCTATGGATATGATACCATGTTAAATTATAATTTAAAACATATCTAAAGAGCTAAGGATAACTCACAAAGAAAGAATGAGCAAAAAATTTGAATAAGAGTGAAAACTGCAGTAGAAAAGAGCAGAAGAATAATTATGCAGCAGAACTCAGATAGGATCAGAATAATGTCACATGTGCCAATAATCAATATAATAAACAACGATTTTACAATGGAGAGAATTCGAATCATGCAGGAGAATTCGAACCTCAGTTGGTCTAGCATAGGAATTATCACCACTGTAGTGCTCCGGAAGACTCAAATTCAACTGAACTGAACCTAAACTCAGATAACTGAAGTCACAATCAGTTAACTGACTAAGGAGGGAGCAATAGTGAGTCTATCATGCATGCCAGTCATAAAAGGGCGCATGAGGCCACAATCAGTGGCATCCAGAGCTCTAACCCCCCACAAGAGTTAGATAACTTAGGTGGACTGCACTGGAACTCTCAGTAGGTTCCTATAAAATAGGGAACTGATTGAGGTGGTCCTAAAATGATGCATGCAAGGATCAAAAGGTGGAATATGGATCCCGGCTGACATCTGCACACCACTAGGAGGAAAATGACATCATCAAAAACTAGGAAAAATAAATAATGCTAGGTAGGACAAGGATGGAGTATTGAAATATCCTAAAAAAACCAACCCTGTACATAAATAATTTTTTTCCCTCTGAGTTTTGGTTTTAATTTCATTCTTCTATTTTATTTCAATTTGTTATCAACCATTTCTTTGTTTTTCAATAAAGTTAAGCTTGACAGTTAGAGTGAAACTAGGAGAGTCTAAGTTTTTTTTGTTTAACTGGATTTTGATTGCTTCTAATCCATTGGAAAGCTTGTTATTTCTATGAATCATGGGGAACATCAAGTAATCCTTGTGAGTTTTCTTTCTAGCATGAGGTTTCAAAGATGCAATTTCAAGCACTATCGTTGGAAGGATTTCACCCCATCTTCTAGCATGTGGAAATGTGATTGAATCAATTGATGAGGCATCAAGAAATTCGAGCTAATGGCCTGACGACAATGAAAATTTTATTAACATAAAATAGATTGAAATGATACTTTGTAAAGGTTTATCATTCACTCTCTAGTGAGCTCCATCCACTATAACACTTAAGTTGGATATATCCTATGATGTCTTCAAGAGGTCAACCCATGGGAATAAATTAAGGCCTGACATTGCATAGCAAATCAAAATGACTCTATACACCATCCCACACCTTTAAAAATATTTATGAATCAAATCCCCCATCGCAACACTACTAAGAAAAATTCTCTAAGGGAATAAAAATTGTGTGGATGCATGATGAATATATATTAGAATGGCACTAGAAAATTTAGTTGTAAAATGTGTGCATGAGGAAACTCTATCAAGGTTATAGATGTCGGCTAGCAACAGAGCTCTATTTGTAGAGTAATAGACAAGGACCAAACATTTTCACTTATATAACATTGTTTCTTTCCCCACGACATTATTCCCAAGTAAGTACAATGGAAAAAAACCTAGCAATGAACCTCATAATCTGGCTCTTAGAGAGTGGTTGTGAAATTCTATCTCGGTCATTTGATATCAAAATTTAAAAATATTCATATTTGTCACATATGAATATTGGAAGTTGCTATGATCATCTTGATAATTGATCTCAAGGTCTGGGAAAATTCGTTTCTAGTATGCTTAAAGATGAATGATATTATGATTCCTACACTAAAAGAAAATCATAATCTAGATGAGTAGGACCCATGTACTCATATTAAGCTTGTCTAGGCCAAGAAGGAAAATTATGTTCATTTAAGATATTTTGAATTCTTTGAGTTTGTCACCAATTGTTGCTCTTGCAACCCCTTCCGTGTTATTTCTTAGGGGATGATGGGGACCCCTTCTAAAATTCTTAAGGTATCTTTCTTGAAGTTTGGCTTGTCCCTCTAAGTTGGTGAGTATTGACTAGAGACTTGTAAGAGTGTTGTTCCGTGGGCCAAAGACTAATTTTGGGAAGATTATAAATAGATACTAAGTAAAGGAAGAAATGTTTTTGTGTAAAAGAAATATAAATTAGGCTAATGTTGCACAGAGAAAATGGATATTTTCTTGAAGTTTTAGTGAAAATGTTTTAATAGAACATTGCATAGAAAGTGTTAGTTTTTCACCGATACATTGCATGGAAAATGTCAGTTTTCTCACCGATATATTGTGTGAAGAGTCACTTTTTCTCTGATACCATGTAAGGAAGGAGGGAGTTAGTTAATGTTGCAACAAACAATGCACTTTTTCCCATGTTGTGGTGATAAAATGACTTTTTTTTCGATGATGATAAAGTGACTTGTTCACCGATACATTGTGGGAAAAGGAGAGCACCCACCAAAGTATCACCAAGAGAAGATGTTGTTAGCCAATGCATTGCCACTTTAGAAGTGAAAATGCCTTAGCATCCTCACTTTCCAATCGGAGGTAAAATGGATACTCGCACAATAAAATTAATTTTTTCTCCAATACATCGTGACATAAATTGAAGAAACCCATTGATACTTCATGACTTAAAAAAAAAAGAAACTTGTTGATACATTGTAGCGTAAAATGAAGAAACTTGTCGATACATTGTGATGTAAAAAAGGGAACTCACAAATGCACTGTGCACAAAATATAAGAGAATCATCGCGACAGTGCACCACTGAAGTGATGTACTAAAAGGAAAAGGGGGCACTGATGTGTGTCGAGAGGAAATTCAATATAGTCTCTAACTTCTTGCACGATATAAAAAGGTATTTTCACACTATCATGGTCACTTTTTTTGTACATGGTAAAGGGGAGAATTTGGCGAGGAGCAAGTGTACCAAGCGAGTGAAGAACCATGTGAGCTTAACTTAACCCAAATTTGATTCCAAGTAAGTGGGATGACCTTCTTCCCAAGTTCATACCTCTCTTCCACCATCACATAATTGTTAGGCTTACCAAAAATTTACCCTTCCTCTATCGAAGATCTCATATTCCTAGTCGATATCTTCAATCGAATTTCTAATGATGCAAATGAAAAAAGGGTTCTGTACTAAGAATCCATTTTCTCAAAGGACTATGAATCATATAATTGATGTTGACACAATCCTAAAAATTAGTAGGTTATGGTCATGCTAGTTGGTTGGGGCATTTTCTTATAAATAAACCATCGGTGTCTCGTCCCCGCCTCTGTGCCCTAGGTAATTGACTTGACCTCACTCAAATTAGAGGGAAGAGGAGGAGGTCCCTCATTCTTCTATTAGAACCCCTAATAGGATGCACTTTGAGCGGTATATGACCAAATCCCAACCCATGAAATAATGTGTTCATGATTGAATCAGATTTTTGGTGTTCCTTCATTTGATAAAATCCCTCATCTTTCAAACTTTTTGCATATCCTAAACCCTCTATGATTGTTCAATTCATATCGATGAAATATAAGTGATAAGAATGAACTAATGAGAATTAAATTGTCATCATTTATTTTCGATTTATAATAGTCCGTAAGTCTTCCTACCACCTCTTGTCCCGACAAGAAATTGTTTTTAGTCAGTTGATGATTTAAAGTAGCTATGGCTAGCAATTCTAATGAGATTCTAAGTTTGGAGATTTGTTTGTTTTAATTTTAATTTCTTTCTTTTGGTTTCCATGGAGTATGATGTTGGATTTGATGATTGGAAGGATAATCTTATGTCTCATTGGAGAACCAGACTCCAGGCCAAAGTTGTCCAAGAAATTTCATCTGAAGAAGAGATGGATGAGGAGAAGGGAGCTCCAAGCCCTATGATGTAGTATGAAGACACTAAGGGTATCACAAAAGCATAACTGGAGTATCGTTGGGGTGAAATGTACCATATCTTTAAGATGGAATAATATCATAGCCTTGTTGCAGAAATCCAGGAAGACTTGATCATATATCAAGACATCAAGAGGTTAGGATTACCTAAGGTAGCAACTAACTCCAAAGTATTTCCTTGCATTGAAGTGATAGGATGGTTACTGCCCTATGTAGAAATCAAAAGCAAGATTATCAAGAATTCCACTTTTCAAATCATTGCTTCCTTCTAGCCATCCAACTTGCATCAATGCTACAAGTTTATGGAACCTAAGATAAATTTGACATATGAGTGGGTTGAAATACTCAAAATTGATTAAACGACATTTATTAGGAAAGCATGGGGTCAAAGAAAGAAGTTCCATGCTAGGGAATATGGAGTTTATCAAACTCAATGGTTGAGGCGACCTTATCAAATAGCCACAACTATTTTGTGCTGATTGTATGGTGAACAGGACCCTTGTGTTTCAGGATAGGTTGTTTTATCATATTACCTTACTAGGAACAAAGTTCAACTGGTTTGTTATCCTCTCGTTCAACTTAAAGGATGCGGTTGTGAACTCACAAGATGGTTTAACCAAACAACAATCCAAGTCCCATATGTCATCTTATTTGCTAGATGCAATATGTGCTTTGAATAGTTTCCCCGACATGGGATGGAAGTGGACCCTTATAGATCCACCTGAGCATGTTTATTGCCAATCCTTATGGGAACAAAAATGGACTAGCAAATATAAGTAGATCTACGAGGATTTCATCATGCTATTGTGTACAATCATAAATAGGCAAACGACTAAATGCATGACTGATGAAGTAATTGAATAAGTAACGAAGCTGGGATATTTTTTTGGATAGAGGGAGGAACATATTTGAATATCTATGGAGGATCACAAGCCCCCTATATACCACCAAAATATGCCACAGACCATATGGTTCTAAATTAAATATTCAAACAAACCTTCATTAATGGAATCGGTTCTCCTTTAGTCAAGGCCAAGAAACATAGCTTCATGGCCACCTCTACCCATAGTCATAGGAGCATACATAATGAATTGAGTTAAAGAAGCTGAATAATTGATCAAGGACTTAAACTTCTTTCATTTGATGAAGAAAAGTACAGTAGGATGAACAGTAAGAAGAAAGTGTTGAGTTAATGTGCATAGGTAAAGTTTACTTGGCCTTATATCGATGATTTATTTACCAAGGAATAATTCTTTAGACGAGCCAAGACCCTAAAAAAAGTGGCCAAAATAACTAAGAAGGGTAAAGGTACAGCTATAGAAAAGACCAGTATAGGGAAAGGACAAAAGGAAAATCAAAGGGAGGAGCCTAGAAAGAAACACAATAGAAATTAAAACAAGCTCATAGATAATTAGCAGAAAACCAAAGAATTATTGAAGAAGAGAATAAAAGGAAAGCTAAAGCAGAGGCATGAAAATGGAATTGGAAAATAAATCTAAGGAATAAATTCGCTAAAGGAGAGAACAAGAATAAAAGGAACAACAAGAAAAAGAAAGGATGGAAACAATACAAAAGAAATATGAGGAGTAGAAGCAACAAGAAGAGGATTAGAAAATAAAGAAAGGGAAGAGAGGGAGAGACAAGAGACAGAGAGACAAATGGAATCACAGAGGAAGGAGTCATAGATACTAAATATACAAGAAGAATCCCATGATAGTGGTTCACAAGATATGGATATAGAAATGATCATTGCAAGTTCGATTAATCCGATCCCTAGTGGACAGTGACTTCTCGCTGAAAGAGTTGGGGATATATTTGTACACACACTCTAAGGATTATTCTATAGCAAAAATGAGATCCTTTGTATTTGATAAGAAAAAGAGATAGATAGTTCATAGAATGCATAAGAAGTTGAAGTTGTATGCACAACCTGAAATGGAAATAACTCTCAAATCTCCAATAATCAAAGCCACAGATCAAGCTCCCACACTCATGGACTCAACAAATGTAGCCACTTCCATGGAAACATAATTCAAAATAAAACATTTGAGTGATCATCTAGGCAAGATGTGAGACAAGATCAGTCTTTTGGAAGATTAGATTCTAGACGCTTGGAGGGAGAGAGTGGAATTAAAACATGAATATCAGTGTGTTACTAGCAGAAAATGAAACCTTGGAAATCTTAGAAAAAGATATACATGATGACAAATATGCATTGATTTCCTAGGTAGAGAACTTAAAAGTTGAGAAAGAAACATTGACATCTCATGCAGGGAGTTTGTAGGATGAGAGGGATGCATTAATAGTATAAGTAGAAGGATCCAAAGAAGAGAAACAAAGTTTAGAAGAATTACAAACATGTTCCATTTCACTGCAACAAGAATACTTCCATATGAAAGAACAAGTTAATAAGCAACTTTAGGACGTACAAAGCATTGCAACAATATTGAAAGTTGTAATAGAAGGCACCCAAAAACATGACAATGGAATTGACATGATTAAATAAAATATGGATTGTATAGTCACTTGGAAACAATAGACGACTGAGACCCCCTCAAATATACCAAGGAGAACACTCCAAGAAGCACAATTTGATTGTGAAACTATTACCAATTGTGGGAAGGCTAGGCTAGCTTTATAGAAAGAGGATGCTACATCATTGAGAAAATGGGAAAAGGTACATGTTGGGATCACTAAGGTGATTGAGAGATGTAAACTCTCATCCCTAGGAACCTTCAACAATCCTATGCAAAAACAACATAGGGTATCCAAAATGAGAAAGATCAAGGAAGACAACGATGCGGTCATCAGAGTAATCGCATAGGTCAGATCCTAGATTTTATAGAGCCATGTTGGGATTCCCATGTTTGAATTACATCTAATGATAGTATGCAATACATATGTTACTAAATGGATTATTAGATTAAATGAATAAATAGTGGCACATGAGGTTTCATTCCAGCTCCTTAGACCACAACAACTTAACTTTATTACATATGACTTTGCATTGTGGGCTTCATTCATGAAGTCAAGAGGGAGTTATCCTCTTTAAAATAATGTAATATAAAATTGATTTTATTTCTTTTAGGAGAAAAGTAAAACTAAAAGATGACAAATTTCTAGGAGCCTCAAAATTCATAATTGACCAGGAGGGATTTGAAGAGTCACTTGGGAGTTATTTTGTAAAGGCTATAAAACAAAGTGATAGGGGAAGAATAAGGTACTTTTTTGGATTATGAGTTTTTGCTGCCCATTTTTGTAAGAAGTATTTAATGTTAATGAAAAGGAGAAGCCATTGGGATGGAATTTTGCACAAGAGTATTGATATCATGTGGATGAATGATGTTGAACTATTTCATTCTTTATCTCATGCATATATGCAGTGAGATTGTTCTTGATTTTAGGTGGATTATTCTTAAATTTTTTTGCTTATGTATATTTATGTGTTGTATTTTCTTTCTATGATTTTTTAGTGCATAATGTTATGATACTAATATTATTATAATGTTCATGTGGCATTCTGTCATTGTCATTCATGTATGAAATACAACCAACTGATTTTAGAATATGTATGCCAATGTCACTTCATTGCTTGTGATTTTAAATCTTTCTCCTAGATAGGATAGGTTATTATAGCTGTAGGAATACATATTAGATTGACTCATATTGCATTTCATCATTTAAATTAAAAAACCATAAACAATGGACCAGGTCCCTAAAATTAGTGAATGATAGCTGGGACAAAATCCAGGCGATTCCCCTATTCCAAATGGTTCGAGGCCTAATTTGGACTTTTTACCAGGGAGAACCCCTACTATCGGCGCAAGGATATTTCTGGGTGTAAACACAACCTTAGTATATTTCCATAGGTCCCTTTCTCTTCAACAATGTTTCCATATATGGCACCTAGATTGTATAATTATGGCCATTGAAAATAACAAGTTCTATCTTGGAATATATCCTTCTGATATCAAAAATATCTAATCCAAGTCCAAAGGTAGGTACCCATGAACAAGTATTCAGCCCAGAGTCAATCAACCCTATATCTGACTCAACATGATTCGTATATCAATATGCTAAGTAAAAACAAATAACTCTGATACCATGTTGGGAAAACACCTTTTGTACAACTAGACAGAAAATAAAATTGCAAAAGGGATAAGTATTCCAAGAAGAAGGGTGGTTCCTAAATACATTTTTTATAGAAATTAAGCACAACACATTATGATTAGAAAATCACAATGCATTATCTCACAAGAGATCACCATCATAAGTCAACATCAATATAACTCATAGGGCCATTCTTTGAAAGTCTCCAGATCTAACAAAATTCCTTGAAGTGGGGATGACCTAGTCCACAAATAAGGGTCACAAGTTCTAACTATTTCTAGTAAATTCACAACATCCCATTGATTATTCATATGCTTTAGTTGAACTGACCACCGCCTCATCGATTGTTTGTTAATCAATCAATTGAACACTCAGTCAAGCCTTTAGTTGATTGCTTTTCTAGTTGATTGTTATCTTTCAGATGACTGTCTCTAGAATATCTATAGGTGTGATGAACTTGCAGAGCCTTTGGTTCCAATGGAAATTGGAGTATTTAATTGATGAAACTTGCATAGTAGAATCTGACGGGCCTTGAATTTAGCATATTTTTACCACCATTTCACCCTATTTATAATTCCTTTTGCCTATCCATATTCATGCATTAATCCTTTCTTACGCTCATATCCAGGTTTTTATGCTCAAGTGATTTTTCCATTACATGTCTTAGTATTTCATTTGATTTTTAACTAACATTGAGGGAATTAGTGTACTATGTATTTGCTTTGAATATTGAATCCATTTTTGGAAGAAGCTACAACATATTTGAGGGAGTTCTATAGCAGTGCAAAACCTTTGTTGCGGAACTATAGAAATTCTATAGGCATCTGTAGCATTATGGAAAATCTATCTGTAGCATTACGGAAACTCTACAGGTATTTGCAGCATTACGGAAACTCTATCTGCATCATTATGAAAACTCTACAGGTATCTGCAGCATTACGAAAACTCTATCTGCATCATTACATAAAGTCAATAATTCAAATTTTACCTTCAACCACCAACTTTGGAGAAAGATATTCATTAGGAATAATGGATTTTTATAAATCCATTATTTCTATTATTCTTGCATGTCTCAAATCATGATGTTAAATTAAAGTTGGTAAATGGAGGTGGATATGAGTGCATATTTGGCTTATTTACAAAGATTTGAAGATCTCTATCAAATATATGATGGACCTAAGAAGTCAAAAGTTGTTAAGAGACATTTGGGATGAGTTTTGACTATTTTATTATAGCCTCTATTCCTAAATTCGAATTTGACTTTAAAGGTATTCTAAATAGCATGTAGTTAGTAAGGATCTTGGATTAGTTTTGAATTAGTTTTGAGATACAAACTTTTAGGAATTTGTTGAGGATATTTTGGATCCTCATTTATTATTTGTTATGGAGAAATCATGTATAAATAAGAGTTCATTCTCCATTTTATGAGAGGATTCTTAGAGCAATAGTCCAATTGATGATGGAATAAAGCTATACTCTCATTTTGATTCAATTAGATCTTAGTTTTATCATTTCTTTTGCAATGTGATTTTATTTATTTTATGTTGATGTAGTTGTACTTCATTGCTTAGTTGTGATTTCTTCTGAAGTGTGAATTTTATTTCCGTAATTTGATTTCAATGCATAGATAGAGATTTAAATGTTTATTTTACAATCATTGAGCTTAATGCAATAATGTTATTTACTCCATTGGATCATAAATAGTAACTTGTATTTGGCAAGGATAGCTTTTAGGTTTTATTTCTATAATTTACTTTTTTGTCAAGTGTGTTGTGAACTTAGATTTAGAATTTACTTTCTTGCACAGTGTGAATGTAGTATTAGAAAATTACTTTTCCCGCAAAGTGTGACATAGTTCTAGAATTTACTTTTCTGCAGAGTGTGAATGTAGTTTTATAATTTACTTTCAAGTGTGAATTTAATTTTAGCATTTACTTTCATGTCGTGTGATTTACTTTCATTGCAATTTACTTTTAATAGTTGTTTAGATGGCTAGTTCCTTGCCAAGACAATGTAACTGCTCATACCATTGTTTGTAAGTAAGGTTATTGAACTACAACTTCAAGTAGATAAACTAATGTAAGAGGAGATTGTGGTTTGCACATACAGTGCACGGTAACTCGCAAGTTCTCAACGAACCCCGGGTTGACAATTAATGTACACTTCTTAGTTGTTTTCTAAGTAATTAGAAGGCAATTAAAAAGCTCGTCAGAATCATCAAATGAAAGTGTGCAATGCATGAGGAAATGTGCCAAAAAATACCTAAGAAATAGTATGGCACAGGAAACATTAGAGAAAAAATCTTGGAGGAAATGGTGGATAGGTTTAGCTTTAAATAGACATGACTGGATCACGAGTCAAGGATGTGTGAATTGGAATAATTAAGTCACATAGTTCACAAGTATCAAAGATAAATTTAGAAATCTAGACTACAAAGATGTGACTATAATTAAATCAACAATGTCTCGACGAGTAAGTGTCAGTGCACAATGGTTGTGTGTATAGTTGTAGTAGTAAAAATATGTCATATTTTATATAAAATATTGTGATCAAAGTATAATTTATAAATGCATAAATGAATGAAGGATTGAAGAAGGTCAAATTTCTAAAGGATTTTCCATGTTGAGGAAAAACTTTCACACCGAGTACCATATTCGAAACACAACAAAAGCATATGAAAATTTTCCACCAAATTGTTCTTTCAAATATCAATTACAATGAAAGTAGAATGGATATGAACGTTTAAACAAATTGATTTCCAATAGAATAGATATGCGGGTAGTAAGGGAAATCTATTTGCATTTACCATATGATTTTTTTATAACATTAATTGATATGAAGTTGAATGTTGTCTTTATTAAATCCCTATGATGTGAACTAACTGTCAGGCGCACCCACATATTTAGTTTTCACTTATGAGCAACAACCATAAGTAGTTATGAACCCTCGGTTCTAGAGACACTGTATAAACTGACTTAGATTGTTCATTATTATGTATTTTCATCAAATTTGTGATTTGGTAACATATCTTTTTTCATACTAGATTAACTTGCTTCATATAATACCATTATAGAAAATAGTTGTCCTTGTTAATATGTAATACATTCACATTTATTTTTATTTATTATATGGTGCATGTAATGAAAAATTTCGTGAAATGGAACCATCAAGAAATTGGAAAAAAACATAACTGGATCCAACTCAATGCGTGGATAGATGGAATATGGTTCTAACTATTAATACAACATGTTTGTTGAAGAAGGATAAATTTCAATAAAAATGTTGACTATTCTTATTAAATTTCAGTAAGAATTTTTTTGTACCAACGTACAAGTCATAATTATTCTTTTGAAAGTCCTAGATCAACTCAATATTTTAAAACACATCAAATCAAACAAATCATAAATTATTTACTGGACAAATTCTCAAACCAATGAAACTTTCAAAACCACTCTCAAATTTTCCACTAAAGATATTTTAGTATATGGAAGAAATAGTTCAAATTTGTAATAATAGAATCCTTATGTGTATCTAATGAATTGATAATTACCCAACGAATGTATCCAAAGAATATATATGAACTGATTATTTAAAAAATTACCCTTATTTTAAAATATTTCCATCTACTCTTCCCTTCTTAGTTGGAAGGGTAAAATTAAGATTTTAATATTTTTTGAAGGGCACTTTTTATTGAACACTTATGGGATGGGTCAAACCCATTGGAAGGGTTGGGATGGGTTCAAAATTCATCACTGCTTCCTCCCCTTAGATGTGGGTTTAAACATAAATACAAACAAGGGGGTAGGGTAGTGAGGATTCTTAGAATCTTACCCCCACCCTCTTTTTCTCTTCCATTTTGCATTTACCTTACCATATCCCATTGTTTCCTTTCCCTTCCTCCTCCTATCTCTTTTTTTCCTCCTCAGCTCAGTGCTTTTTCCCCAAATTTGTTGCTTAAGGGAAAAAGGATTATGAGCGACTAAATAAGGAGGAGTGAGGTGGGAAGTGGAAGATAAATGAGTGGAATTGAGTGAGAGGGTGTGGGAGGGGATCCATTATTAAGGGAAGGAAAATGTTGAGAGGAGGATGACAATGGGTGTGGAAGGAGGAGGGAAATGGTGGGGAATGAAGGGGAGGAGGGGAATGAGGGATAGAGGGGTGATTCTAGAAATCACTTCCCCCACTCCTTTTTCTAATATTTTTATTAAAGTTACTTTTTAGCATTGTATTTTTATTTTCTTTTAATATTTTATTTTCATCGTGTTTAATTGGATTTTAGGTTTTTGTTTTTAAAGTTTTGTTGTTTATTTATTTTAGTTTTAGTTGTGTTTTACTTTTGATATTAGATATTTTTATTTTTTAAATTGATGCATTTATTTGTTTCTATAATTTTAAATTTGTTTTCTTATAAATTTATTTATTCAAAATTAAAGGCAGGGGGCAAAAAGTGAGGGTTGCATATAAACTCTCAAAATCACTTTCCCCTTTCTAGATTTTTTCTAAAGTTCATTTTTGAAAAAATTCTCTTTCTTTAACTTTTGTAAATTATGTTTTTATTTTGTAAACATTTTTTTCACAAGAACTAGTAATTTTGTAGTAATATAAAAAGGTTGTTGTCTAGCCAAGCAACTAGAAAGCACAAAATTTCAAAAATAGATTACGATTGGTAAATCAAACTTTTTATTTTCAAGGAGTTGGGAGATCAAGTGAATCTATACTTTCTTTTGCCACTACATTTTCTTACAGATCCTTCATAACATAAATAAATCCTTACAATTTGTTTGCGTAACAAAACATAAAAACAATACATAATAACTACCTTGAGGATATATCTTAAGAGGAAATCACCCAAGGATATGGATACTTCCAATAGGATTCTTTTTGATGTTTTTCTCAACTAGATTACCTTCCTCGTGTGAGAGGAGGGTAAGGGATATGGATTTTCTTCAAATATTTGGCAAAGGAAAGAGATACCAATTTTTGTTGGGAATATGCGATTACTCCTCTTCTTTCTCTGCTTACTCTGAGTCATCCATTGCTTCCTCATCTTTTTCCTGTTCTTCCTCCTTTTCTTCATATTCTCCAATTCTTCTAAATATTCCAATACTTCAAATATGTTATGGTTCATTTTGGGGTATTCCTCATGTGGGATCTCACTAGAGTGTTGTAATTCCTTACATTGTGAACTTTTCCATATGTTCTAATCTTGTTTAAAATTGGCATGTTGTTTAAAAGGAGGAGGTTGTTTTGCTTGGGATGT